>JAPCYP010000144.1:0-600000 GCA_035048595.1 Echinosophora koreensis
GACCCATCCCAAGATGCTTCCTCTGCCTAATGAAGATGTTGGGGTTGCCGATGAGTAGCGTAGCTTTTTGCTTTGCTTTAAAAATGTATTTTGCTGCTTGGGCTATGCCTTTTTGTACAGGGCTTTGCCCTATTTAGTAATGAATATTAAACTTTCACTACTTAAAATTGCCTTTTTCTTAACTTGGAAAAATTTCTAAGTTTTTCTTTTCATAACTTAGAAAATTTTCGAATTTTTTCGCTCTTTGCGTTTTACTGTGCGTGCGCCTTTCGTGAGCCTAAAAGCTCGGCCTTTTTATTTTTATCGTTGCTGTTAGGCTTGGCATTTCGACCTTAATCATTTTAGCTCGGTAACCTTTTTAAGCTTATGCTGTATCTTTTGGGTCGGCATTTCGACCTCAACTCGGTCGATTTTAGCTCGGTCAACCCTTTTAGGTTTTTATTACCTTTGGGTCCGGCATTTCGACCTCAACTCGGTCGATTTTAGCTCGGTCAACCCTTTTAGGTTTATTACCTTTGGGTCCGGCATTTCGACCTCAACTCGGTCGATTTTAGCTCGGTCAACCCTTTTAGGTTTTACCTTTGGGTCCGGCATTTCGACCTCAACTCGGTCGATTTTAGCTCGGTCAACCCTTTTAGGTTTTTGATTTTGTAAAACAAGTGAATTTTTAGCCTGTAAAACGGACTTATTCATTTATTTTCTCAGGCATGCCTCATTAAAACCTTCCTGGCCAAAACCACATGGGAAAAAGACCAGGTAGGAAAAAGAGTACCTTACCTAACTTTACATTAACTAAAATAAAACTTGAGATGAGAAGTGTTCCAAGTTCTTGGAACAGCCTTCCCTGATAACTCTTCTAGCCTATAAGCACCATTTAAGATTTTCAACTATTCTGAATGGGCCAGACCAGTTTGCTGCGAGCTTGCCCTCTCTGGAGTCCTTCCTTGCATCATTCTGCAATCTTAGTACTAGGTCTCCTTGAACAAACTCTCTCGGTCGCAATTTTGAGTTGTACTTCCGAGTTGCTTTCTGCTTGCATAGTTCTTCCCTGATCTTTGCTTCATCTCGGACTTCTTCAACCATATCAAGCTCAACTCGGATTTCTTCTGCATTCTTGCTTTGGTCGTGATGCTGCCTTCTGAAAGAAAGTTCGCCGAGCTCAACTGGAATCATTGCATCAGTTCCATAGTTAGCCTGAACGGCGTTTCTCCTGTTGATGACTGTGGTGAGCAATGATAAGACCAGAGGATGCTCGGTAATTCTTCAGCCCATGCTCCTTTTGATTGGCCCAACCTTTTCTTGAGCTCGTTCAGAATGACTTTGTTAGCTGCCTCTGCCTGACCATTTGTTTGGGTGCTCAACCGAGGTCACCTTATGTTTGATTCCGAGATTGGAGTAGAATTCTTTAAGATTTTTGTCCGTGAATTGCTTTCCATTATCAGTGACAATCGCATAAGGTAGACCATGTCGGCATATGATGTTTCTCCACACAAAACTCTGGACCTTTTTAGCTGTTATACAGCTAATGGCTCGGCTTCATCCATTTAGTGAAATAATCCACTCCTACCAGCAAGAACTTTACTTGGCCTTTGGCAACAGGGAAAGGGCCCACAATGTCCATCCCCCACATAGTGAAGGGCCAGGGTGACATCATTGAATGGAGCTCTTCTCCTGGAACTCGTGCCACAGTAGCAAACTTCTGACAAGAATCACATTTGTTAGTCCAGGAAGCACAATCTGATCTCATAGTCGGCCAATAGAAGCCTGCTCGCAGAACCCGAGCTGCTAGGGATCGGCCACCAGAATGCATTCCACAGATTCCTCTATGCATCTCGTCCATTACATACTCGGATTGTTCCTTGTTTATGCATTTCAATAAAGGCATTGAGAATCCTCTTCTGTACAGTTCTCCATCTCGGATAGTGTAATGACAAGACTTTAAACGAATTTTCTTTGCTTCTTTGGGATCAGCAGGTAACTTGTCGGAGGTCAGGAATTCCCAGAATGGCATCATCCAGCCTCGATCATAGTGCTCGGTTATCATTACCTCGGCACTTTTTATGCTCAGTTCAGGGAGATTTTCCTGAATGAAAGTTTTAACTGGCCAGTTTTCTTGGTGCTAGCCAACTTAGACAACAGGTCGGCTCTAGTATTTTCCTCCCGAGGTATATGCTCAATAGTGAAATTGTCAAACTCTGAAATTAAACTATTGACCTTGCACAAATACCTGGTTAACTGAGGATCTTTTGTTTGATAATCCCCTGAGACTTGCCCTGTTACCAGCTGTGAGTCACTTCGGCACTTCAATCCTTTGACTCCAACCTCTTTAGCTAATACCAGCCCGGCAATAAGAGCTTCATACTCTGCCTGGTTGTTTGATGCATTGAACCCAAACTTCAAGGACTGTTCTAGGATAAGGTTATCTGGCCCTCCAGAATTACTCCAGCCCCGCTTCCTTTTAAATTTGATGAGCCATCCACATATAGAAGCCAATTAATAGGTTCGGGGCTCGGTTTTGAAGAGAGCTCGGCAATGAAGTCAGAGAGGCACTGGGCTTTCATTGGCCCCCTTGGTTCATACTGTAAACCGAACTCTGATAGTTCAACTGACCAAGCTATCATCCGTCTTGCCAGATCGGGCTTTCGAAGCACTTGCTTAATTGGATGATCTGTTTTGACTATCACTTGGTGCGACTGGAAATAAGGTCTTAGCCTCCGAGCTGCCATTACCAAGCGAGGGCGAGCTTTTCAATGACTTGGTACCGTGTCTCTGCATCTTTCAAGATTCTACTGATGTAATACACTGCCATCTGTTTGCTTCTCCTCCTCTTGGATGATTACTGCGCTGATTGCGTAATCATTAACAGATAAGTATAAATATAGCTCCTTACCGAGCTCTGGCCGAGTCAGAATCGGAGGCGAGGTTAGAAACAATTTCAATTCTTCAAAAGCCTTTTCGCACTCCTCGGTCCAAACAAACTCTTTGGGTTTCTTCAAGAGTTGAAAAAGGACCTTGCTTTCTCGGCCGATTTGGGGAGGAACCGAGATAAGGAAGCTAAACGGCCTGACAGCCTTTGTATTTCTTTCACAGTTTGCGGACTCCGCATTTCAATGATAGCTTTACACTTATCTGGGTTAGCCTCAATCCCTCTGTGTGTCAGCATGTACCCAAGAACTTTCCTCCCTGCACGCCGAAAGAACATTTTTCAGGGTTCAACCTCATATTGTATTTTCTGAGTTGGGCAAAGATTTCCTCCAAGTCGGCAGGGTGTCGTTCTGGGTTATCAGACTTTACCACCATATCATCAACATAAACCTCTAGATTTTTTTCGATCTGATTGAGAAACACTTTGTCCATGAGCCTCTGATATGTTGCACCAGCATTTTTTAAACCGAAGGGCATTACCCGGTAGCAGTAGTTTGCCCACTCGGTCATAAACGCCGTTTTCTCTTCATCTGGTGGATGCATTCTTATCTGGTTGTACCCCGAGTATGCATCCAAGAAAGTTAAGACTCTGTAACCCGAAGCTCCATCTACCAATCTGTCAATGTTTGGAAGAGGATAAGAATCCTTTGGGCACGCCTTGTTGAGATCGGTGTAATCAGTACACATTCTCCACTTGCCGTTGGCTTTTTTAACCAACACGACATTGGCTAGCCAAGTAGTATATTTTACTTCTCTGATAAAGTTGGCCTTTTTTCAGTTTTGCAGTCTCTTCGGCTACAGCTTTCCTTCTCTCTTCACCGAGCTTCCTTTTCCTCTGAGCTATGGGCTTGGCCTCTGGACATATAGATAGCCTGTGGCACAGGAAATTGGGATCTATGCCAGGCATATCGGATGTCTTCCAAACAAACAGGTCGGCATTCTTTCTCAAGACTGTTTGTATCTGTTGTTTCAGCAAGGGATCGAGCTGACTGCCGATGCTTGTGCACTGACCGACTTGGGTTCCCAGTTGAAATTTTTCCAATGACTCCGTAGGCTCTGCTCTGGATTCATACATTGCTATTCTTGGATCCAATTCAAACATGTCATCTGACCTTGCCGAGCTGACTGAACTGACCGAGCTCACCACTTCTGCCTGATGATCTTTAGTATTTTCGGTGATATCTGGCTCGCGAGTTACCTTCAAACTATCTGCGTAGCATTGTCTGGCCATCCTCTGATCAGCTCGGACTGCAACTATCTCACCCGAATCAGCTGGAAATTTCATGGTGAGGTGAGGGGTAGAGACAATTGCTCCGAGCTCATTCAAAGTCGGTCTTCCGATGAGGATGTTGTATGAAGTGTTAGCATCCACAATGACATATCTGACTGATATGGTTCGAGCAAGCTTGCTTCACCAAATGTTGTCAAGAGGTCTATATATCCTCGAGTTTTAACCTGCTCTCCGGAGAACCCCACTAGCTTGTCTTCCTGTTCTTTTATCAACTTTTCTGGAATTCCAAGCTTTTTAAAGGTTGCCAAGTATAGAATGTCGGCCGAGCTACCCTGATCAACTAGTGTACGCTTGACCGAATAATTGGCCCCTTCTACTGTTATTACCATTGGGTCATCTTGATTGGGATCTATTCCTTGGAAGTCATTTTCTGAGAAAGTAATTGGTGGTCTCGACTTTGCGGCTTTTCTGGAAACCGAGTTGACAGCTCGGATAGCCTTTATGTGGCGTCGTCGAGCTGAACTCGTTATGCCTCCTCCTGCGAAACCTCCCGAGATGGTATTAATGACTCCTCTCACACCAACCTCTGCCTCAACATTTGGGGGTCGTTGACTGCTATCTCGATCCCCGTTCTGATTATTACCTCGATGATCTTCATCTCGGTTACGATTGTCATAACCCCGTCTTCTTCGCCTTCTGCCAGCTCGGCCACCGCCATCACCATCTCGGCGGACAAAACCGATCAAGTCGGCTTGCCTGTACCAATTCTTGAATTTTATCCTGGACTGTTTGCAGTCTTCAGTAGAGTGGCCATAGTTCTGATGCCACTTGCACTCTTTACTTTTATCGGCCTGAGCTGGGGTTTTGGATGGCCTTGGCAAAGTGATCAACTCGGTATTGCACACCTCCTGAAGAATAGCGGCTCGGGATCGGTTCAGTGGAGTGTAAGACTGGTGTCGGGGTTGGGACTGCCTTTCTGAAAACCCTCTGTCACCACTCCTGAAAGCCTTCTGTGAATTGGCCCCTTTATCTCTTTCTTTGTTTGAGATTATGCTTTTTTCCTCAAAACTTCTTTTCTTTGATTCCACCATCTCTTCCGAGTTCATGAACCCTATGGCTTTTTCTTGGAGTTCTTCAAAATCCCTCGGTGGCTTCCGAGATAGATATTCAAAGAATAGTCCTGGCCTCAAACCATTCATAACGGTATGGAGACAAAGTTCTGAGCTCATACTGGGGATTAAAACCTGTTGAGCACTGAAGCGAGTCATGTAATCCCTGAGTGATTCATTCTTCTCCTGCCTGAAATTCACAAGCGAGACCGAGTGCTTTCTATGCCTTCGGCTTGCTGCGAATTGTGCAGTGACTTTGTAACCAACATGTCAAAAGAATCCACCGACCGAGGTGGAAGATTCGTGAGCCAAGTCAAGGCAGGTCCCTGCAAAGTGGTTGGAAAGATCTTGCACATGATGGCTTCCGAATCGGTCACCAGGTAAACGGATGAAATGAAAGATTCCACATGTTCGGTTGGATCAGTAGTGCCATTGTACTTATCCATATTAAGAGACTTGAAATGCCGAGGTATGATTACCTCGTCAATGGCATCAGTGAAAGGTAATCTCGGTCGTCTGTCCCGTGCTTTCTCTCTCTGAGCGGTCTCCTCAGTTCGAGATCGGACCCTTGAAGCTTCGGGCCCAGTTCTGGAAGGTCGGCTTCTGTCATCACGAGAAGGTACATAAGTTGGGTCTCTCTGGCTGTCCTCGGGTGAGGAATACTCTTCCTCGGCACGAGTTGCCGATCTTCCCCTTTTCCGAGTTCCCAACAGCCTTTGGTACTCCGTACGAATTTCCTCGTTCTCCTGTCGCAACTGTCTCAATTGTGCCATGATCTCTCCCAGTTGCGGATTACCTTCGTCGAAGGGAGGGGGGTTGTTATGATTGGAGTTTGATTCTTCGACATGATTTGCACTGTGGGCCCCTCCCTTCGGTCCATTCCGTGTAGTCACCATTAGATCTTATGGAACCGGGGAAAGTTTTTCCTCGGCCCCACGGTGGGCGCCAAATGTTCCTGCCGAGATCCGAGTTACCGGAATCTCGCCGTAAACATCAGATCAAGGTTGAACGTTGGGGTTGTTTTAGACCGTGGCTTGACAGAATACTTATATTCCGGTCCTACGTATCCCAATGGGAATCAAAGCCAAACGTAGTTCTGTGTTCAACCCTTGATCACGTGGTGCATCAATCTCTTAATCTTGTATCTGATGTACTCCGGTGGGCAAGGACTTATTGATAGTCTCTTGATCACAACCGGGACCTCTAATACGCTTAAGAGAGAACACCAAACTCTAGTGAAAGTTAAAAGTGTCCATTCTCTTAGACTCTTCCTCCTTTTATAGAGGAGGAGAGGAGTAAACCGATCCTATTTTGTAGGATCTAGTTTATCTCTTATCACTTATCACCTATCTCTTTTAACTCAACTTCCATCTCTTCCACTGATAAGAGTTATCTCTTATCTATGGTGAGGTTGTTAGCTGAGTTTTAGATAAGTGTATTGTTAAAGTGGTTAAGCTTTCCGAGCTCGGCGGCCAAGCTTATCACCTCGGCCAGTACACAAGGTATCAAAATCCTTTTTGATATCAAATTTAAGAGCTAAATTTCCTCCAAATGCTCTATTATCTAGCATATTAATTGCCTCAGAAGCTGTACAAATACATTCAGATATATGTCTTCCTTTTATAAATCCTCTCTACTTTGATGAAATGATCTTTGGAGCAATCAAAGATAAACTATCAGCCAATACCTTAGTTATGATTTTGAATTGGAAATTAGCAAGTGCAATTGGCCCAAAATCCTCAATTTTGTTTGCCTCAGGGAATTTAGGAATCAGAGTTATCACATTTGAATTAAGACCAGGAAGAATCCAATTTTGAGTGAAAAACTGCAGAACTGACTTGAAGACATCATCTCCGACTACATGCCAAAAAGATTGGAAGAAAGCTCCCCCAAAACCATCAGGACCAGGAGCCCCAGAACCATTCATTGAGAAGACTGCTGACTTAACTTCCTCAAGAGTTGGAATATTTGTTAACAGGACATTATCTTCAAATGATACTAAATCAGGTACAACTCTTTCTATCAGACCATTGTCTACACATTGATTATTAGTGGCATATAAAGAGGAATAGAAATCAACCACATGTTGTTCAGTGTCAGTAGATACTTCCAGAATTTCCTCACCTCTCTTGAGCATAGTCATTTGCTTTGTCGAGCTTCTTATCTTTATTGTTCTATGGAAAAAGGCAGTGTTTCGGTCCCCATTACTGAAGCAATCCATATTAGTGTTTTGTTTCCAGAAGGACTCTTCATATGAAAGGGCCTTTTGTAACTCAATTTGAGCTTTCACTTCTTGCTCATGAAGAGAGTCAGAAAAACCAGCATATGAAATGTTCTGTTGAATCTGATCCACTAATTCCATTGCATTATCAACATTTTGCTTTACATCACCAAAGACTTGCTTGTTCCAAACCTTAAACAGTTGCCTTTAAATTTTTCAGCTTTTACATCAAAACAAACATAGGACAGCCAATAATGGAAATAGACCAAGCTTCCTTTACTAAATCTAAACATTTAGGATGATCAGCCCACATGCTAAAATATTTAAAAGAAGAAGGATTAGATTTCACACCTTTGTTCATGACCAACATGAGAGGATAATGATCATATTGGGATCTTGTTAGAGTATAACAAGAAATGCTACTCCAAAAAGAAATCCAAGCATTATTCACTATAGCTCTATCCAATCTTTTTTCAGTATGAGATGTACCAGTCCTTCCATTAGTCCATGTAAAAGCTGCTCCCTTTGTTGGAAGATGGGTTAGTTTAGAGGAATTTGTCCAAGAGTTGAAGTCATCACATGAAACTTTTAGAGGAAGGCCACCTCCCCTCTTCTCACGAGCTCCAACCACTGCATTAAAATCACCTATGAATAGCCAAGGTGCGGGATAGTCCTTCTCCATAACAGATAAATCTTTCCATGGTTCCTTTCTAGTCATGTAAGCAGTGGAGGCATAAATTGCAGATATAAAAAACTGTTTGCTATTCACAGTGACAAAAAAAGCACAGAGCTTGCACCAGCATTTGGGATTCAGGCCCAACAGTTTCTATGTCGACCACCATGATTATGCACATGCTGATCTCGATACCCGGTGTTGAGGACAATGACAAGGCCGATGGCGAGCCAGATATTGACAACTCATTCCCCCTCCCGCAACACATTGATTTATTATTGTATTATATATTTTTTTCTTTTTCAAATTGATTAATGTATTAGATTCTTGAATTATGCGAATATCTATATTATCATTTTTATTTTATTAGTTGAGTTCACCATTATTTCATTGATATAATTTATTTAATTTTTATATGATTTTATCTTAATTATAACATTGTAAAAAAAATTAAAATTTAAATAAATTTAGCGACCGAATTATAGTCACTCTCTAAATTGGTATGCGAGTTTAGCAACCTAATAGAATTCAATCACTTATTTGGTAATACGAGCAAAATCTATGTGGCTACTGTAACACCCCGATTTTTCTGTTTCTTAAAGATCTGTGCTTATGTATGTGTAGGTGTAATTATTAATTTAATTTAGAGAAAATTATTTTGATAAATAAAAATTTATTCTTGTAGCTTATTTTTATTTTTATTCTTATTTTAGAAAACTGTAGTTAAATTTCCGGTTGAAATTTCAGACGAAAACAGTCTACGTTTTCGCTGTCAGCAAAACTTTACTAAAACAGAAAACGAATTTCGATTCGAAAACTAATTTTTTTTTTTTTTGGATTTCCTAAAATATTTACAACAATTCCCATGATTTTAAATATTTTTATTTATAAATATTACAAAAAACTAATTCTTCCGGCTGAATTTTCGTTTAGAAAATACTATCGGTTTTCATCGTCGGGAAATTAATGGAACCGGAACGAAACAAATTAATTTAAAATATATTAAATGCTGATTTGAAGATACTTGATTTGATTTGAATAGTGTTTTCATTTATTACACAACATCATGCTTTTTCATCAAATCATTTCTTCAATTTTTCTGTTTGTCTGTAAATTGTGATTATCTGAATATTTAAGATTTTATTTTCATAAATGGTGATGAATTATTTTGATAGACCAAATTAAGTCATCTTTATTTATTTTATATTAGAAATGTACAGTTGGATTTTCGGTAGAAAATTTCAGACGTTTACACTTTGAGTTTTCACCGTCAGTTAAGCTCTACTGACCCGAAAATAATTTTAAAAATTTCGAAAATTCAAAATTTTATTTTTCTAACCTAGTTATATTTATTTTTATGATTTTAGAAATTATTTATTTTTATATGAATTTTTCGGGTGAAATTTTGTGAATAAAAATACGATGGATTTTTACCGTTACGTAACAATCGGTACCGGAACGAACCCAAAATAATTAAGTCTAAATTTTTCCAGATTTGGCAAAGATTTGATTTGATGTGAATAGTGACCCTTGTCACTATTTATCACTATTCATGACATTGTGTAATTATTGATTTCAATTTACTATAAAATACATCATTTTAATACATCATTTTAATTGAAATTAAAAATTGTTAGAATTTTAAAATATCCTAGATTTTTTTATGAGGCAGCAGCCCCCCTCCCCTATAAATACCCCTCATCACCTCTTCTCTTCATTTGCTTCATTTTGGTTTTTGCTCCCAAACTCTTGCCAAATTTCCAATTTTACTATTCATCATCTTCAACCTCTAGCCACTTGAGTATGGAAGCTAAAACCACCTCCATCTTCATCTTATGCTCATCATCATCATCATTTAGAGGGTATAAATTCTAAACCCTTGCTCTTTTCTTACAAGTTTTTAATATCAACATACATGATAATTATTTTAGTTGCAAGTTGAGTTTCTCTTAATGCATGTCCTCCAAATTAAATTTTTTCACTCATCTTCATCCTTGCTATCAACTTCTATACTTGCATGTTACAAAGAAATTTTCTAAACCTAATTTGGAGGGTGTGGCCGAAACCCTATAAAGAGAAAAAGTGGAGTTTTGTTTTCAACTTGCATGTCACACTCTATGATTTCATGTTTATGTTTTGAACAAGAAATGAATTTTCAAACTCATCATCATCTTTACTTTTATTTCTATGGATTTCATGTAGTAAAGAAATCTTCCAAGTCAAATTTTTTATGATGGCCAAAAATCATATGTAAAGGAAAGTTGGTGTTTTATCCAAAATTTCTCAAATTTGATTTAAAGATTTTTTTTTTCAACTCTTTGTTTGAACCATTATTTGATAATAATGGTTACTAATTTTAGTTTATATATGTTTGCATGTATGATTTTGAGGGTCTAGGACCCTTGCATGTTGGTTCTATGGCTTATGGATGATGCTAGAGTGAAGATAATAACTTGGTATGGATAAACATGGGTAAAATATAATTATGACTGCATGATGTATCTTTATTCGTAAGCCCATAAATTTTTATACAGAACGGATTTCTGGAAAATAAATACATACTTGGAAAGAAGACTTCTGGGCTTTAATTTGATAAATAATATGTAGATATTTGGATAAGATTTGCTGGGTTGAAACACCTCTCAAAGTAGAATCAAATTCTGTTTGCGAAAATATGAACATAGTTAGTTGCGTGATGATTTTAAAAATGATTTTGAAGGTTAAAAACTTTTATATAGTTTTCTGGGTTAATGCTGAAGTATATCTAAAGTTTAGCTGAGGATTTGAGATTTTTACATGTGTATATAAAGAGAAACAATTTCATAAAGTTACATGTTGGTGAACTTAGATTTCTGGAAAATCCTGTACAGTCAGAGGCAGTGCGTGATTTTTTTATAAATTATTGACTTTGAATTTTGACATGGGACCAACTGCAATGTGTTTATATGTGAGTTGGGTACCTTCAATTAAATTTTCAAAAATATTAAAGGTCATTTGAGTGATCGTTCACAATTTAAACCCACTGTTGTTCTGAAATTGTTTTTATAAAAGAGTTCATCATAATTTTTGAATGAAAAATATGATTTGAAAATAATATCTTTTAACATGATCAAGTAAAGATTTTTGGCATGGAATAGACTATAAACCAGTGATTAATATAAAGATATAAAATATGGTAATAAAGTGTATATATATATATATATATATAAAGTAAGTCTTGGACAAAATGTTATCCAAGAATTTATCAGACATCTCTAGCATCATTTTTTTCCAGCCATGGCCAAAACCTATACTTAGAAAGATAAGACGAGTTTGTTGTTTTACTTTAAGTCGTTCGCTTAATTCTTAGACTTGCGGCACGCAGTGGGCAAGGAAGCTCGCTCTGGGCAACACGAAAACGAAGACTTTTTCTATCCGTCGAATCAGGTAAGGGGAGAAAGCCTGAGGGATGCTCTTTATGATAACTACATGTTGTTGTGATTGATTTTATGTGTGTTTTGCTGAGTTTGATTGGTGGCTTAAGTTGTTGCTTGGCCTGATAATTATATGTTGTTTGATGATGTTGTTGTTGTGACTGTTTTAGAATGATCTAGAGATCTTGTTGCTTTGATGATATGTTTGACTGATAAACATGCTCTTATGCTTAGTTAATGTTTTATGAATATATGAATGTTGCTTATATATGTTGGAATGATTGTGTATGTGTTGTTGCATGGAAGCCTAATCATGGTTAGAGCTCAAATAATAAGGATAAAGCTTTATGAAAATATTTTACAAAGAAAATTATAAATAAAGGTTTCTTTTAACAAGGTTTTGATAAAAAGGGGAAGTTAAATAATTTTAATAATTTGTTGAAAATTTTAGAGAGTAAAACAATTTTTTTTTAAAACCAATTGGAAAAATTTGAGTGATTTTATACAAAAGGACAATTAATTTCCTTGAAAATGTTTTAAAGAAAACAAAAGTAAGTTTGGAACTTGAAAGGAATTTATTTGGAAATTTTCAAATGTTTTAGGAAAAAGAAGATTTGAAAATAAATTGGTTTTATGGAAATAGAATGGAATTTCCAAAACTTAAAGTTTTAACAAAAGGATTTCAAAGGAAAAGCTTGCATTTAAAAGATTTTGTTCAAAGGAAAATGTCCGGTAACTTGGATAAGTTACGGAAACTTTCAGTTTTGTATTTGTTTTTCACTGAACGAAAATAAGACGAAAAGTGAACCTAGTAACCGAGACGTCGGGATACTAGAGTTAAAACACGTGGATCCATGATCCGTATCACAAACGCTGTGGACTGTGTGTCCTATATATGAAGTTGTGGACTGTGTGTCCTATTTACGTTGTGGACTGTATGTCCTACACACGTTGTTTGGACTGTGTGTCCTATACACGTTATTGTGGACTGTGTGTCCTAAACACGTTGTTGTGGACTATGTGTCCTATTTTTGTTATCATGGACTGTGTCCTACATACGTTGTGATAAAACGTGGTGAAAGTAGTAAAAAGGTGAAAGTTGTTTTCTACGACCACAAAGTCTAAGACTAGTGCACTAGGACTGTTGTGATTGGACATTCGGGCTAAACGTCCTTTTTCGACAATGAAAGTTTAAAACATTGAAAAATTTATGGATGGTCGTGAGCCTTGAGCTCGACGAAGGAAAGAATGAAACACAAAGAAAAGCTGCGAAAACAAAGATGTTTTTACATGCATTTGGCAGACATGCCCACGTTGTTTTTGTATGAATGCCTTGAAGAGTAAGGTATTTCATGCTACGTTGTATCATTGTGCCCTTGATGGACAATGAAGTCCATATGCCTTGGTTACTGTGCCTTGAGTTAGACAGTATGCTATGGACATCCACACACGTTGATCATTGTGCCAGGAGTTTTGGGCAGTGCTGTGGAAAAACACGTTGTGCCTTATTTGGCAATCGAGCCTGATCAGCTCATTTTTAAAAAACGAAGTTGGGGTCTCCGAAGATTAGGACAGAAAGTTGAAATATAGAAGTGCCATATGTTTTCAAAACAACGTTGATGCTTTGATATTATGCCTCTATTTGATGATTTTGTTGAATATGAATATTTATCTGTACCTGTTGTTTTGTGTTTGGACATGTAGTCATCATAATACATCCATATATTGGTATCTCACCCCTTACAATATATCAGGTGTTCCTGGCCCTCTGATGTGGTGCCTTATTACACGAGGACAAGTGGTGTCGAGAAGTTCCTAGCCTCACTTAAGGATAGTACTCTCGATCCTTGAAGAGGTTGGTGAGAATTTTATGGTGAGAACTACAGAATTCTTTCCAGTAGTTGTCTTTTAGATCGACCAGCTTAGGATGTTTCCTTTGGGACGGGTATTTTAAGAAAGCTATTATAGGTGGTTTTAAAGAACTTTGTAATGATCTTATAAATTTCAGTACGAAAGATTATTTCATGAAAATTGTATGTTGAAGTGTTTTGATTTATCAATGAACCTAGCTGTTCTGTGTTATTAAGCATGGTATGATTTTACTTTTGTGTTATGTACACTATTTTTTTTAAGTACTCCAAGAAAAAAAGAAATTTTGCCCCTATTTTTGACTTATGAAAATAACATAAGTTATTTTCCGAAAACAACCAGCTAACTTTTCCTTTTAAATTTTATTCTACATGTGATTAGGAGGTAATGCCCAAGGAGAGTGTTACAGTTGCTAATTGCAACAGCAATATGTCGTCGCTAATCTGACGTTGATTTGTCATAGAACATGTGTCTGGAACCAACTTTTATGCTTAGCGACCAAATTTATCCATCACAATTAGCGACCATTTGGAAATTTGGTCGCTAAACCTATTAGTTGCCAATGATTTAGCTCCGCATATTGGCGGTCACTAATTTAGTCGCTAACTACTTTAGCGACCGAATTTTTGTCTTTAGTGATCGAAATTGTAGATCGCTAAAGCCTCTTTTCTTGTAGCATATCTTTCTAATTTTATAACGACGACAATAATAATATAATATTAATATTTTAAGTAGCTAGAATCATGGATGGATGATATTTGTCTATTAATTTCAAACTAAATTAATTTTGATATATTGTTAGTGTAAAAAAATTTATATTGCCAACCAATCATAAATCATCTACATGACTTTTTAAGGTGGCTAGGATCAATTTTAATGATATAGCAATTTATGCTTTGCTTGAAAGCGCAACATGACTGTAAATACAATTTGAATCCTTTTAAAAAAATTGTTATCAGTGAGTATGGACTCACCAAATTTCAATCAATTGGAGATTTTTACTTTTCTAGTTGGGTTGTCAATAGCTTCACTAGTGGATCAAGAACATTAAAGCCACTTCAATGAAGATTTAACTATTCCATATATAGCTGGATTTTACATATATGGGTTGTTTTCAAGCCTAGCTGCAATTAGAGCACTTACCAAAATATTTTATCTTCACATAAAGTACATACTCACCTTTGAATAATCGATCCATCACACATGCACCATTTCTGTGTTATTGTGGTGCCCATCGATTATTTTTTAGTTACATTTTCTAAAAAAACTCACCCTCTTCATGAGCTAGTTAACTTAATTGAGAGATTACAATTTCATTACTGCACGACAATCATCAATATTCAACTTGTGCACAATTAAACCTTTGAGAACCTGTAATTTCATATATATATATATATATATGTATATATATACATTGCTTTCTCTTTGGTTCCTCCTCACCAAACTACAATGGAGTTTCAAAACACTTTCTATGTTGTCTTCACCTTCTTTCTCTTTCTCTTGGTGTTATTCAAAGTAATAAAGAGATCAAAATCTAAGAATTTCCACCACCAATTTTCCCCCAGGGCCATTGAAGCTACCTCTCATAGGAAACCTACACCTCTTTTTGTTAGATCATTGCCTCATCACACCTTAGGAAACTTGGCCACCAAGTATGGACCCTTGATGCACTTGCAACTAGGAGAGGTATCCCACATCATAGTTTCTTCACCAGAAATGGCCAAAGAGATTTTCAAAACACATGATATCACATTTTCCAATAGGCCCCCTTAATATGATTGCTTCAAAAATTGCCTATGATGCAACAGGCATAGCCTTCTCTCCACATGGAGGCTATTGGAGACAACTAAGAAAGATATGCACCGTAGAGCTCTTAAACACAAAGCGTGTGCAATCTTTTAGGTCCATAAGAGAAGATGAGGTTTCAAAACTCATTGAAACAATATCTTCAAGTGAAGGGTCAATTGTCAATCTCAGCGAGAAGATTTTCTCACTGCCATATGGGATAACTGCACGAGCAGCATTTGGAAAGAAATACAAAGAGCAACAAGAGTTTATATCGATTGTTGAGGAAGCGGTGCACCTTGCTGGAGGACTTTGTGTTGCTGATCTCTATCCGTCAATTAGAGTGCTTCAAAAGTTCAGTTGGGTGAAGGCAAAATTTGAAAAATTGCTTTAGAAAGACTGATAAAATATTGGTCAACATCATCGATGACCACAAAAGAAAACTTAGCCGCAATGAAGCAGAACAGGAAGATCTAGTTGATGTTCTTATGAACTTTCAACGGCAAAAGGATTTGGAATATCCCTTGACTGATGATAATGTTTAAAGCAGTCATTCTGGTTAGTATCTCTTTATTCTTAGAATACATAAAATAGCAAAAACGTTTAGGCTATATGCAATATAATAGTTTATGGCTCTATGTTGTATATGCAATAGATGTTTTAACTTTTTATTTCCTAAGCTGTCAAACAAAACCAAAAAAAAAAAACTTTTTATGGATTCATGGTATATATGTAGCACTTTGGCTTTCTGTTTGAAATATAAAATTGGAAGAAATTAACGATGACATTAGTTTATAGTCCACCCCATATGGAAACTTGACCAATGACCAAAAAGAAGTTCTGCAATTTAAATGCTAATAGGGGATACACTATTGAACACCAACAGACCATGACATCAATTTATTTTATATAACAAAATAATCCATTAACTTGCAGGATGTCTTCAGTGCTGGAAGCGAAACATCATCATCGGTTGTGGAGTGGGCTATGTCCGAAATGGTGAAAAAACCCAAAGGTAATGGAAGAAGCCACAAGCTGAGGTTAGAAGAGTGTGTGGTGTCAAGGGCTATGTGGATGAGACAGACATACAGCAGTTAATATACTTAAAATCTATCATCAAAGAAACCTTAAGGCTACACCCACCCGCACCATTGTTGCTTCCTAGAGAAAGCAAGGAAAGATGTGAAATCAATGGATATGACATACCTGCTAAGACAACGGTCCTCATCAATGCTTGGGCAATTGGAAGAGATCTCAGGTATTGGCCAGAAGCTGAGACTTTCATTCCAGAGAGATTTCTTTGTAGCACCATTGATTACAAAGGGCACGGACTTTGAATTGATCCCATTTGGTTCTGGAAGGAGGATATGCCCAGGCATTGCCTTTGCCATAGCTGACATTGAGCTGCCACTTGCTCAGTTGATATACCATTTTGATTGGAGGCTTCCAAATGGAATGAAGCATGAAGAACTTGACATGGCTGAGAGATTTGGGTTGACTGCAAAAAGAGAAAATGCCTTATGCTTGATTCCCATGAATCACCATCACCACTAAAATATAGGCCACATAATTTACTACCCAAATAATTAAGTTTCTATCACTAGTATGTGTGTGATAACTCTTAGGACTTGATCTACTTCCATTGTGATAAATTTAGCTCTAAATTCTTATAGGTTATTTAGCAATATGTTACAGTCATATTTTTTACTCAGAATCTTTATATATATATATATATATATATATATATATATATCAACAAGTTCTAACTCAAATGGTATTTTTCAACCTCATTTCATGGTATCTCTAAGCTCATAACTAGGCTAACACAATCTTCACTGCTCCTTCTGTCCGTATGTAATACAGGGTCACAAGTCATAGCAAGCAGCTTTCATTAATACTACGTATACATAACCAACTCATCTAATTTCACCAGTTTGATTTATTACGCATATTATCCTCACTCGTATCCAATTAATCATACAAATATTGAATTATGCCAGTACCCCATCCATACGTTTGAGCCTGAACATACCAAAGATGGTAATTACAGATCTTAAAGTGCCTCAAGTAACAATTTAATTGGATTATGACCCGTGCGTTGCGCGATTCCTTTTTTTTAAAAAAAAACTTGTTGTATGAAATTGGTAATAAATTAACAATAAATTAGATTATAATAAAAGATAATATTTGTGTGAAACAGTAAAAGATAATAAAAGACTTATTTGTCACTTTAAATGAAACAGTAATAGATAACTTTTTTATCGATATTTGTACAGATTTAAGAGCATATAACTATGTTTACTGTTATTCCAGGTAATAAGGGAATCAACAAACATGACCAAAACAACAATATACAAAGATGTTAACACAACCACCATAATTGAAACCCAAGATCCAATCACAATATACAGTGAAAGTAACAAAAGCAAAGATGAAAATGAAGTTGAAAATAACAAAGGGCAACCAAGTCTGAGTTCAAAGAGTTAAGAAATCAAAAAAGAGAGTACTTACAGAGAAACGGCAGAAAGGAAGACAACAGATTTCTGGTGTGTTGAGTGTCCAACAAATTTCTGTTTCTGTACCTCCAAAACTAAACATATTCCAAACCATAAAAAAAAAAAATATATATATATATATATATATATAATATATATATATATATATATATATATATAAAATAGAATAAGTAAAAGAAAGTTTTGAACATTTTTTAAGAATCTATAAATTTCATTTCTAGGTGATTAATGTGATGATCAGGCATGCACGAACTTACTAATATGGTATTACTGCCACTGACCGGAATTGTAATTATTAAGACATCATCTCATTAGAACACAAAATAGAAGTTGATTGTGAAAGAACCAACATAGTAAGAATTAAAACATTTTATTTTTGTTCCATTTGACACTCAAATTTACATAATAGTAACACTACTACTTCAAGTTCAATACCCACAATCTTTTGTTTCTCTTCTCAATTAAACAACACTTACAACCCCTTGTTTGCATTATGCTTTACAAGCTCACACTTCAATCAAGTTTGAAAGGCACCATTAGACCAATTCATTTGATCTACCATCACAATTATCGTCTGAAATAATGCAATAATTCAAAAAGGAGGAAAAATTAAATGGCTTCAACATCAACACAATTAGTAGAAATTAGCTATCTTGTCACTCTTAACAGTAATTGGCAGGCTAGTTTACTGAACTGGGAAGCAAAATAGGAAAAAGTTAGGAGCGGTTTGAAACTAATTTGGTTCTGGTTTTAGAATCAAAATAGGGACCAAGAAGCAAAGATGAATAATGCTAATAAATCAGAGCAGACCAGCTATATTGCAAAGACGAAATAAAATGAAACGATGTAATGAAGAATGATATTGCAGTTGCCACCAATATTTGTTATGTCATGTATTAACGAAATAATCAGATAAAGAAATGGAAGCAAAAGACTACTACATACCCTAAGCCCCAAACCAGCTCCACAACAAACCACAAGAGCAAGTGCAATAAAATGAAGAAATAGAGGGGAATGAGTACCTGAGGGAGCTTTGAGCTCTGAGAGCTGTGATGGAGAGAAAGAGAATGGGGGGAGGGAGGAGCCTGCGACTGCGGTGGAGAGAGAAGGCTGAGAAACAATATGCGTGTGTCCAGTGGCTAAGAAAAAAGGGAACCGGTGTTGATTTCCCTAACCTCCATGCGGTCCAACTTACTCCCTAGTGTCTCTGTTATAAGCAAAAATTAAATAGGACATACATATTAGGATACAATTAGTGATCTCATTTAAAAGAGTCATTATATTATTGAGAATAAAAGGAATCATTGAAAAAACAAAAATTTGTATTAAATGAATAGTATTTTGAGAATAACTTCATTAAATGAGAAGAAAGTAATTGAAATTTGCTTATATTTTGGACCAAAAAATTTGGAAACTTTTTGCTTATATATTAGGACCGGAGGGAGTAAATTTCATAGAAGATCAATGTTTTTTTTAATACACAAAACTGGGACACCGTACGGTGTCTCATTGTTGTTTTTTTGTTGTATTTTCGAGATACGTATATTATAAAAAACGATAAAAAAGTAAGTAAGAGATATAAAGGAAATCTATACGGTATAACTAGGGGTGGCAAAAGCGGGCCAACCCGCCCCGCCCCGCCGCCAACCCGCCTAAAACGGGGCGGGCCGGGGGCGGGTTGAATTTCGGAAATGGGTTGAAAATGACCCCCCGCCCCGCCCCGTGGCGGGTTGGCCCGCCAAAAAAAAAAAAATCAAATTAAATAGTTAATTTATAATTACTTCAACTATCTTAAAAATAACTATGTTTCCACTTGAAAATGATTTAAATTAATGAAAAATTATCAATACAAAATCACCAAAGACTTGTTAAATTATGATTTATGAGAACCTAAAAATTAAAATCCTAAAATTATACATGGCACCATTTCCCTAACAATCACCATATACTCATGTAGTACTAACCTTAAAACTTAAAAGGACAAAAAATAAAGCATGCATTAGTCCAATAAGTCCAATCAATCAACAAGTCCATAACCATCACAAACACAAATAGTTTCAATAAATCCAAAAGTACTACTACTAACTACTAACCAAAAAGTCCAATAATCCACAAGTCTCACAAAACATAAATTAGTTGAATATTTTAAACCACATCCACAAAAAAAAGTATTACACAAAACATGAAATCAATCTTCATCATCTTCCAAGTTTACAAACCCTAGTAAGTAAGTAAGTCTGTAAAAATTTTAAAAAATAAAAAAATTACAACTTTAAAAAAAATAATTTTAAACAGCATTTTTTTTTTTTTTTTAAAAAGAAGACCCAACCCGACGGGCCAACCCGCCCCCGCCCCGTTTTCATGGTGGGTTGTGGCGGGTTGGTGGGTCAAAATCCCTACCCCCACCCCGCCAAAAAAATGGCGGGTTGGCCCGTCGGAGCTCAAACCCATTTTGCCACCCCTAGGTATAAACATATAATGTCTCAAATTTATATTCAAATAGCACGATTTCTTTATAGAACCCTTCAACCAATACGGAAGAGTTTGGAGATTTTTTTTATTTTTTTTTTTAACGGAAGAGTTAGAGGGTATTAAAGAACATGTTATTTACATTTCCCTTACTAAAATTATAGGCTTAGCGGCTAAACTAATATTGTTTGCTAAAATAGTTGTTGATCCGTCACTAATTTGGCCATAAAGAGGATGAACAAAGTTTGCTTTTCATATTTTCATGTTAGCCATCACTTTAGTAACCGATTATTTTGTGACTCATGTTGTGGATCGCTAATTCGGTCACTAAAATAAATCTAGTGTCCAATTTTTTTATAAGCATTATTTATTGGTTAGGAGACTGGACACCAACCCGAGACCCAACCCGAACCCGAAAAAAACCGAGCAAAAAAATAAGTGATTGGGGGGGTCAGGTCGGTCCAACGGGTCGTCGGTTTGCAGATTCGGGTACAGGTGGCTTTCACTAGGGCGGGTTTCGGATTGGCTTAAAAACTTTCGCCACCGACCGTGACCGACCAACCAACTAGTTATTTCATTTCATTACCCATCTCATTTCAGATAACTCACCTCTCATGTTTCATTACTCATTTCATTTCATACCTTAAACTCAGTCAGCAACTCTTCATCTCTCCATCTACCTCCCCAAGCCGCCGCATCTCTCTCTCCCCCTCCCTCCCCTCGTCGTCGCAGCTGCAGCTCCTCCCATCGCCGTCGAAGGTCTCTCTTTGCTGCTTCGTCTATCGCTTCGCCTCTCCTTGCGCTGCAGGTCCATTCATCGTTGTCCCTAGTCTCTCCTTGCCTCTCCGTCCCTCGCCTTGCCCGGCCGTCGAAGCTCCCTCTCCTCGCCGCTGCATGCGTCTTCCATGGTTGGACCGATGAGATCTATTGCAGATCTGAGCAAAATCGATGCGCCTTCTCTTCTTCTCCGGCCAGATCTGAACTCCCCAAATCTCCAGATCTGTGAGCGACGAAGAAGAGGTGTTCTTGGTTGAAAGTTTGATAATTTTTTGTTAAAATTTTGATTTATTTTGTTGAAAGATTGAAACTTTCTGGTTTGTTTATGATTTATGTTATTGAAGAGCTTCTGCAAGAGGTGTTTATGGTTGAAAGTTTGATACTTTTTGTTAAAATTTGAATTTTTTTTGTGTTGTTGAATGTTTGAAGCTTTCTGGATTTGTTTCATTCTCGAAGTTGATGTTCACTTTTTTTTTTTTGGGGGTCTAAAATAGACCCAACCCCCCGTCGATCCGCCCAAACCCGAACCGCCCAATCCGAAGGTACATATGGGCGGAAATGGGTGAGGATTTCTGGCTGTCGGTTTGTCTCGGGTTGGGGTTTTTCTACCCGAAACAGACCGAACCAGCCCGTTGTCCACCCCTATTATTGGTCACAAAAGTAGTCGCTATTGACCACGGTATCTTGTAGTGGTAAGAGCACGGTATTTCAAATACTCAACACTTATTGCTTATCGGTATGGGCCAACAATTTAAGATATAAAGTGAAGATCCAAAGTGGTCCCTCAAATTTTTTAAGTATGACAGTTTGGTCCCTGAAAAAAATAAAGGACAATTTGATCCCCAAATTTCAAAACGGTGGATAATTTGGTCCCCCCAAATTTCATAATGGGGGACGTTTTGGTCCCTCCATAAGGACCAAATTGTCCCCCGTTTTGAAATTTGGGGGACCAAATTGTCCTTTATTTTTTTCAGGGACCAAACTGTCCTACTTGAAAAATTTGAGGGACCACTTCGGGTCTTTACTCTATTAGCTAGTTTTCTATAAAAGAATAAGAATTTTAATATTTGATTGCTCTCTACCACATCACACCATAATGGTTAAAGGGACCACCAAGAAAGTCAGGATTACGGGTTGGACATGAATGTTTCCAACTTTCGGAGAGAGAATAAGTAGGTGGAAATGAAATTACTTAAAAGGCGTCATTAAATTATTTAGATCCTCAAATCAGGCAACACAAAGGATAGAGAAAATTAACTTTCAAATGCATTTTTATAAAAGGGGTCACTAAATTCTATACTAGCACCAATTAATAAAAGTACTTCAGAAGAATGAGTATCGATTGATTTCAAAGATAAAAACTAGAAAAGGAAAGGCAAATAATATTACAAAGGAGACTAATAAAGCGAGAGAGGATACTCTCAATGAGGAGGTCAGAGACATAATAGAGACTCCCTCCGTTCTTTTTCTATGATAATTTTAGCCTTTCTATTTTTGTTCCAAAACAATGGATTTTTTATAAACCCAAGATATATTTGACAATTTTTTTTTCATATATACCCTTATCATAAAATTAAATTGAAATAAATTGAAAACACACTAAACATTCCCTACTTAAATTTAGCCATAAATAATTACACATATCAATGATATTATAAATAAAGGTAATTTAGTACAAATATAAATAAATTAATGCTTTTTTAATCTATGTAGAGAAATCTTAAATTATCATAGAAAATGAATGGAGGGAGTAGTTTGAGTTCTAAAATGGTTTAGATGCCAAAGAAGTTGGAGAAGTTCATACGAGATGACGAATAGGAGGAAGGAAAGAATCGCCTTTATAAATAGCAGTTATTAAGAGTTTTGGAGGGGGAAAAAGGAAATGTTTATTTTCCTAATCTATATGTGGATCCATATTTGAGATTTTTAAAAAAAATTATATATAATTTTCAATCATTATTTATAATGATTGAAAAGTTATATATAATTTTTTTTAAAAATCTCAAATATGGATCCACATATAGATTAGGAAAATAAACATTTCCTTTTTCCCCCTCCAAAACTCTTAATAACTGCTATTTATAAAGGCGATTCTTTCCTTCCTCCTATTCGTCATCTCGTATGAACTTCTCCAACTTCTTTGGCATCTAAACCATTTTAGAACTCAAACTACTCCCTCCATTCATTTTCTATGATAATTTAAGATTTCTCTACATAGATTAAAAAAGCATTAATTTATTTATATTTGTACTAAATTACCTTTATTTATAATATCATTGATATGTGTAATTATTTATGGCTAAATTTAAGTAGGGAATGTTTAGTGTGTTTTCAATTTATTTCAATTTAATTTTATGATAAGGGTATATATGAAAAAAAAAATTGTCAAATATATCTTGGGTTTATAAAAAATCCATTGTTTTGGAACAAAAATAGAAAGGCTAAAATTATCATAGAAAAAGAACGGAGGGAGTCTCTATTATGTCTCTGACCTCCTCATTGAGAGTATCCTCTCTCGCTTTATTAGTCTCCTTTGTAATATTATTTGCCTTTCCTTTTCTAGTTTTTATCTTTGAAATCAATCGATACTCATTCTTCTGAAGTACTTTTATTAATTGGTGCTAGTATAGAATTTAGTGACCCCTTTTATAAAAATGCATTTGAAAGTTAATTTTCTCTATCCTTTGTGTTGCCTGATTTGAGGATCTAAATAATTTAATGACGCCTTTTAAGTAATTTCATTTCCACCTACTTATTCTCTCTCCGAAAGTTGGAAACATTCATGTCCAACCCGTAATCCTGACTTTCTTGGTGGTCCCTTTAACCATTATGGTGTGATGTGGTAGAGAGCAATCAAATATTAAAATTCTTATTCTTTTATAGAAAACTAGCTAATAGAGTAAAGACCCGAAGTGGTCCCTCAAATTTTTCAAGTAGGACAGTTTGGTCCCTGAAAAAAATAAAGGACAATTTGGTCCCCCAAATTTCAAAACGGGGGACAATTTGGTCCTTATGGAGGGACCAAAACGTCCCCCATTATGAAATTTGGGGGGACCAAATTATCCACCGTTTTGAAATTTGGGGATCAAATTGTCCTTTATTTTTTTCAGGGACCAAACTGTCATACTTAAAAAATTTGAGGGACCACTTTGGATCTTCACTTTATATCTTAAATTGTTGGCCCATACCGATAAGCAATAAGTGTTGAGTATTTGAAATACCGTGCTCTTACCACTACAAGATACCGTGGTCAATAGCGACTACTTTTGTGACCAATAATAGGGGTGGACAACGGGCTGGTTCGGTCTGTTTCGGGTAGAAAAACCCCAACCCGAGACAAACCGACAGCCAGAAATCCTCACCCATTTCCGCCCATATGTACCTTCGGATTGGGCGGTTCGGGTTTGGGCGGATCGACGGGTGGGTTGGGTCTATTTTAGACCCCCAAAAAAAAAAAAGTGAACATCAACTTCGAGAATGAAACAAATCCAGAAAGCTTCAAACATTCAACAACACAAAAAAAATTCAAATTTTAACAAAAAGTATCAAACTTTCAACCATAAACACCTCTTGCAGAAGCTCTTCAATAACATAAATCATAAACAAACCAGAAAGTTTCAATCTTTCAACAAAATAAATCAAAATTTTAACAAAAAATTATCAAACTTTCAACCAAGAACACCTCTTCTTCGTCGCTCACAGATCTGGAGATTTGGGGAGTTCAGATCTGGCCGGAGAAGAAGAGAAGGCGCATCGATTTTGCTCAGATCTGCAATAGATCTCATCGGTCCAACCATGGAAGACGCATGCAGCGGCGAGGAGAGGGAGCTTCGACGGCCGGGCAAGGCGAGGGACGGAGAGGCAAGGAGAGACTAGGGACAACGATGAATGGACCTGCAGCGCAAGGAGAGGCGAAGCGATAGACGAAGCAGCAAAGAGAGACCTTCGACGGCGATGGGAGGAGCTGCAGCTGCGACGACGAGGGGAGGGAGGGGGAGAGAGAGATGCGGCGGCTTGGGGAGGTAGATGGAGAGATGAAGAGTTGCTGACTGAGTTTAAGGTATGAAATGAAATGAGTAATGAAACATGAGAGGTGAGTTATCTGAAATGAGATGGGTAATGAAATGAAATAACTAGTTGGTTGGTCGGTCACGGTCGGTGGCGAAAGTTTTTAAGCCAATCCGAACCCGCCCTAGTGAAGCCACCTGTACCCGAATCTGCAAACCGACGACCCGTTGGACCGACCTGACCCACCCAATCACTTATTTTTTTGCTCGGTTTTTTCGGGTTCGGGTTGGGTCTCGGGTTGGTGTCCAGTCCTAACCAATAAATAATCTGCTTATAAAAAAATTGGACACTAGATTTATTTTAGTGACCGAATTAGCGATCCACAACATGAGTCACAAAATAATCGGTTACTAAAGTGATGGCTAACATGAAAATATGAAAAGCAAACTTTGTTCATCCTCTTTATGGCCAAATTAGTGACGGATCAACAACTATTTTAGCAAACAATATTAGTTTAGCCGCTAAGCCTATAATTTTAGTAAGGGAAATGTAAATAACATGTTCTTTAATACCCTCTAACTCTTCCGTTAAAAAAAAAATAAAAAAAAATCTCCAACTCTTCCGTATTGGTTGAAGGGTTCTATAAAGAATCGTGCTATTTGAATATAAATTTGAGACATTATATGTTATACCTAGGGGTGGCAAAATGGGTTGAGCCCGACGGGCCAACCCGCCATTTTTTGGCGGGGTGGGGTAGGGATTTTGACCCACCAACCCGCCACAACCCACCATGAAAACGGGGCGGGGGCGGGTTGGCCCGTCGGGTTGGGTCTTCTTTTTTTTAAAAAAAAAAAAAATGCTGTTTAAAATTATTTTTTTAAAGTTGTAATTTTTATTTTTTAAAATTTTTACAGACTTACTTACTACTAGGGTTTGTAAACTTGGAAGATGATGAAGATTGATTTCATGTTTTGTGTAATACTTTTTTTGTGGATGTGGTTTAAAATATTCAAACTAATTTATGTTTGTGAGACTTGTGGATTATTGGACTTTTGGTTAGTAGTTAGTAGTAGTACTTTTGGATTATTGAAACTAATTTGTGTTTGTGATGGTTATGGACTTTTGATTATTGGACTTATTGGACTAATGCATGCTTTATTTTTTGCCTTTTAAGTTTTAATGTTAGTACTACATGAGTATATGGTGATTGTTAGGGAAATGGTGCCATGTATAATTTAGGATTTTAATTTTTAGGTTCTCATAAATCATAATTTAACAAGTCTTTGTGATTTGTATTGATAATTTTTCATTAATTTAAATCATTTTCAAGTGGAAACATAGTTATTTTTAAGATAGTTGAAGTAATTAATAAATTAACTATTTAATTTGATTTTTTTTTTTGGCGGGCCAACCCGCCACGGGGCGGGGCGGGGGGTCATTTTCAACCCATTTCCGAAATTCAACCCGCCCCGCCCCGCCCCGTTTTAGGCGGGTTGGCGGCGGGGCGGGGCGGGTTGGCCCGCTTTGCCACCCCTAGTTATACCGTATAGATTTCCTTTTATCTCTTACTTACTTTTTATCGTTTTTATATATACGTATCTCGAAAATACAACAAAAAACAACAAATGAGACACCGTACGGTGTCCCAGTTTTGTGTTAAAAAAACATTGATCTTCTATGAAATTTACTCCCTCCGGTCCAATATATAAGCAAAAGTTTCCAAATTTTTTGGTCCAAAATATAAGCAAATTTCAATTACTTTCTTCTCATTTAATGAAGTTATTCTCAAAATACTATTCATTTAATACAAATTTTGTTTTTCAATGATTCCTTTTATTCTCAATAATATAATGACTCTTTTAAATGAGATCAACTAATTATCCTAATATGTATGTCCTATTTAATTTTTGCTTATAACAGAGACACTGGGGAGTAAGTTGGACCGCATGAGTTAGGGAATCAACACCGGTTCCCTTTTTTCTTAGCCACTGGACACACGCATATTGTTCTCAGCCTTCTCTCTCCACCGCAGTCGCAGGCTCCTCCCTCCCCCCATTCTCTTTCTCTCCATCACAGCTCTCAGAGCTCAAAGCTCCCTCAGGTACTCATTCCCCTCTATTTCTTCATTTTATTGCACTTGCTCTTGTGGTTTGTTGTGGAGCTGGTTTGGGGCTTAGGGTATGTAGTAGTCTTTTGCTTCCCATTTCTTTATCTGATTATTTCGTTCATACATGACATAACAAATATTGGTGGCAACTGCAATATCATTCTTCATTACATCGTTTCATTTTATTTCGTCTTTGCAATATAGCTGGTCTGCTCTGATTTATTAGCATTATTCATCTTTGCTTCTTGGTCCCTATTTTGATTCTAAACCAGAACCAAATTAGTTTCAAACCGCTCCTAACTTTTTCCTATTTTGCTTCCCAGTTCAGTAAACTAGCCTGCCAATTACTGTTAAGAGTGACAAGATAGCTAATTTCTACTAATTGTGTTGATGTTGAAGCCATTTAATTTTTCCTCCTTTTTGAATTATTGCATTATTTCAGACGATAATTGTGATGGTAGATCAAATGAATTGGGTCTAATGGTGCCTTTCAAACTTGATTGAAGTGTGAGCTTGTAAAGCATAATGCAAACAAGGGGTTGTAAGTGTTGTTTAATTGAGAAGAGAAACAAAAGATTGTGGGTATTGAACTTGAAGTAGTAGTGTTACTATTATGTAAATTTGAGTGTCAAATGGAACAAAAATAAAATGTTTTAATTCTTACTATGTTGGTTCTTTCACAATCAACTTCTATTTTGTGTTCTAATGAGATGATGTCTTAATAATTACAATTCCGGTCAGTGGCAGTAATACCATATTAGTAAGTTCGTGCATGCCTGATCATCACATTAATCACCTAGAAATGAAATTTATAGATTCTTAAAAAATGTTCA
Organism: Echinosophora koreensis; assembly: GCA_035048595.1. Lineage (NCBI taxonomy): Eukaryota > Viridiplantae > Streptophyta > Magnoliopsida > Fabales > Fabaceae > Echinosophora > Echinosophora koreensis. The sequence goes on from JAPCYP010000144.1 coordinate 27,937, forward strand.
AACTTTCTTTTACTTATTCTATTTTATATATATATATATATATTTTTTTTTTTATGGTTTGGAATATGTTTAGTTTTGGAGGTACAGAAACAGAAATTTGTTGGACACTCAACACACCAGAAATCTGTTGTCTTCCTTTCTGCCGTTTCTCTGTAAGTACTCTTCTTTTTTGATTTCTTAACTCTTTGAACTCAGACTTGGTTGCCCTTTGTTATTTTCAACTTCATTTTCATCTTTGCTTTTGTTACTTTCACTGTATATTGTGATTGGATCTTGGGTTTCAATTATGGTGGTTGTGTTAACATCTTTGTATATTGTTGTTTTGGTCATGTTTGTTGATTCCCTTATTACCTGGAATAACAGTAAACATAGTTATATGCTCTTAAATCTGTACAAATATCGATAAAAAAGTTATCTATTACTGTTTCATTTAAAGTGACAAATAAGTCTTTTATTATCTTTTACTGTTTCACACAAATATTATCTTTTATTATAATCTAATTTATTGTTAATTTATTACCAATTTCATACAACAAGTTTTTAAAAAAAAAAAAGGAATCGCGCAACGCACGGGTCATAATCCAATTAAATTGTTACTTGAGGCACTTTAAGATCTGTAATTACCATCTTTGGTATGTTCAGGCTCAAACGTATGGATGGGGTACTGGCATAATTCAATATTTGTATGATTAATTGGATACGAGTGAGGATAATATGCGTAATAAATCAAACTGGTGAAATTAGATGAGTTGGTTATGTATACGTAGTATTAATGAAAGCTGCTTGCTATGACTTGTGACCCTGTATTACATACGGACAGAAGGAGCAGTGAAGATTGTGTTAGCCTAGTTATGAGCTTAGAGATACCATGAAATGAGGTTGAAAAAATACCATTTGAGTTAGAACTTGTTGATATATATATATATATATATATATATATATATATATATATATATAAAGATTCTGAGTAAAAAATATGACTGTAACATATTGCTAAATAACCTATAAGAATTTAGAGCTAAATTTATCACAATGGAAGTAGATCAAGTCCTAAGAGTTATCACACACATACTAGTGATAGAAACTTAATTATTTGGGTAGTAAATTATGTGGCCTATATTTTAGTGGTGATCATTCATGGGAATCAAGCATAAGGCATTTTCTCTTTTTGCAGTCAACCCAAATCTCTCAGCCATGTCAAGTTCTTCATGCTTCATTCCATTGGGAAGCCTCCAATCAAAATGGTATATCAACTGAGCAAGTGGCAGCTCAATGTCAGCTATGGCAAAGGCAATGCCTGGGCATATCCTCCTTCCAGAACCAAATGGGATCAATTCAAAGTCCGTGCCTTTGTAATCAATGGTGCTACAAAGAAATCTCTCTGGAATGAAAGTCTCAGCTTCTGGCCAATACCTGAGATCTCTTCCAATTGCCCAAGCATTGATGAGGACCGTTGTCTTAGCAGGTATGTCATATCCATTGATTTCACATCTTTCCTTGCTTTCTCTAGGAAGCAACAATGGTGCGGGTGGGTGTAGCCTTAAGGTTTCTTTGATGATAGATTTTAAGTATATTAACTGCTGTATGTCTGTCTCATCCACATAGCCCTTGACACCACACACTCTTCTAACCTCAGCTTGTGCTTCTTCCATTACCTTTGGGTTTTTCACCATTTCGGACATAGCCCACTCCACAACCGATGATGATGTTTCGCTTCCAGCACTGAAGACATCCTGCAAGTTAATGGATTATTTTGTTATATAAAATAAATTGATGTCATGGTCTGTTGGTGTTCAATAGTGTATCCCCTATTAGCATTTAAATTGCAGAACTTCTTTTTGGTCATTGGTCAAGTTTCCATATGGGGTGACTATAAACTAATGTCATCGTTAATTTCTTCCAATTTTATATTTCAAACAGAAAGCCAAAGTGCTACATATATACCATGAATCCATAAAAAGTTTTTTTTTTTGGTTTTGTTTGACAGCTTAGGAAATAAAAAGTTAAAACATCTATTGCATATACAACATAAAGCCATAAACTATTATATTGCATATAGCCTAAACGTTTTTGCTATTTTATGTATTCTAAGAATAAAGAGATACTAACCAGAATGACTGCTTTAACATTATCATCAGTCAAGGGATATTCCAAATCCTTTTGCCGTTGAAAGTTCATAAGAACATCAACTAGATCTTCCTGTTCTGCTTCATTGCGGCTAAGTTTTCTTTTGTGGTCATCGATGATGTTGACCAATATTTTATCAGTCTTTCTAAGCAATTTTTCAAATTTTGCCTTCACCCAACTGAACTTTTGAAGCACTCTAATTGACGGATAGAGATCAGCAACACAAAGTCCTCCAGCAAGGTGCACCGCTTCCTCAACAATCGATATAAACTCTTGTTGCTCTTTGTATTTCTTTCCAAATGCTGCTCGTGCAGTTATCCCATATGTCAGTGAGAAAATCTTCTCGCTGAGATTGACAATTGACCCTTCACTTGAAGATATTGTTTCAATGAGTTTTGAAACCTCATCTTCTCTTATGGACCTAAAAGATTGCACACGCTTTGTGTTTAAGAGCTCTACGGTGCATATCTTTCTTAGTTGTCTCCAATAGCCTCCATGTGGAGAGAAGGCTATGCCTGTTGCATCATAGGCAATTTTTGAAGCAATCATATTAAGGGGCCTATTGGAAAATGTGATATCATGTGTTTTGAAAATCTCTTTGGCCATTTCTGGTGAAGAAACTATGATGTGGGATACCACTCCTAGTTGCAAGTGCATCAAGGGTCCATACTTGGTGGCCAAGTTTCCTAAGGTGTGATGAGGCAATGATCTAACAAAAAAGAGGTGTAGGTTTCCTATGAGAGGTAGCTTCAATGGCCCTGGGGGAAAATTGGTGGTGAAATTCTTAGATTTTGATCTCTTTATTACTTTGAATAACACCAAGAGAAAGAGAAAGAAGGTGAAGACAACATAGAAAGTGTTTTGAAACTCCATTGTAGTTTGGTGAGGAGGAACCAAAGAGAAAGCAATGTATATATATATATATATATATATATGAAATTACAGGTTCTCAAAGGTTTAATTGTGCACAAGTTGAATATTGATGATTGTCGTGCAGTAATGAAATTGTAATCTCTCAATTAAGTTAACTAGCTCATGAAGAGGGTGAGTTTTTTTAGAAAATGTAACTAAAAATAATCGATGGGCACCACAATAACACAGAAATGGTGCATGTGTGATGGATCGATTATTCAAAGGTGAGTATGTACTTTATGTGAAGATAAAATATTTTGGTAAGTGCTCTAATTGCAGCTAGCTTGAAAACAACCCATATATGTAAAATCCAGCTATATATGGAATAGTTAAATCTTCATTGAAGTGGCTTTAATGTTCTTGATCCACTAGTGAAGCTATTGACAACCCAACTAGAAAAGTAAAAATCTCCAATTGATTGAAATTTGGTGAGTCCATACTCAACTGATAACAATTTTTTTAAAAGGATTCAAATTGTATTTACAGTCATGTTGCGCTTTCAAGCAAAGCATAAATTGCTATATCATTAAAATTGATCCTAGCCACCTTAAAAAGTCATGTAGATGATTTATGATTGGTTGGCAATATAATTTTTTTACATTAACAATATATCAAAATTAATTTAGTTTGAAATTAATAGACAAATATCATCCATCCATGATTCTAGCTACTTAAAATATTAATATTAATATTATTATTGTCGTTGTTATAAAATTAGAAAGATATGCTACAAGAAAAGAGGCTTTAGCGATCTACAATTTCGATCACTAAAGACAAAAATTCGGTCGCTAAAGTAGTTAGCGACTAAATTAGTGACCGCCAATATGCGGAGCTAAATCATTGGCAACTAATAGGTTTAGCGACCAAATTTCCAAATGGTCGCTAATTGTGATGGATAAATTTGGTCGCTAAGCATAAAAGTTGGTTCCAGACACATGTTCTATGACCAAATCAACGTCAGATTAGCGACGACATATTGCTGTCGCAATTAGCAACTGTAACACTCTCCTTGGGCATTACCTCCTAATCACATGTAGAATAAAATTTAAAAGGAAAGTTAGCTGGTTGTTTTCGGAAAATAACTTATGTTATTTTTCATAAGTCAAAAAATAGGGGCAAAATTTCTTTTTTTCTTTGGAGTACTTAAAAAAAATAGTGTACATAACACAAAAGTAAAATCATACCATGCTTAATAACACAGAACAGCTAGGTTCATTGATAAATCAAAACACTTCAACATACAATTTTCATGAAATAATCTTTCGTACTGAAATTTATAAGATCATTACAAAGTTCTTTAAAACCACCTATAATAGCTTTCTTAAAATACCCGTCCCAAAGGAAACATCCTAAGCTGGTCGATCTAAAAGACAACTACTGGAAAGAATTCTGTAGTTCTCACCATAAAATTCTCACCAACCTCTTCAAGGATCGGGAGTACTATCCTTAAGTGAGGTTAGGAACTTCTCGACACCACTTGTCCTCGTGTAATAAGGCACCACATCAGAGGGCCAGGAACACCTGATATATTGTAAGGGTGAAATACCAATATATGGATGTATTATGATGACTACATGTCCAAACACAAAACAACAGGTACAGATAAATATTCATATTCAACAAAATCATCAAATAGAGGCATAATATCAAAGCATCAACGTTGTTTTTGAAAACATATGGCACTTCTATATTTCAACTTTCTGTCCTAATCTTCGGAGACCCCAACTTCGTTTTTAAAAATGAGCTGATCAGGCTCGATTGCCAAATAAGGCACGTGTTTTTCCACAGCACTGCCCAAAACTCCTGGCACAATGATCAACGTGTGTGGATGTCCATAGCATACTGTCTAACTCAAGGCACAGTAACCAAGGCATATGGACTTCATTGTCCATCAAGGCACAATGATACAACGTAGCATGAAATACCTTACTCTTCAAGACATTCATACAAAACAACGTGGGCACGTCTGCCAAATGCATGTAAAAACATCTTTGTTTTCGCAGCTTTTCTTTGTGTTTCATTCTTTCCTTCGTCGAGGCTCAAGGCTCACGACCATCCATAAATTTTTCAATGTTTTAAACTTTCATTGTCGAAAAAGGACGTTTTAGCCCGAATGTCCAATCACAACAGTCCTAGACCTGTGCACTAGTCTTAGACTTTGTGGTCGTAGAAAACAACTTTCACCTTTTTACTACTTTCACCACGTTTTATCACAACGTATGTAGGACACAGTCCACGATAACAAAAATAGGACACATAGTCTACAACAACGTGTTTAGGACACACAGTCCACAATAACGTGTATAGGACACACAGTCCAAAACAACGTGTGTAGGACATACAGTCCACAACAACGTAAATAGGACACATAGTCCACAACTTCATATATAGGACACACAGTCCACAGCGTTGTGATACGGATCATGGATCCACGTGTTTTAACTCTAGTATCCCGACATCTCGGTTACTAGGTTCACTTTTCGTCTTATTTTTCGTTCAGTGAAAAACAAATACAAAACTGAAAGTTTCCGTAACTTATCCAAGTTACCGGACATTTTCCTTTGAACAAAATCTTTTAAATGCAAGCTTTTCCTTTGAAATCCTTTTGTTTAAAACTTTAAGTTTTGGAAATTCCATTCTATTTCCATAAAACCAATTTATTTTCAAATCTTCTTTTTCCTAAAACATTTGAAAATTTCCAAATAAATTCCTTTCAAGTTCCAAACTTACTTTTGTTTTTCTTTAAAACATTTTCAAGGAAATTAATTGTCCTTTTTGTATAAAATCACTCAAATTTTTCCAATTGGTTTTAAAAAAAAATTGTTTTACTCTCTAAAATTTTCAACAAATTATTAAAATTATTTAACTTCCCCTTTTTATCAAAACCTTGTTAAAAAGAAACCTTTATTTATAATTTTCTTTGTAAATATTTTCATAAAGCTTTTATCCTTATTATTTGAGCTCTAACCAATGATTAGGCTTCCATGCAACAACACATACACAATCATTCCAACATATATAAGCAACATTCATATATTCATAAAACATTAACTAAGCATAAGAGCATGTTTATCAGTCAAACATATCATCAAAGCAACAAGATCTCTAGATCATTCTAAAACAGTCACAACAACAACATCATCAAACAACATATAATTATCAGGCCAAGCAACAACTTAAGCCACCAATCAAACTCAGCAAAACACACATAAAATCAATCACAACAACATGTAGTTATCATAAAGAGCATCCCTCAGGCTTTCTCCCCTTACCTGATTCGACGGATAGAAAAAGTCTTCGTTTTCGTGTTGCCCAGAGCGAGCTTCCTTTGCCCACTGCGTGCCGCAAGTCTAAGAATTAAGCGAACGACTTAAAGTAAAACAACAAACTCGTCTTATCTTTCTAAGTATAGGTTTTGGCCATGGCTGGAAAAAAATGATGCTAGAGATGTCTGATAAATTCTTGGATAACATTTTGTCCAAGACTTACTTTATATATATATATATATACACTTTATTCCCATATTTTATATCTTTATATTAATCACTGGTTTATAGTCTATTCCATGCCAAAAATCTTTACTTGATCATGTTAAAAGATATTATTTTCAAAATCATATTTTTCATTCAAAAATTATGATGAACTCTTTTATAAAAACAATTTCAGAACAACAGTGGGTTTAAATTGTGAACGATCACTCAAATGACCTTTAATATTTTTGAAAATTTAATTGAAGGTACCCAACTCACATATAAACACATTGCAGTTGGTCCCATGTCAAAATTCAAAGTCAATAATTTATAAAAAATCACGCACTGCCTCTGACTGTACAGGATTTTCCAGAAATCTAAGTTCACCAACATGTAACTTTATGAAATTGTTTCTCTTTATATACACATATAAAAATCTCAAATCCTCAGCTAAACTTTAGATATACTTCAGCATTAACCCAGAAAACTATATAAAAGTTTTTAACCTTCAAAATCATTTTTAAAATCATCACGCAACTAACTATGTTCATATTTTCGCAAACAGAATTTGATTCTACTTTGAGAGGTGTTTCAACCCAGCAAATCTTATCCAAATATCTACATATTATATATCAAATTAAAGCCCAGAAGTCTTCTTTCCAAGTATGTATTTATTTTCCAGAAATCCGTTCTGTATAAAAACTTATGGGCTTACGAATAAAGATACATCATGCAGTCATAATTATATTTTACCCATGTTTATCCATACCAAGTTATTATCTTCACTCTAGCATCATCCATAAGCCATAGAACCAACATGCAAGGGTCCTAGACCCTCAAAATCATACATGCAAACATATATAAACTAAAATTAGTAACCATTATTATCAAATAATGGTTCAAACAAAGAGTTGAAAAAAAAATCTTTAAATCAAATTTGAGAAATTTTGGATAAAACACCAACTTTCCTTTACATATGATTTTTGGCCATCATAAAAAATTTGACTTGGAAGATTTCTTTACTACATGAAATCCATAGAAATAAAAGTAAAGATGATGATGAGTTTGAAAATTCATTTCTTGTTCAAAACATAAACATGAAATCATAGAGTGTGACATGCAAGTTGAAAACAAAACTCCACTTTTTCTCTTTATAGGGTTTCGGCCACACCCTCCAAATTAGGTTTAGAAAATTTCTTTGTAACATGCAAGTATAGAAGTTGATAGCAAGGATGAAGATGAGTGAAAAAATTTAATTTGGAGGACATGCATTAAGAGAAACTCAACTTGCAACTAAAATAATTATCATGTATGTTGATATTAAAAACTTGTAAGAAAAGAGCAAGGGTTTAGAATTTATACCCTCTAAATGATGATGATGATGAGCATAAGATGAAGATGGAGGTGGTTTTTAGCTTCCATACTCAAGTGGCTAGAGGTTGAAGATGATGAATAGTAAAATTGGAAATTTGGCAAGAGTTTGGGAGCAAAAACCAAAATGAAGCAAATGAAGAGAAGAGGTGATGAGGGGTATTTATAGGGGAGGGGGGCTGCTGCCTCATAAAAAAATCTAGGATATTTTAAAATTCTAACAATTTTTAATTCAATTAAAATGATGTATTAAAATGATGTATTTTATAGTAAATTGAAATCAATAATTACACTATGTCATGAATAGTGATAAATAGTGACAAGGGTCACTATTCACATCAAATCAAATCTTTGCCAAATCTGGAAAAATTTAGACTTAATTATTTTGGGTTCGTTCCGGTACCGATTGTTACGTAACGGTAAAAATCCATCGTATTTTTATTCACAAAATTTCACCCGAAAAATTCATATAAAAATAAATAATTTCTAAAATCATAAAAATAAATATAACTAGGTTAGAAAAATAAAATTTTGAATTTTCGAAATTTTTAAAATTATTTTCGGGTCAGTAGAGCTTAACTGACGGTGAAAACTCAAAGTGTAAACGTCTGAAATTTTCTACCGAAAATCCAACTGTACATTTCTAATATAAAATAAATAAAGATGACTTAATTTGGTCTATCAAAATAATTCATCACCATTTATGAAAATAAAATCTTAAATATTCAGATAATCACAATTTACAGACAAACAGAAAAATTGAAGAAATGATTTGATGAAAAAGCATGATGTTGTGTAATAAATGAAAACACTATTCAAATCAAATCAAGTATCTTCAAATCAGCATTTAATATATTTTAAATTAATTTGTTTCGTTCCGGTTCCATTAATTTCCCGACGATGAAAACCGATAGTATTTTCTAAACGAAAATTCAGCCGGAAGAATTAGTTTTTTGTAATATTTATAAATAAAAATATTTAAAATCATGGGAATTGTTGTAAATATTTTAGGAAATCAAAAAAAAAAAAAATAGTTTTCGAATCGAAATTCGTTTTCTGTTTTAGTAAAGTTTTGCTGACAGCGAAAACGTAGACTGTTTTCGTCTGAAATTTCAACCGGAAATTTAACTATAGTTTTCTAAAATAAGAATAAAAATAAAAATAAGCTACAAGAATAAATTTTTATTTATCAAAATAATTTTCTCTAAATTAAATTAATAATTACACCTACACATACATAAGCACAGATCTTTAAGAAACAGAAAAATCGGGGTGTTACAGTAGCCACATAGATTTTGCTCGTATTACCAAATAAGTGATTGAATTCTATTAGGTTGCTAAACTCGCATACCAATTTAGAGAGTGACTATAATTCGGTCGCTAAATTTATTTAAATTTTAATTTTTTTTACAATGTTACAATTAAGATAAAATCATATAAAAATTAAATAAATTATATAAATGAAATAATGGTGAACTCAACTAATAAAATAAAAATGATAATATAGATATTCGCATAATTCAAGAATCTAATACATTAATCAATTTGAAAAAGAAAAAGAAATATAATACAATAATAAATCAATGTGTTGCGGGAGGGGGAATGAGTTGTCAATATCTGGCTCGCCATCGGCCTTGTCATTGTCCTCAACACCGGTATCGAGATCAGCATGTGCATAATCATGGTGGTCGACATAGAAACTGTTGGGCCTGAATCCCAAATGCTGGTGCAGCTCTGTGCTTTTTTTGTCACTGTGAATAGCAAACAGTTTTTTATATCTGCAATTTATGCCTCCACTGCTTACATGACTAGAAAGGAACCATGGAAAGATTTATCTGTTATGGAGAAGGACTATCCCGCACCTTGGCTATTCATAGGTGATTTTAATGCAGTGGTTGGAGCTCGTGAGAAGAGGGGAGGTGGCCTTCCTCTAAAAGTTTCATGTGATGACTTCAACTCTTGGACAAATTCCTCTAAACTAACCCATCTTCCAACAAAGGGAGCAGCTTTTACATGGACTAATGGAAGGACTGGTACATCTCATACTGAAAAAAGATTGGATAGAGCTATAGTGAATAATGCTTGGATTTCTTTTTGGAGTAGCATTTCTTGTTATACTCTAACAAGATCCCAATATGATCATTATCCTCTCATGTTGGTCATGAACAAAGGTGTGAAATCTAATCCTTCTTCTTTTAAATATTTTAGCATGTGGGCTGATCATCCTAAATGTTTAGATTTAGTAAAGGAAGCTTGGTCTATTTCCATTATTGGCTGTCCTATGTTTGTTTTGATGTAAAAGCTGAAAAATTTAAAGGCAACTGTTTAAGGTTTGGAACAAGCAAGTCTTTGGTGATGTAAAGCAAAATGTTGATAATGCAATGGAATTAGTGGATCAGATTCAACAGAACATTTCATATGCTGGTTTTTCTGACTCTCTTCATGAGCAAGAAGTGAAAGCTCAAATTGAGTTACAAAAGGCCCTTTCATATGAAGAGTCCTTCTGGAAACAAAAAACTAATATGGATTGCTTCAGTAATGGGGACCGAAACACTGCCTTTTTCCATAGAACAATAAAGATAAGAAGCTCGACAAAGCAAATGACTATGCTCAAGAGAGGTGAGGAAATTCTGGAAGTATCTACTGACACTGAACAACATGTGGTTGATTTCTATTCCTCTTTATATGCCACTAATAATCAATGTGTAGACAATGGTCTGATAGAAAGAGTTGTACCTGATTTTGTATCATTTGAAGATAATGTCCTGTTAACAAATATTCCAACTCTTGAGGAAGTTAAGTCAGCAGTCTTCTCAATGAATGGTTCTGGGGCTCCTAGTCCTGATGGTTTTGGGGGAGCTTTCTTCCAATCTTTTTGGCATGTAGTCGGAGATGATGTCTTCAAGTCAGTTCTGCAGTTTTTCACTCAAAATTGGATTCTTCCTGGTCTTATTTCAAATGTGATAACTCTGATTCCTAAATTCCCTGAGGCAAACAAAATTGAGGATTTTGGGCCAATTGCACTTGCTAATTTCCAATTCAAAATCATAACTAAGGTATTGGCTGATAGTTTATCTTTGATTGCTCCAAAGATCATTTCATCAAAGTAGAGAGGATTTATAAAAGGAAGACATATATCTGAATGTATTTGTACAGCTTCTGAGGCAATTAATATGCTAGATAATAGAGCATTTGGAGGAAATTTAGCTCTTAAATTTGATATCAAAAAGGATTTTGATACCTTGTGTACTGGCCGAGGTGATAAGCTCGGCCGCCGAGCTCGGAAAGCTTAACCACTTTAACAATACACTTATCTAAAACTCAGCTAACAACCTCACCATAGATAAGAGATAACTCTTATCAGTGGAAGAGATGGAAGTTGAGTTAAAAGAGATAGGTGATAAGTGATAAGAGATAAACTAGATCCTACAAAATAGGATCGGTTTACTCCTCTCCTCCTCTATAAAAGGAGGAAGAGTCTAAGAGAATGGACACTTTTAACTTTCACTAGAGTTTGGTGTTCTCTCTTAAGCGTATTAGAGGTCCCGGTTGTGATCAAGAGACTATCAATAAGTCCTTGCCCACCGGAGTACATCAGATACAAGATTAAGAGATTGATGCACCACGTGATCAAGGGTTGAACACAGAACTACGTTTGGCTTTGATTCCCATTGGGATACGTAGGACCGGAATATAAGTATTCTGTCAAGCCACGGTCTAAAGCAACCCCAACGTTCAACCTTGATCTGACGTTTACGGCGAGATTCCGGTAACTCGGATCTCGGCAGAAACATTTGGCGCCCACCGTGGGGCCGAGGAAAAACTTTCCCCGGTTCCATAAGATCTAATGGTGACTACACGGAATGGACCGAAGGGAGGGGCCCACAGTGCAAATCATGTCGAAGAATCAAACTCCAATCATAACAACCCCCCTCCCTTCGACGAAGGTAATCCGCAACTGGGAGAGATCATGGCACAATTGAGACAGTTGCGACAGGAGAACGAGGAAATTCGTACGGAGTACCAAAGGCTGTTGGGAACTCGGAAAAGGGGAAGATCGGCAACTCGTGCCGAGGAAGAGCATTCCTCACCCGAGGACAGCCAGAGAGACCCAACATATGTACCTTCTCGTGATGACAGAAGCCGACCTTCCAGAACTGGGCCCGAAGCTTCAAGGGTCCGATCTCGAACTGAGGAGACCGCTCAGAGAGAGAAAGCACGGGACAGACGACCGAGATTACCTTTCACTGATGCCATTGACGAGGTAATCATACCTCGGCATTTCAAGTCTCTTAATATGGATAAGTACAATGGCACTACTGATCCAACCGAACATGTGGAATCTTTCATTTCATCCGTTTACCTGGTGACCGATTCGGAAGCCATCATGTGCAAGATCTTTCCAACCACTTTGCAGGGACCTGCCTTGACTTGGCTCACGAATCTTCCACCTCGGTCGGTGGATTCTTTTGACATGTTGGTTACAAAGTTCACTGCATAATTCGCAGCAAGCCGAAGGCATAGAAAGCACTCGGTCTCGCTTGTGAATTTCAAGCAGGAGAAGAATGAATCACTCAGGGATTACATGGCTCGCTTCAGTGCTCAACAGGTTTTAATCCCCAGTATGAGCTCAGAACTTTGTCTCCATACCGTTATGAATGGTTTGAGGCCAGGACTATTCTTTGAATATCTATCTCGGAAGCCACCGAGGGATTTTGAAGAACTCCAAGAAAAAGCCACAGGGTTCATGAACTCGGAAGAGATGGTGGAATCAAAGAAAAGAAGTTTTGAGGAAAAAAAGCATAATCTCAAACAAAGAAAGAGATAAAGGGGCCAATTCACAGAAGGCTTTCAGGAGTGGTGACAGAGGGTTTTCAGAAAGGCAGTCCCAACCCCGACACCAGTCTTACACTCCACTGAACCGATCCCGAGCCGCTATTCTTCAGGAGGTGTGCAATACCGAGTTGATCACTTTGCCAAGGCCATCCAAAACCCCAGCTCAGGCCGATAAAAGTAAAGAGTGCAAGTGGCATCAGAACTATGGCCACTCTACTGAAGACTGCAAAACAGTCCAGGATAAAATTGAAGAATTGGTACAGGCAGGCCGACTTGATCGGTTTGTCCGCCGAGATGGTGATGGCGGTGGCCGAGCTGGTAGAAGGCGAAGAAGACGGGGTTATGACAATCGTAACTGAGATGAAGATCATCGAGGTAATAATCAGAACGGGGATCGAGATAGCAGTCAACGACCCCCAAATGTTGAGGTAGAGGTTGGTGTGAGAGGAGTCATTAATACCATCTCGGGAGGTTTCGCAGGAGGAGGCACAACGAGTTCAGCTCGACGACGCCACATAAAGGCTATCCGAGCTGTCAACTCGGTTTCCAGAAAAGCCGCAAAGTCGAGACCACCAATTACTTTCTCAGAAAATGACTTCCAAGGAATAGATCCCAATCAAGATGACCCAATGGTAATAATAGTAGAAGTGGCCAATTATTCGGTCAAGCGTACACTAGTTGATCAGGGTAGCTCGACCGACATTCTGTACTTGGCAACCTTTAAAAAGCTTGGAATTCCAGAAAAGTTGATAAAAGAACAGGAAGACAAGCTAGTGGGGTTCTCCGGAGAGCAGGTTAAAACTCGAGGATATATAGACCTCTTGACAACATTTGGTGAAGGCAAGCTTGCTCGAACCATATCAGTCAGATATGTCATTGTGGATGCTAACACTTCATACAACATCCTCATCGGAAGACCGACTTTGAATGAGCTCGGAGCAATTGTCTCTACCCCTCACCTCACCATGAAATTTCCAGCTGATTCGGGTGAGATAGTTGCAGTCCGAGCTGATCAGAGGATGGCCAGACAATGCTACGCAGATAGTTTGAAGGTAACTCGCGAGCCAGATATCACCGAAAATACTAAAGATCATCAGGCAGAAGTGGTGAGCTCGGTCAGTTCAGTCAGCTCGGCAAGGTCAGATGACATGTTTGAATTGGATCCAAGAATAGAAATGTATGAATCCAGAGCAGAGCCTACGGAGTCATTGGAAAAATTTCAACTGGGAACCCAAGTCGGTCAGTGCACAAGCATCGGCAGTCAGCTCGATCCCTTGCTGAAACAACAGATACAAACAGTCTTGAGAAAGAATGCCGACCTGTTTGCTTGGAAGACATCCGATATGCCTGGCATAGATCCCAATTTCCTGTGCCACAGGCTATCTATATGTCCAGAGGCCAAGCCCATAGCTCAGAGGAAAAGGAAGCTCGGTGAAGAGAGAAGGAAAGCTGTAGCCGAAGAGACTGCAAAACTGAAAAAGGCCAACTTTATCAGAGAAGTAAAATATACTACTTGGCTAGCCAATGTCGTGTTGGTTAAAAAAGCCAACGGCAAGTGGAGAATGTGTACTGATTACACCGATCTCAACAAGGCGTGCCCAAAGGATTCTTATCCTCTTCCAAACATTGACAGACTGGTAGATGGAGCTTCGGGTTACAGAGTCTTAACTTTCTTGGATGCATACTCGGGGTACAACCAGATAAGAATGCATCCACCAGATGAAGAGAAAATGGCGTTTATGACCGAGGGGGCAAACTACTGCTACCGGGTAATGCCCTTCGGTTTAAAAAATGCTGGTGCAACATATCAGAGGCTCATGGACAAAGTGTTTCTCAATCAGATCGGAAAAAATCTAGAGGTTTATGTTGATGATATGGTGGTAAAGTCTGAAAACCCAGAACGACACCCTGCCGACTTGGAGGAAATCTTTGCCCAACTCAGAAAATACAATATGAGGTTGAACCCTGAAAAATGTTCTTTCGGCGTGCAGGGAGGAAAGTTCTTGGGGTACATGCTGACACACAGAGGGATTGAGGCTAACCCAGATAAGTGTAAAGCTGTCATTGAAATGCGGAGTCCGCAAACTGTGAAAGAAATACAAAGGCTGTCAGGCCGTTTAGCTTCCTTATCTCGGTTCCTCCCCAAATCGGCCGAGAAAGCAAGGCCCTTTTTTCAACTCTTGAAGAAACCCAAAGAGTTTGTTTGGACCGAGGAGTGCGAAAAGGCTTTTGAAGAATTGAAATTGTTTCTAACCTCGCCTCCGATTCTGACTCGGCCAGAGCTCGGTAAGGAGCTATATTTATACTTATCTGTTAATGATTACGCAATCAGCGCAGTAATCATCCAAGAGGAGGAGAAGCAACAGATGGCAGTGTATTACATCAGTAGACTCTTGAAAGATGCAGAGACACGGTACCAAGTCATTGAAAAGCTCGCCCTCGCTTTGGTAATGGCAGCTCGGAGGCTAGGACCTTATTTCCAGTCGCACCAAGTGATAGTCAAAACAGATCATCCAATTAAGCAAGTGCTTCGAAAGCCCGATCTGGCAAGACGGATGATAGCTTGGTCAGTTGAACTATCAGAGTTCGGTTTACAGTATGAACCAAGGGGGCCAATGAAAGCCCAGTGCCTCTCTGACTTCATTGCCGAGCTCTCTTCAAAACCGAGCCCCGAACCTATTAATTGGCTTCTATATGTGGATGGCTCATCAAATTTAAAAGGAAGCGGGGCTGGAGTAATTCTGGAGGGCCCAGATAACCTTATCCTAGAACAGTCCTTGAAGTTTGGGTTCAATGCATCAAACAACCAGGCAGAGTATGAAGCTCTTATTGCCGGGCTGGTATTAGCTAAAGAGGTTGGAGTCAAAGGATTGAAGTGCCAAAGTGACTCACAGCTGGTAACAGGGCAAGTCTCAGGGGATTATCAAACAAAAGATCCTCAGTTAACCAGGTATTTGTGCAAGGTCAATAGTTTAATTTCAGAGTTTGACAATTTCACTATTGAGCATATACCTCGGGAGGAAAATACTAGAGCCGACCTGTTGTCTAAGTTGGCTAGCACCAAGAAAACTGGCCAGTTAAAAACTTTCATTCAGGAAAATCTCCCTGAACCGAGCATAAAAAGTGCCGAGGTAATGATAACCGAGCACTATGATCGAGGCTGGATGATGCCATTCTGGGAATTCCTGACCTCGGACAAGTTACCTGCTGATCCCAAAGAAGCAAAGAAAATTCGTTTAAAGTCTTGTCATTACACTATCCGAGATGGAGAACTGTACAGAAGAGGATTCTCAATGCCTTTATTGAAATGCATAAACAAGGAACAATCCGAGTATGTAATGGACGAGATGCATAGAGGAATCTGTGGAATGCATTCTGGAGGCCGATCCCTAGCAGCTCGGGTTCTGCGAGCAGGCTTCTATTGGCCGACTATGAGATCAGATTGTGCTTCCTGGACTAACAAATGTGATTCTTGTCAGAAGTTTGCTATTGTGGCACGAGTTCCAGGAGAAGAGCTCCGTTCAATGATGTCACCCTGGCCCTTCACTATGTGGGGGATGGACATTGTGGGCCCTTTCCCTGTTGCCAAAGGCCAAGTAAAGTTCTTGCTGGTAGGAGTGGATTATTTCACTAAATGGATTGAAGCCGAGCCATTAGCTGCTATAACAGCTAACAAGGTCCAGAGTTTTGTGTGGAGAAACATCATATGCCGACATGGTCTACCTTATGCGATTGTCACTGATAATGGAAAGCAATTCACGGACAAAAATCTTAAAGAATTCTACTCCAATCTCGGAATCAAACATAAGGTGACCTCGGTTGAGCACCCACAAACAAATGGTCAGGCAGAGGCAGCTAACAAAGTCATTCTGAACGAGCTCAAGAAAAGGTTGGGCCAATCAAAAGGAGCATGGGCTGAAGAATTACCAAGCATCCTCTGGTCTTATCATTGCTCACCACAGTCATCAACAGGAGAAACACCGTTCTGGCTAACTTATGGAACTGATGCAATGATTCCAGTTGAGCTCGGCGAACTTTCTTTCAGAAGGCAGCATCACGACCAAAGCAAGAATGCAGAAGAAATCCGAGTTGAGCTTGATATGGTCGAAGAAGTCCGAGATGAAGCAAAGATCAGGGAAGAACTATGCAAGCAAAGAGCAACTCGGAAGTACAACTCAAAATTGCGACCGAGAGAGTTTGTTTAAGGAGACCTAGTACTAAGATTGCAGAATGATGCAAGGAAGGACTCCAGAGAGGGCAAGCTCGCAGCAAACTGGTCTGGCCCATTCAGAATAGTTGAAAATCTTAAAAATGGTGCTTATAGGCTAGAAGAGTTATCAGGGAAGGCTGTTCCAAGAACTTGGAACACTTCTCATCTCAAGTTTTATTTTAGTTAAGCAATGTAAAGTTAGGTAATGTACTCTTTTTCCTACCATGGTCTTTTTCCCATGAGGTTTTGGCCAGGAAGGTTTTAATGAGGCATGCCTGAGAAAATAAATGAATACAGTCTGTTTTACAGGACTAAAAATTCACTTGATTATACAGAACCCAAAGGTGCAGTCAAAACCTTAAAGGGTTGACCGAGCTAAAATCGACCGAGTTGAGGTCGAAATGCCGGACCCAAAGGTGCAGTCAAAACCTTAAAGGGTAAACCGAGCTAAAATCGACCGAGTTGAGGTCGAAATGCCGGACCCAAAGGTGCAGTCAAAACCTTAAAGGGTTGACCGAGCTAAAATCGACCGAGTTGAGGTCGAAATGCCGGACCCAAAGGTGCAGTCAAAACCTTAAAGGGTTGACCGAGCTAAAATCGACCGAGTTGAGGTCGAAATGCTGAACCCAAAGGTAAAGTAAAAACCGAAATGGTTCGACCGAGCTGCAATCGACCGAGTTGAGGTCGAAATGCCGAACTCAAAATGATACACGCATAAGCTTAAAAAGGTTTACCGAGCTAAAATTGATTAAATCGAAATGCCAAGCCTAACAGCAACGATAAAAATAAAAAAGGCCGAGCTTTTAGGCTCACGAAAGGCCGCGCACAGTAAAACGCAAAGAGCGAAAAAATTCGAAAAATTTTCTAAGTTATGAAAAGAAAAACTTAGAAATTTTTCCAAGTTAAGAAAAAAGGCAATTTTAAGTAGTGAAAGTTTAAATATTCATTACTAGATAGGGCAAAGCCCTGTACAAAAAGGCATAGCCCAAGCAGCAAAATACATTTTTAAAAAAAAGCAAAAAGCTACGCTACTCATAGGCAACCCCAACATCTTCATTAGGCAGAGGAGCATCTTGGGATGGGTCAGGTATCCCGCTTTCGTGGTTTACTCCCTCCTCGACACCTTGCTGCTCAGCCACATCCTCGCCCGACACTTCCTCTTCGTCTTCAAGCTTGGACAAGGGGACCAAGATTCCCTCCTTGTTGAAATCCTTGTCCACATCAGCTTGAGAGAAATCAGCGTCAGGGTTAAAATGCTGTAGCTGCTTCACAGCTCGGAGGAATCCGCTAACATGCTCCTTCATGATGCTGGATTCGGCTTCTTTAAGGTCAGATTGAAGTTTCAGATTGGCCTCCTTCTCAGCATCCAGTGACTGACGAAGCGTCAGGCCGGCCTCCTTCTCTGCCTGAGCTTCCTCAGCAAATTTGGCCCTTTCAGCTTTCTCACAGGACAGCTCGGCTTGCAGGGTGGTGGCCGCTTTCTCAAGCTCGGCTTTCTGCGACTTTAGTTGCCTGATTAACCGAGCTTGTTCTTCCATCTTGGTCACAGCCTGGGCGAGTTCATCCCTCACCAGCAGAGCGCGAGCTGCATCGGCCCTCATTGCCTCCATTTTCCTGGCGTTGGTGGAGAGTTCATTACTCCAGAATCTGGTAATAGAAGCAATTCGGAGAGCGTAAGCAGCTGCTGCCTCCATGCTTGCCTCGGGCCCCTGCTCCAACAAAAGCCGAGCATCCGCAGGCTTGAGTACTTGTCTGTCAATTAGAGAGCCAGGGTTGAAGTCATTGCCCCAAATCGAGCTAAAGCCGGGGTTACAATTGCCGTCGTACCATTTGGTCTCCGTTGTCAGATCGGTCACATGGAAGGTTCCTTCAGCTCCCCTCTCCACATTAACATCTTCATTGACCAAAGGAAGAGGCGACGTGCTCCTCGGCATATCTGGCTGAGCAATGGCCCGAGACCGTTTGGGAGGGCGAATGTCAGGAACAGCAGCCTCGGCAGTCTTCTTCTTCTTGCCCTTCAGATCGGCAGCCGAGCCAGAAGCACCTGCATCTTGGTGAGCCGACTTCTTCAGTAGTGCCTTATAGTTGAATTTTCCCATTATCACTGCAAAAAGAAGGTCGGTCAGAATATAAAGCCAAAAAGTAAGCTCAAAGGCTATCAATAAAAGCTACTTACAATCAAAATCAGCTCGTCTAGTAGAAGAGGTCGGCAGTTTCAGAAGTTTCCCGCAGGGCAGTGGCCGGGGGTAAAGTTTAAGAACTTCGACGTCGGCCCGCTCTTGTGCAGTCATACAACCGGGGTCGAAGCTGGAAAACTTTGAAGGGTGGGGTTGCCAATAAAAAGGGAACCTCGGTTTTCCACCCGAGTCAAAGAAAAAAGACTCATTTCCCTCCGTAGGTCGGACTTTGAAAAAGTCCGACTTGAAGTCTTTGTATGAACTCTTGTAGAGTTCGATGATCCCCCTCCTATCAAGTCCACTAAGGGAAATCCAACCAACTCGGTCCCCGAACCTAACTTTATAGAAATAAAGAAACTTAGGGGCAGTGGCCACCATTCCAGTTTGGTTGCAAAGAATCTGGAATGCCTTCATAAAGGCCCAACTGTTGGGATGCAGTTGGGTAGGGGCAACATTCATGAACTTCAGAATGTCACACTCAAACTGGGTAAAAGGAAGAGTCACCCCAATCTGCTCGAACAAGGTCCTATAAACATAAGTAAAATGGGGCTCAATAGGAAGAGCCCGAAGAAAAACATGCTCATCGTTGGCACAGGGAAGCACTCTTACAGTTCCAGGGGAGGAAGATATCCTGACTTTTATACAATGAAAAGACTCCAGACTCCTAAAATTTGAATAGAAGGCTCCAACATCCGGTTTTACCCAGAAATACCCAGGAATGGTAATATCTGGGTAAGGAACCCTAGGCATCCTATTGGCACGTTTACGGCGTTTTGGGGCAGTAATGGCCTCAGGAGTAGCAGAACTACTACCTTTAGAGGAGGAAGAAGATGACACAGCACGATTTTCAGCCGAAACAGAAGGAGAATGATGAGGAGAACCACCTATAGGATTTACATCCGGTTCTAGAATTCTAACTTCAGAGGAGGCATTCTGGGATACCTCAAATGAAGCTTCCATGGCTACGTAAGCAACAAGAAGCAGGAAGGAGGACGTACCTGGAATAGAAAAAGGAATGCAAAGAGGCTTGAGGAACAAAAGCTCGATGAAGAAGAAGCTTCCGAAGGAAAAACGTAAAAGTGAGGAAAGTAAGGGTTTGCCTTTAGAAATCCCTCCACTTATAGATAAAATTTTGAAAACCAAAAGTAATGATGGCGGTTGCCGTGTAAAGGAACCGAAACGTCTCCTCAGACCTGTGTGGGTTCGGCACACCAATCTCAGAGTAACACGTGGCACGACATTGGTTTCCACGATGCAACTCACAAACGCAGCCGCAGAGCAGACCTTGGAAATATGGTCCATAAGGGCCACGTGTCACAAGCATGCCTGGTCTTAAAGGCAAGGCAACGTCTCTTTTCATCTCGGGTACTGAAAAACTGACGTCACAAATACAAATTTTAAAGGACCGTTCCTATCTCAGTTCGGCTCGGCTCCTTCAGTAAAGCTTTCACGCTATGTGAAGCTTAAAGCTTGGGGGGCTTGTGTATGAGCCGAGGTAGCGCATGCCCCCGAGGTATAAAGCTCGGCTAGCAAGCCCACCGACCTGATTGTTACGAA
This sequence comes from Echinosophora koreensis, assembly GCA_035048595.1. NCBI lineage: Eukaryota > Viridiplantae > Streptophyta > Magnoliopsida > Fabales > Fabaceae > Echinosophora > Echinosophora koreensis. The sequence goes on from JAPCYP010000144.1 coordinate 48,597, forward strand.
CCGAGATGTATATGGTAAAAACAGCAAAGTATCAAGCTCGGCCAAACTGAGGCCACCGAGCTCACGAGTTGGCCGAAATGCGGTAGGTCACACATGGTAAAAAGGGAAACAAAAACCTAGGCCATGAACTCAGGTATTTTCAAAAGGCAAGCTCGGCTCTTGTCATGAAAACTTCTTCGCTCTTTTGAGCTAGAAGCTTGGGGGGCTTGTGTACTGGCCGAGGTGATAAGCTCGGCCGCCGAGCTCGGAAAGCTTAACCACTTTAACAATACACTTATCTAAAACTCAGCTAACAACCTCACCATAGATAAGAGATAACTCTTATCAGTGGAAGAGATGGAAGTTGAGTTAAAAGAGATAGGTGATAAGTGATAAGAGATAAACTAGATCCTACAAAATAGGATCGGTTTACTCCTCTCCTCCTCTATAAAAGGAGGAAGAGTCTAAGAGAATGGACACTTTTAACTTTCACTAGAGTTTGGTGTTCTCTCTTAAGCGTATTAGAGGTCCCGGTTGTGATCAAGAGACTATCAATAAGTCCTTGCCCACCGGAGTACATCAGATACAAGATTAAGAGATTGATGCACCACGTGATCAAGGGTTGAACACAGAACTACGTTTGGCTTTGATTCCCATTGGGATACATAGGACCGGAATATAAGTATTCTGTCAAGCCACGGTCTAAAACAACCCCAACGTTCAACCTTGATCTGACGTTTACGGCGAGATTCCGGTAACTCGGATCTCGGCAGGAACACCTTGGATTGGCAATTCCTTCTAAAGGTCCTCTCTTCTTTTGGTTTTCATAGTCAATTCTGTAATTGGGTTGAAACTATTCTAAAGTCTGCTAGACTTTCCTTCCTTGTGAATGGCCATGCTGTTGGTTATATTTCATGCAAAAAGGGAGTAAGAAAAGGTGATCCTCTTTCTCCTCTTTTATTTTGTCTACCAGAGGAGGTTCTAAGTAGAAGCATTTCCCTTTTGATTGATTCTAGACAGTTGCAGCCTGTGGTAGGTCCTAAGGGATTTGAGACTCCTTCTCATATTATGATATTTTGTTTTTTTGCAAAGGTACTAGAAGGAACTTGAGCAAGTTGTTGCTGCTCTTTAAGGCTTATGAGGAGATTTCTGGATAGCAATTAAGCATTGAAAACTATAGGTTTTTTTGCTGGTTTTGTGCCAATTAGAAGACTGAATGCAATCCATGGCATTCTTGGGTTTCCTCAACATTGAGGTTAGCGACGATCTCTCGTATTGCTGACAGAATTAAGGCCAAGTTAGCCTCTTGGAAAAGGTCCTTGTTATCTATCATGGGCAGGCTGCAATTAGTTAATACTATAATCAATGGTATGCTAATTTGTAGCTTTCATATATATGCCTGACCTATTTCCTTACTAAAGACAATTGATAGATGGATAAGGAATTTTGTGTGGTCAGGTGACATCCATGCTAGAATGTCTTGGAAGAAGTTGTGTTCTCCTCTCATTGAGGGTGGTTTAGGATTGAGATCCACCGGGTCTATTAACTCAGCTGCAATGTTGAAATTGGCTTGGGATATAGCTGCTGGAAATGATAACTGGACAAGGCTGTTTAGAGCAAGATTTTTCAGAAAAGGCTTTCCAGTTTCTACATATATTCGATCATCTATTTGGGCAGGAATTAAAAATTTGATGCACACTGTCATGGAAAATTCAGCCTAGAACTTAGGAGATGGTTCTAAGATCAGTTTTCGGATAGATAGATGGCTGGCCAATGGTCAAACTGTGGCTGAAATGACTAACATTCCAGAGTCTATGCATAAATCACTGTTTGCTACTGTGAAAGACATCATTGTTGCAAGCTCATGACTCTGCCAGAACCTTTGTAATCTAAGTTCCCTAATCTGCTATGTGAAATGGAGAAAGTTTTTATCCCATTGGTTCCTGTTTCTGATCATAAGGTTTGGTGTGGTTCAACTTATGGTGACTTAACATTCAAAGAGGCTTACACTTTCCTAAACCCTTGTGAAGGGTCTTTGAATTAGGGGAAAACAATTTGGAAAACATTTATCCTTCCTTCTAAGTCCTTTTAGGTTTGGAGATGGATTCATAGGAAAATGCCAACAGATGATAACCTCAGAACTCGGGGGTGTATCACAGTATCCATATGTTCCCTATGTGGACAGCTTGTTGAAACTTCAGACCATCTGTTTTTAACATGCAACTTTGCTAAGATCATCTGGTCTTGGTTGTGTGGAATCCTAAACTGTGCCATAGATTTAACCTCTGCCAAATATGTGCTTGTTGTTTGCGAAAAAAATTGGAGTAAACAAGTTAGAGACTTGGTTCTAGGGGCTGTGATCAATGTAATTTCTGCTATATGGTTTTGTCGAAACAGTTGCAGATTCAAGAATAAATATGTATCAATAGAGCAAGCCATTAGTATGATAATTACTGATACTCATTTATCAGGTTCCTTCTCAAAAGGAGCTATGTCTAATTCTTTGGCAGAGTTTAAAATTCTAAAATCATTCAATGTTGAAAGTCATCTTTGCAAAGCACCAACAATCAAGCAAGTTGATTGGTATCCTCCCCTCGCTGGTTGGATCATGTAATACTGATGGATCGGCTAGAGGGTCTCCGGGTCATGCAGCAGCTGGTGGTATATTTAGAGACTCAAGCGGAGCAGTGTTAGGATGTTTTGCTTCTTACCTTGGTATTAATTCTGCTCTTCATTCAGAGTTCAATGCGGCTATGACAGTAATGAAGATAGCTAGACAGAGAGGATGGTCCTAGCTTTGGCTTGAAAGTGACTCAAAATTGGTAGTGGATGCTTTTAAATCAAACTCTCTAGTCCCTTGGCAATTGCAAAATAGGTGGAAGAATTGTACAATTTTTTGTAATGATTTGAATTTTAGAGTTTCTCATATTTTTGGGGAAGGAAACAGTTGTGCAGATAAGCTAGCTACTGATGGTACTACTAGCTCTGGATTTACTTGGTGGGATCTTATACTGGATTTTAGTAGGGAAGATTTCTTTCGTAATAAATTTAGGCTGCCTAGTTATAGGTTCTCTTGATTCTTTTCATGGGTTAAGGTTTAATGTCCCCTATGTTTATTTTTGTATTATTTTCCTATTTTTAATAATCTTATGACATGCTGCAAATGATTGTTAGGTCTAGGGGTGCCAACATAGTTGTGATACCTTTTTATATTATGATGCGTTTGCATGTCATTAGCCTTTTATTAAAAATAAAAAAGTACTGGTGCAGCTACTACATCTCCTTCTCCATCCAGGAAAGTTGATCCTCCAAGTGTGGATTTTGTCGCCCTTTGCCACTAGCTCAACATTGAGGTTAGCGACGATCTCTCGTATTTTCGGTGTGGGGCAAATTAAGGTCGGATTGAGTACATGGCATTGATGAGGCCATGAACTCATCCCCTCGTTGGCCAACCTATAGATACGACCCTTCTTAATATTTCCACTAACCACCTCCAAGAAAATGCCGTTGCTAGAGGTAGCAGATTGTTGTTGCTTGCTGCCCTTGACTAGTGGTCTCATCTCGGAGGCGATGGAACTCGTCCTGCACAATATGTCAAACATTAGAATTTGTAATTGTTAAAAATAATAAAATATAATAAAATATTAATAAAACATAATTAAAGATAACTAACGCAATTTCCTTGTCCTTCCCGACCGACACCCCATCCTCGGTCCTCTTGGTTCCCTCCACGAGCTAAAATGTCGTGGGGAGGATGTGACCCACTTCTACCTAGACCACCCACTGGTGGTAAGGAGAAGGCCGTCGCCATTGACTCTTTGTTATTAACGGTTTTATTGTCTTGTTTCTATGAGAGAGACATAGTACATATGAGGAATTGCAAAAAGCAATATAGTACAATGCAAAACGACTTGTACCCTGTCACCTTTTACGCTGGAATAGCTGGAATTTGTACAAGGAAGGTAAGACAGTTTTCAAGTTGCATTTGCTCAGAGGTGTCCCTGTTTCATGCAAGAATATTATCACATAGTACATTGGCCACGAGCAAGCTGAGTCACAACGGATATTATATTGTTGATTCTATCCCTAAACGGAAAAATTCAAATACAACCGTTGATGAATTTGAAGAGAAGAGCAAGGTCTCTATAAATAGAAGACCAAGACTTTTGAAGAAACAACTTTTGCGCATATACAGAAATCTCTTGCGAGCAAACATTCTTTTATTCTTTTTGAAAGCAAAAGTCTGTAATATCTTAGCTTGAATATTGCTATAATATTCATCTGATCTTAAACTTTCATATTCTCACACATAGTGAGTTAGAAGATCAAAGAAACCAAAAACTCTTTGTTAGAGGTAGAGCCTGAAGAGGCTTGGTAAGAAAGGAATACTTGTGAGCCTGGAGAGGTGTTGAATACTTGCTGTAATCTATTTGGAGAATAGTGGAGAAAACCTTCAAGTAGAAGGGACTGGACGTAGCTCTTGGTTGGAAGAGAGTGAACCAGGATAAAACAACTTGCGTGAATCTTCTAATCCCTTATCTCTTTAGTTTTACGTGTTTATACTAACTGTGGGGATTTGAACTTGAATTTATTATTCTTTCTGAAGTTTGTTTTTCTGTGTGTTTGCTTTTGCCTCTCTATCTTTGTGTGAGAAAACTGTTCTTGGAAAGGTTGTTTTCGAAAAATATTAACAAACACAATTCAACCCCTCCTTCTTGTGTTTGCTTATGTCAACATCAGTAACCAACAAGAAGGTATTGACTACACTGAAACTTTTGCACCGGTAGCTAGAATAGAAGCAATTCGCATACTTATGTCATATGCTGCACAACATCAAATCACTTTATTTCAAATGGATGTTAAAAGTGCATTTTTTAATGGAATAATTGAAGAAGATGTATATGTTAAACAACCACCTGGTTTTGAAGATAGTGACAAACCAGATCATGTTTATAAGCTTAAGAAAGCTCTTTATGGATTAAAACAAGCTCCTAGAGCTTGGTATGATAGACTTAGTTCTTTTCTTATGAAAAATGGTTTCATTAGAGGAAAAGTTGATACTACTCTCTTTAGGAAAAGTTCTAAAAAGGATTTCATTATAGTACAAATCTATGTTGATGATATTATATTTGGTGCTACTAATAAAAAACTCTGCAAAGAGTTCTCCAAGCTTATGCAGAATGAATTTGAGATGAGCATGATGGGAGAATTAAAGTTCTTCCTTGGTCTGCAAATCAAACAGACAGATGATGGAATATACATCCATCAACAGAAATATACCAATGAGATCTTAAAGAAGTATAAACTAGATACAGCTAAACCCATGAAAACTCCTATGGAAACAAACGCAAAATTGACAAGGATGGAGAAGGTAAAAAGGTAAATCAAACTATCTATAGAGGTATGGTTGTTTCTTTTCTTTACTTAACCTCAAGTAGACCTGATATTCAATTCATTGTCTGTATGTGTGCAAGATTCCAATATGATACAAGAGAATCACATCTTAAGGCGGTTAAAAGAATATTTAGATATTTGCTTGGAACCACTAATCTTGGTTTGATGTATTTAAGAACACAAGAATACAGATTAGTTGAATGCTGTGATGCTGATTATGCTGGAGACAGAGTAAAGAGGAAAGGCACAAGTGGAGGATGTCAATTTATTGGAGCAAGCTTAGTCTCTTGGACAAGAAAAAGACAAACTACAATTGCTCTATCTACTACAGAAGCAGAATATATTTCAGCTGCAAGCTATTCACAGCTTTTATGGGTAAAACATCAACTTGAAGATTATTCTATCTTTGAACATAATATTTCTGTTTGGTGTGATAATTCTAGTGCTCTCTGTTTATCTAAGAATCCCATACAACATTCTAAGGCTAAGCACATAGAAATTAAACATCACTTTATAAGAGACTATGTTAAAAAAGGTGCTTTTGATATTAAGTTTGTTAAAACTGAAAATCAGTGGGCTGATATATTAACAAAACCCTTAGCTAAAGATAGGTATTAGAGATAATCTGAACATGCATTTCATAAATGAATAATATTTGATGGAATGTTTATGATATGAGTAAAAGCGTCTGCTGACGTGGATTAATGACTGAGACTTCACATTGCAGTTTTCTATAATGTTTTTGAATTCAAAACGTTATTGTCTTTATTACTCTCAACTGCTCTTTTTAAAACCTCTCTCTTAAAAAGTAAAAGTCTTCTCTCAGAAACACTTTACTGTTTCAGACTCACTCTCTCTCTCTCTCTCTCTCTCTCGTGTGCGAACAACCTTTTTTCGAAACCCTTCATCTCCTTCCTCTCAAAGCCAAATCCATGGCACCCAAAGGACCCTCACAGAAACTCGTAAATGCTACTACTCGGTTGGGAATGAGCATCGAAGACATCTCCATGATTGTGCCTGGGAGATTCGTAAAGATGAACAAAATCATAAAAGGAGGCATGAACGTATGCTGGAACTGGAAGCTTCTCAATAGGTCAATTTCTTCGCTTTGAATGAGTCAGTGTACCCATTACTGCTTCAGGAATTTTTGGAAAATGCTGAAGAAAGGATGTCTCAGACCCAGATCTCTATTCGAACCAAATGTAATGGAAGATCTTATTCGTTAACTCTCAACAGTATCTAGAAAGCAACTGGTTGCCTTAGGCAAGGTGCTGCTTTCACAGATGACTGGGAAACTCAGTATGGAGAAGAAACTGTACATCAGGTTTTGTACGGGGTATCTAACCCTAGGAATAAAGCTGTTTCTCAGCTGATTCCAAAAGGAAGGTTCTTGCATATCTTGCTGATTAACTGTGTAATGCCAAGAACTAGCGCTCGTGACTTGTGATAACGTTAATAAGATGGATAGGTTTGCCCGATTTTATCTCTTGAGCATGATGAATATTGATATCAATGATTTGATTTTCAAATATATGCTGAGGATGGTAAAGCCCCAAATCAAGACCTCCTACACCTATGGGATGCTGATTACTAAACTGCTGAACATCAAGGGCATTCCCCTCACTGGAAAGGTTGATATGGCCACTGCCATAGATGAAAGAACCCTTTCTCAGATGAAGCTGAGACCGCCAGGAAGGATTCCTGACTCTGATGAAGATGAGAAGAAGAAGAGATCTTTAGTAGAATCTGAAGAGGAAACTGATGAGTCTGATGACTCAGAAGCAACAGAGGTGTCTGTACCTTTGGACTGCAAGGTTAGACCAAAGCTTCAAGTGAAAAGGAAGCTGGTCATCTCTGAAGCATCTGATGATGATGAGGACCAACCAATCTCCAAGGTTCTAAAGAAGGAATTGGTTCAAAAACCTGTTGCTGCCCCTCGAAAGGAACTCAAGAGGAAAGCTGCAGTTGCAGCTACACCAGTTTGAAGATCTACAAGGCTGAAGGTAGCTGAGCCAGTGCAAGTCACTTTACAACCTGCTGTCTCACCAGTTAGGTCATATGAACCCTCACCTCCTTCACCCATTGTTTTATCCTCACCATCACATTCATCCTCATCTTCCTCTCATAACTCCCCTCTTCACAACCAAATTTCAATTGCTGAAAATTTGCTTGCTTTATCTGTTTGAGATTTCAACTTAAATCTCACTCCATAAAATCCCTCACCACAACCTATTCTTAATGATGAAGGCTAATATAGTGTTGAAGATCTGTCCTAATAAAGGATATGTCTGTCCAAATCCAAAGTTAAATCCAAAATCCAAGAAGCCGTATGTTTGGCTAGAAAGGAACCATAAGAAACTGAAGTTCCCTAGATGGTCTACTTCGTTCATGAGTCATCCTGAGCCTCATGTCTTTCAAGATCCAGCTCATCACTGTGCCATATCTTTGTTTGACAAGCTTAAGACGCCTACAGATAGTGCCAGACTCGGCTCTTATCAGATTACCTGGATTGGATATCCATATGAAGACAGAGCAGAATCAAGGCAACTCTACCCCTTCCAACCAACCCTTATCTTTACCCCTTTTCTTTTCATTTTACCTTTATCTTTTTATGAAAACCCTTTTTCAGTTTACTCTTTTGATTTCTCAATTTCTGATGCAAACTTAATATGGTTTTTCAATTATCTTTCCCTTCTTTTCATTTCTTTATCCAATTTAGAAATCCCTTCTTTTAGAATTCCCTGTTTGCAACATTTTGGTTCGTTGCACTCATTTTTTCCTTTAACTCTCTCTCTATTGCCCATTCTCTTTGATCTTACTTTCATTTTCTCCTCTAGTTATTCTCTACCCTGGCACTGTCTGGAAATTGTTCCCTATGAACCACCCACGACTGCCAATCCTTCTGACCCTGGCCCCTCCTCTTCATCTCCACATGATGACCCTGCTGAAGTGGCATCCATCATTATTAGAATGGATCACGTAGCTCGTGCAGAAATCAGCAGTCTTAGTGAGACGATGCAGACTGTTGTGGAACTTCTCACCAAAATTGTTGAAAAACAAAACCTTTAGTTTTATTTCCTTTGTTAGCAATGTATTAGTCAATGATGGAAAAATCAATAAACTTTATTTTTCTCGGATATCGTTTATCTGTTGTTTATCTTTTTGCTGATGATAAAGGGGGAGAAGCATGAATATTATGAATATCATTCTTATCTGAATAAAATCTCTTACTGAATTTTATTGATAAGACGCTACGATCTTAAGTATAACCTTAACCATGCGTCTGAATATATTATGTTAGCATTAGTTCAGGGGGAGCTTGAATATCTTTATGAGCTTGAATATCTTTATATAATATACTATGACTAAAATCTACTTTTATCTCAAGTTCATTAAAATCATAAGACAATGTTTGTCATCATAAAAAAGAGGGAGATTGTTAAGACTATATCTTTTGACACCTCTGATTTTGATGAATCCAAGCAAAGAATGATTTTAAGTGAACCTTGTGAAATCTACTAATGTGTGTATTAAGTGTGCATATAATGAAGCAAGAGTCTCATGACAAAGAAACAAAGTCTTAGTTATGCGTCTGTGTTATGATGCGTCCAAACAATGACTTAGTTTCTACTAATTTTGTTTAGGCGACTGAAAGTCCCTCACTTCAATGAAGAATATTCCCTGATAATTTCGAATAAATAAATTCGACCTGAGTAAGCTCAAAACATCATTCCGCGCTTGAAAATTTTTTGTTGTTGCAAAAGGCAAAGTGAACTTTACTTGGTCGCAGGCCCGCTTAGCACAAATAAGGAAAGTCGTGCTGCCCAAGTCTGAAAAGCAACAAGCACTGCTCTGAATCAAACTGCACTCTGATAAAGCTATGCCAACCTATACGTTCAACTTGTCTTGAAGCTCACTAACAATCATAAACATTAAATGCAAGACCAGAATGAGTCTTTGGCATTTATGAATGAAGAACAAAAGAATACTTAGCTGAAGAACTCTCCTCAACGGATTTCTCTCTCTTGAGTATAAATAGAAGACTTTGAAGGTTATTGAAGATACACACCAGAATCCATTCACTCAAGTATTCAATACTCTCTTTGCATTTAAAGCTCTCTTTAAGTTCTTCATAGAGTACTTCTCTGCTCAAATCATTTGTATTTATTGAGAAGTCTTTATTGCTATCTTACCTACCTTAAATATTTATTCACTCACCGAAGTGTTATTTGGTAGATCTGCATAGTTGTAATCTGTGAAACTGCTGCTTCACAAATCTCTTACCATTTGTAGAGCCTGAAGATGCTTGTTGAAAGAATACTTGTTTGAGCCTGGAGAGGCTAGGTGTGCAAACAATACTTGTTTGAGCCTGCGAAGGCTAGGTGTGCAAATAATACCCTCTGTAACCTGATCAGTTATAGTGTAATACTTGGTGAAACCAAGGACTGGACGTAGCCCAAGGTTTGGGGTGAACCAATATAAATATCTGTGTCTCCTTTCTCTAACTTAATCTTGTCAGTTTGGTTTGGATTAACTGTGCTAGCTGGTTTGAAAAGTGATAAGTTCTTTATTTCATCAGACGCATCTGTGTCTTTTATCTAAAGTTTCGATCTTTTCAAAAGTTAAGTAAAACACAATTCAACCCCCCTTCTCGTGTTTTATATCTGTCATTTTCATATCCCATCAGTGTCTATACTCCCATCGCGCCCACCTGTGCATATACCGTTACCAGAATCGATGGAACCTACATCACGCCCATCAACAGTACCTACGTCGCCCTATAGACTATAGGAGCCGGGCACATTAACGAGTACACCTCCACCTCAAGGTTCCAAACACACATAGACCAGGGCACTTCTAGTTCAGCAGGTGTGGCTGAGATGACACCTAATCATCATCAGACTCAGGAGCTATCTAGTCCCGGCTGTACACCATCACCGTTAGACTTATTATCTACACGATTGGTAAAGGTTAAGGATTAATTGAATGCAAATTTTTTCCGAATTTTATTACAATATACAGACATATGTGCTTGGTGGATTGACATGTTTTTACTGTTAAGGTTCCTCCCTTCGAAGGTGGCAATGAAAAGCATCACCATTGTTATTAAGAAGAAGTATCAGTACCCTTGGACCAAATGGGGGCAGCTCGATACAGATGAGTGGAACATGCTCTTTTAACGCTTTTAGAGTAAGTTGCAAATTTCAATTTGGTGCCTATGTTGTTTAAGTTTTATTATTTCATAAACTTTATTTTAACCACTATTATTTATGTTCTCCTAATACATGAGAAAGTTGCATGGAAGGGGCCTCAGATGAGGCCACGATCGAGAGGAACTTTCACATGAGAGCCACCCACCGCCTCTCCGATATGCTTAGGGTCGTCCGCTTGAAGGGCCAATTGACCCAACTGGATAGGAAAAATCATTATTCGGTAGAGCTTGTGCGTGACATCTATTGTGTTCCAGAAAATCTCCGCCCAGGCAATGAAACATATGGCATCAGAGAAGGGTGGGAGCTTGCACACAAGAGGTTCTATCACCCAGGCACAACACGCAGCTCAAATGGTACATTCATAAACTCATTATTTATGTTCAACTTTATTACCATTATTGTTCTATAATTATTGTTTAATTATCATCTATGTTTGCATTACAATATAAGAAGTACAGACGAGGGGTGCAGTTGAACGAGATCCATCGCCACACCCATTTTAGGAGGGAATTGGCGAGTTTGTAGATAAGCGCTCGAGGCGCACTCAGGTAATTCCCCTTTAATGATTATTTTTGTAATGTTTATTTTATTTTGTCATATTAAATTTGGACTCATTTGTTTGACTATGCATAACATGAAGAGCTTGAGGCAAGGATGTCTCAGGCTAGGTCTTAGGCATTATCCTCTTCCCCAACTACCCTTTTTGATCTCGAGGAGAAGGAGCGGCTAGTGGTGTAGGTCTGGAGGGAGGTTGTTGGCGACAAGAAGAAGGGTAGCATGTGCAGTGCTGGAGACCTTGCCGTCAACTACCAGAAAGGGGTCACTTGCATCCTCGATACTAGTGGAGCACCCACGAGTCACAGTCGCCGCTCTTAGGAGTCAAAAGAGATTGTTGAGCTGAAGCGGAGATTGGTTTCTGTCGAGGAGTATGAGCGGCAGTTGGAGCAAACCTAGCGTCATAAGATGATGACAATGCACCAGATTTTGGAGGCACGTCGAGAGATGATGATGCAGCTACCCCCGTAGCCGCAGCAGCTAACACAGCAGCAACAGCCCCCGTAGCCTCAGCCACATTTGGGACACTGCATCGATGAGGACGAGGCAGAGAGAGATTCATTTGAGGACCTTATGCGACAAACTCCTTATGGGGATTATTAGATCTTTTTTTGTTAGGTTTTTAGCATTTACTAGACTTATAAAAGTTACATTATATTTAATTTCAATTTAATTTTACTTATCATTTCCGTTATAATTTTAATTTCTTCAATCGTTGTTTTATTTACCATGTTTAGTAATATTTATTTATTTAATATTTAAATATTTAAATATAATATATAATTAACAATTAAGTGACATTTAAAAATAATAAATATAATATTATTTAAATATTTAAATATAATAACATAATCTTAATCTGATTATTATATTTAAATTAAAAGAATTAATATATTCTTAAAAAATTGATATTAGTACTGTTCCTCGAATTCATTGAAAAAAATCAACAAATAAAAAATTAGAAGTACTGACGAGCTAGCCGTCGATAATAGGAGATGAGTTTGCGACAGGTTGGGCTCATCAGTAAGCGTAGTTGATTTTGAGATGGGTGGAGGCCGTTGATATGTTGAGATGATTTTCAAGGGATTTTACCTGTAGGTAAGTACCAATGGTTTTTCTGCAAAAGCCGCCGATAAGCATTATTGACACTATGCCAGATTCAGGAATTAATAACGCGCACTTAACAATGATTTCGAGATGCACCGCTTTTAAAAAAATGTGCGAAGGTTTTTAAAATCGCTCTCCCAGAGAAACATATTAAAAGTTACTCCTTTGAAAGTGTTTCCCCTAGAAAACACTATCTTTACCCTATACCTTGTTTTGAAAAAAATGTGGTCAAACATTATTAGTACTTTACCGAGGAAGAGCTATCTTAATATACACCTTTAATAGCGTTTATACATACAAACACTGTTGAAAGTTTAACTATCATAGCGCTTGATTAAGGAAGCACTATCTTTCTTCGTATTAAAACTCTTTACCAGTTAGTTATCACAGTTCATGAATGTAAAATAAACACTCTGCACAGAAAACCCGATATTCAACCTTCAACGCATCGAAACTATCCTTAATCAATTCTGCCTTAATAGCTATTGAACCCTGAGCCAATTTCTTCTACAAATAAGTCTCCTATGTGTGTTCTTATAAGCTATAATCTCATGGTAAAAAAATTATAAACTCTCATTCTTCTCTGTATTTTACATTTCTTCAGATCTCTGATGACTTATGAGTCACACTGGAATCCAGAAGAGGACAATCCCTCCAAATTAAAAGTCATGATAGATGACAAAAAGATATGGGTAGCTAAAGCGCCCAAGAAACGAGAGTGGGACATCTTTTGACATCACACATGTGTCATCAAGAAGCTGCCTCTCTCTCTGCATTGCAAGCCCTGATCATCAATTTGCTTTTCTTGGAGAGTGAATTGGTGTTGGATTTGGAGCTGGATGTTAAGGGATTAAAGCTGGAATATTTTTCAATTTCAAATTTTCCTTTAAAGGACAAACCAGAAATGAGATTCTGTAATTTTGTATCGCAAGATTCTGCTTTGTAACTCTGAATTTTACAGTCAAATAAATTTTGTAACTTTGCAATTCTTGTGTAGCAGATTGTAAAACTTGTTTGCAATGATGAAAGAAATTTTGCTTCATATCTTTTTTTTCAAGCTGTAATTCTCAAAAATACAATATTGTCAATTTAATATGCACATTTACCTTATACTCGCTTATATTCATTCTTTTTCTTATTAAAAAAATAATAATATGTACCTTTAATAGCATGTCCCTACAGAAATGCTATCTTTACCACATTGAAAAATAGTGATCCACCTTTTACAACACTTCTAAAGAGAAGTGCAATTAAATGCTGATGCAAACCTAGGATGGCCATGAAATAGACAACTATAAACACGAGAAGGGGGGTTGAATTGTGTTTATCAGAAATTAAAATAAAGTTGAAAACTTTTCGCACACAGAAGCTAGGTTCGGACAGGTGTAAAATAGTTACACAGACAGGTCACCTGTCTGTTGTATTTTCACAGAAAACCACACAAGCATACAGATGAAAATAAGCTTAATAAAAATACTTTTAACCCCTTAGTTAGAATGCAGACGATATATAATCAAAACAACTAAAGAGTTTAAGGGAAGAGAGATTAACACAGTGATTTATCCTGGTTCACTCTTTAACACAAAGAGCTACGTCCAGTCCTTGGCAGCACCAAGATTTATCCACTATAACTGATCAGGTTACAGACTCCAAGTATTGTTTGCACACCTAGCCTCTTCAGGCTCCAAGACAAGTATTCTTTGCACACCTAGCCTCTTCAGGCTCACTCAGATTTGTTTGAGAAGTTTGGTTTGTAATAAATACAATTTCAGACAGACAGATCTTTCACTAACACTCAGAGAGTGGTTTATATGTAAAGCTTAGGAAAGTCTGCGTAATAACTTCAAATGATTGAAGAATACAGATAGAATAAATGAACAGAATAATGGCTCTTTAATGCTATTTAATCTCTAATATTCATCTTCAATGACTTCTGTATTTATAGCCTTCAAACATTTAATATCCGTTAGAGACATTCCTTGCAACGATGGCTTCAAGTAGAGCTTCATTAAATGCAATATAGTCATTCTGGGCAGCCATTAATGCAATGGAGACGTTGGTTGTACTCTAACATGAAGGATCATGGCTTTATGCATCGTGCAGTAGCCAAATCATAGTTGTGCAGAATGCTTTTGTACTTTGCAGAGTACATTTCCCTTCTTGTGTAATAACCGAAAGTACTAGGGAATAAAGCATGTTGGAAACATTCTTTAACTGGAAGTTTGTCTCTGACTTCCTAGGTTGCTTGAGAGAGGAAACCTCTGAGTTTCTTGATAAGCGTGAGAGTGAGAGATTCAAAGTCTTCTGCATGAGGGGATAGCTTCCAAAAGCTTCATGTATTTCGAGTTCTTAATAAAGAACCTTAGACGAGTATGAGAGCAGAGACTGGTTGAAACCAATTTGTACAAAGTCAACAATCCTAGTTAGCAGACAGGTTGACTTTTTGCTTATCCAGACAGGTTGTTACTTAAGTAGACAGACAGGTGAGTTTTGCTATTTTTCTGATCTGTACACTAAGTAGACAGGTTAGCAACCACAAAGTAGGTTAATTAAATCATTAACCAATGTTTAGTTTTCATCAAAACTTAGGGAAATGCACACAGACATTTTAGAGACTTAACAGGCCACGTTTTACAAGAAGAACCAAGTCAATTATGGAACAAGAAGAACCAATTTGGAAATTGTTGAAGCAATCATTTTCGTTAGTGATGACTTTGCTTCGTTGTGTTGGTTGTAACTTAAGTTATGGTTATCCGATTGTAGATTTCTTGGTGGCGTTCGAAAGCTTAGTGAATGATCTAATCATCGTATTTCTAGCCTCAAGACCTAATTCAACCTCTATCATGATGAAAAACGGGCTAGAATTTTTGGACAAAATTATGGACGGATTTGAAAGCTTGTACTTAGATTTTATTTTATTTTGTGATGTAGGCCTCTTGGGCCTTAAGGTGTGCGCCTAGGCCTTTTTTCTTAGGTTAGGATGCTTCTCTTTTCCTATAAATAGTCTTGTATAGAGCACATTTGATAACTTGGAATGAATTTGGATTTTACTCTTCATAGAGTGTGAGTAGAGCTTTGCTCCTCTTGTGGCTCTTTTGGTTGAACCTTGTATTGATTCTTATCAAGAACATCCATCTCTTGTGGTGAATCTTCATTTGGCTTATCATTCTCTCCTTTCATTGGATTGAGTGTGGCACCCCTTCTTTCCATTGCTTATCTAATTTCATTTGTTACTTTTTTGTACTTTCTTACTTTCTTTTAAGCTTTCCTTTACTTTATGTTCTTGCAATTTACTTTAATTATGTTCTTACTTAACTTTATATTCTTCTCCTTTTGCTTATTACCTTACTATTCTTAATTTCAATTGTTCATCGTTCATCTTATTACTTGCTTGTAGTTCATGCCCTTTCCTCTTCATCTTCTTTCTTGTCTTTTGATTTTCATACAAGTTTCAAGAACAAAGCTCCAAGATATATCCTAATTCAGATGATTCCTTGTTGGATCATATCATGTGGTATTTAGAGCTAGCTTCTTAGAGCTTGTGGGTGTTCTTGTGTTCTTAGTTTTTTTTTTCTTTCCGGATTTTGGCACACTATGTGATCATACCCATTTTGGAGTCGATCTTTCTTAGTGCTTTATTTTGTTTTGATCTTGTTGAATTCAAGCTCAATAATCATTATTTGGTGAATTGAACCATTTTGGATCACACAAATCCAGTTTCATTGTGGTTGACTTAGGTGCCACTCTTTGCTCATTTTGTTCTTCATGTTCTTATTACGTTCTTCATAATTCTTGGGATTTGTGTCATTTTGATCTTGATGAATTTCATGAATTGGTGTTAGATTGTTTCATAATACTTTGATTGAAAGATCTTGGCATCTAGTTTCAACTTCTAAACATTACTTTGTTGGAAGACATTAATTGACAAGTTTTGAGTGCTTTGAATCCAACTTCACGAGTTTGAATATCATTGTGTTCTTGCTAGTTCTTGAGATAAAGGCTATTTGATCTTTGTGACACTCATACCATTTGACTTGGGGAATTCGTGCAAATACCAAAAGTTTAATGACAAAAAAATATACAAAAGGATAAAGGAAAAAGCAAGGGGTAAAATTACAATTTCCAAAAGCTAAAAGAAAAATTAGAAAATTGTCACGGCATCATTGGTATGCTAAGAGTTTTCTAGCCTTGATACTAGCTTGGTGATATTTTGGTGATTGGATTAAACTCTTTCCACTTGAGAGGAAGAAGGCAATAGAGAAACATCACATAAAAGCCAATTTAAGTTAAACACGAGTGACACAATTCTAAGAGGGAAATGCATGAGAAGAGTGAGTGAGGACCTTATATTATTGCGTTCACTAATTTGTTGAGTTTGTGCAATGTCTAAGGAAGGTGATCCAAATAGAAGTCCTCCACCTTCCCTAAGGACAGCTGCAATGACATTCCAAATGCAAGCCCTAACAAGACACTTGGAAAGGCTTCTTCTAAGGCAAAGTGATGAAATCCATGAGAGGTTTGACAACATAGAGAGGAAGGATAGAAGAAGTCGTGAGAAAATAAATAGAGAAAATGAGAGGGAGGATAGGGAGTATGAAAGAAGGGTGAGAAAAGAGGAGAGAATGAAAAAAAAAGAAAAGATTTGTAGTTTTGAAGCATATTGGAAGAAAATGTCTAAAGACAAAATTCAAGAGAAAGAGATAGATAAAGAAAAACAAGAGGGTGAAGTCCAAGTTGAGAGAAGACATGAGAATGAGGTGAACGCAAAAGAGAGTAACGCAAGAGAGGGAAAGAGAAAAGAAAGGGCGACGAAGGAAGTAGTCTTGGATACTTGTTTTAATCCTAACCTTTTTTCAAGTTGTGTTGATTTTATTGTGAAGGAGGTTGAGAGTGAAATAATAAAGGAAGCCTGCAAGACCACTAATGTGTTTGAAGAAGTGTTTCTAAAGGAAGAATGCAAGGCATCGACTGAAGTTGAATTGCAAGAGAAAAGTAAGGAAGTGAAGACAACTAGAGAATGGATAAACTTTAAAGTCGAGAATGAGTCCTCAAATCCACTTGGAAGTCATGGCATTATACTTCTCTAATACCGTCTTCTAAGTTGGCTTGTGGATTCAAGTGTTGGGATTCTTATAATTTGGTTTCTTTGGCTAACACTTCTTCCCTAGGTCATGAAGAGAAGAAAGTGAATGAAGGAGGATGTCATCAAGGAGTGGCTATCATTCTTGAACATGGGAAGGAGGAACAAGCAAATAATCCCATTGAACTTGAAAAATTAATGCTCTATACTTATCATATTTCTTTAGAATTTTCTTGTGAATCTAACCTTCTAACTACTTTTGTCTTTATGCCCAAGGCCAAATTACACATAAAGCCTCAGTTTTCAAAGAAATTTGATGGGGATGGTGGACCAATTTGAAAAACAAAGCTACAATAGGGAGAAGACATAATTATCACACACTACTTCTAGATTTTATGATTTAGTGGATGTGCAAGAACATGTGTCAATTCGCGATTCATTGGGTTTGCATGATCTTGTTTCAACTAATGGTGCAACATCTTTTAGACTTGAGTGTGATGCTTTACCCCTTACTAGCCTTGGCCATATTGAAGAGCTATACATAAATGAAGAATATTTTTCTAATGCGGGAATTATATGTGATGGGTTATTTAAGCTTGTTTTTTATCCAGGAAGTTGGGTGTGTAGGCACATGATGAATAAGAGATTTTCCATTCAAGGGAAATCAAGTCTCCATAGAAATAGAGTTTTTGCTATTGCAACTTTCAATAAAATTAATACATGCCTTTTTAGTGTAGGTATTGGAGCTTTAAATTCGAGGTCGAATTCTCTTGAAGAGGGGGGGAATGATGCAAACCTAGGATGGCCACATTTTACAAGAAGAACCAAGTCAATTATGAAACAAGAAGAATTAATTTGGAAATTGTTGAAGCAATCATTTTCGTTGGTGATGACCTTGCTTCCTTGTTTTGGTTGTAACTTGAGTTTTGGTTATCCGATTGTGGAGTTCTTGGTGGTTTTCGAAATCTTAGAGAATTATCTAAAATTCATATTTCTAGCCTCAAGATCAGATTCTGCTTCTACAATGGTGAACAATGGGATGGAAGTTGAAGATGAATTTTTGGATGGATTTTTCTTGTATTTTGGGCTTTACATTATGTTTCTTTATTGTAGGGGAGATACACCTAGTACTCAGCTTCTAGTATGTTCATGAATAGGAAGAGGCTTAGTAGGAATAGTCTAGATCCTTACTTGAAAGCCTATAAATACTCATGTAAGACTCATTTTTTATCGATCAATGAAATATATGCAATTAGCATCTTTGGAGAGCTTAAGAGCCTCTTGTATCTTCTTGTTGAAGATCACTTGTTTGGATCTTATCAAAGATATCCATGTATTTGTGGCGATTCTTCACTTGACTTATCACTTCTCCTTTCTTCCTAGAATTGATAGTGTGGCGTCTTTCTTCTCCATCTTCTTCTTGATTCCATCCTTTTAATTTTGTTTACCTTGAATTGTGAATTGTTCTTTTTCTTTCCTTTATGATTTGCGTCATTCACTACTAAAAATATTGAAATTAGCGACAAAATTTAGCGACGACAATATATCCATCGCAAACTGCGACAAATTTAACGACGAATTTTGTTTTGATTTACAATATCCAATGATTTATTATCTAGCAACGTATTCAGCGACGAAATATATTGTCATCGAAAGTCCGTAGCAAAATCCGTCGCAAAATTATTTCTTTGACTTTAGTGATGAAATTAACGAGAAAAAATGTTCGTCATGAGGCCCCTCGTCGCTAAATTCGTAGCTAATGTTTTGACTTGAATTTACTACGAATTTACCGACAGATATACGCTGTCGCTAAATATTTGTCACTAAAGCTAATATTCTATTTGAGAATCCACAACTCAAAAATTTGTCGCTAATTCTGTCGTTGAAGTGTAAATTTAAATAAGAGTAAAGGCCCAAAGTGATCCCTCAAATTTTTCGAGTAGCCCAGTTTAAAATTTCGGGGACCAAATTATCATTTTATTTTTTTTAGGGACCAAACTGGCCTACTTGAAAAATTTGAGGGACCACTTTGGGCCTTTACTCATTAAATATTTTAAAAAGTTTATTATTAATATATTTAATTGTTTTTACTGAATATATTTTTTATTTTTTTATTTTTTTTAAGCAAGAAGGAATGCAAAGGCATCACTGTGAATAAGGACATCCTAGCTAGGCTGGCACCCCCAACTACACCAATCATATGCAGCAAACCTTAGTAAAATTAGATAAATAAAGAATAAAGAATACAAAACATGGGGGGACAGCAACCAAAACCCATGAAAGAGAAATTATTTGAACCTAAATTGAGGAAGACCAACTCTATTTCGAAGAAAGTCATCCCTAATGAAACTAGGGAGAAAATCCCACCAAACAAAACTATTTATGCAAAGGCCATGAGAAGCTAGCTTATCTGCACAGGCGTTCCCCTCTCTAAAAATATGAGAAACAAAGAAATTCATTTGCCCAGTTAGAAGAACACAATTTTTTCATTTGTTTCTAAGCTTCCAAAGAACTACCTTGTCTGACTTGAATGCATCCACAACCAGTTTGGAATCACTTTCCAACCACAAATTGTTCCAACCCCTTTCCGAAGCAATCTCAATAGCTAACATAGCACCACACAACTCAGCAAAAAGAGAAGAAGTTACTCCCAAACTTAAGGCAAAGGAACCAAGAAAAGAAGCTCTATAATCTCTAAAACGACCTCCACAGGCAGAGATTCCAGGAGAACCTTTGGATGCTCCATCAGTATTACACTTTACCCAGTAGAAAGGAGGCGGTTTCCAATCCACTTGAATAATATTGTTGGCTGGCTTTGGATGAGCAGAGACTGAAAAATTATTCAACAACAGAAGCTCAGAAACCGAAGAACTCACACAGCCCAAGGAGCAGTTACCAGATAAAGAGACATTGGAGATGATCATTGAGGTAGCTCTAGCAAAAGAAATGACTTTGTTCTCAAATCTCAGCTGATTCCTACAGTACCATATCAAGCAAACGACATTAACTATGGCAGATAACATAGTAACTTGAACTTGTAAACTGTTGCTTGCTGAGCAAACTGAGAGGATGGAAGGAATGGATGAAAGGTCCAAAGAACAACTCAAGATACCAGCTAGCCAGGACCATAATTTTCTGGCAAAATCACATTCCAAGAAGACATGGCTAGAGGTTTCATAGGAGCACTGACACAAACTGCACATTGAAACACCTATACAGCCTTTAGAACTTAACTTCTCATCTGTTGGCATCTTGTCATGAAGGAGCCTCCAAATCACAAAAGATCTAGAAGGTGGAATTGAGTTGCACCAAATTAATTTACACCAGGAGGGCTGGTTTAGGAACAGGTAAGCATCTTTAAAGGATAAATCACCTGAGTCAGAAAGAGACCAAACTAAGTGGTCAGCTGCTGCAAACTTAGGAATGACCATCTGGTTAATCTCAAAAGCAATTGCTGGACAATTGTTAATCAAATCCTCAGGAAGAGACCAAGAAGAGTCTACTATGAAGTCCTTAACCCGAGCTTCCAACAGAGAATGAAAGGCCACAAGAACATTAAGAGAACTGGCAATTGGATTTGTAAGCCATTTGTCAGTCCAAAAGTTAATTGACTCACCATCCCCAAGTTGCCAAGTAGAGAGGTCCATCACAGAAGCAAAATGCTTTCTAATAGAGGGCCAAATAGATGATTTGACAAATGATGATCTAGGCTTGTTGTTCTTCAAAAACCTAGCCCTTAGAAACTTAGCCCATTGACTATTGGAAGTACAGAAATTCCAACACAGTTTCAGGGCTGCAGCATCGTTTATGGACTTGATTGGTCTAATGCCAAGACCACCTTCATGAAAAGGAGAACAAACATGCTTCCAAGCAACTGTTACTAATTTCCTAGTTGATGTATCACCAGACCAAATGAAATTTCTGATCCAAGAGTCAATGGTTTTAAGCATATTTGAAGGCCAAGAATACACTTGGAAGCTGTAAAGCAAGTAACCATGGATGACAGAATTTACAAGCTGGACTTGCCCATTATAGAGAGAAGGGCACCCTTCCAAGCTTTCAATTTAGCTTTAATCCTATCTGCAATTGGCTGCAAGTGAATGGACTTAGGTTTCCCCTTGAAGATAGGCACACCTAAGTAGACAAAAGGCAAGCAGCCTGCATTGAAGCACAGAACAGAACTTATCAAATGCAGCCTTCTTGGGGGGATTGAGCCAGAGAAGAACTTGCTTTTTTCTAGGCTAATTACTTGCCCTGATGCATCACCATAATGTTTAAACAGAGTCATCACATTCATCAAATTCAGTTTAGTCCCTCTGCAAAAAATCATCAAGTCATCTACAAAGAAGACATGACTTGGAGTAGCAAAACCCCTAGGACTAGCCATTGGATCTAGCTTGCCTTCATGAACAAGATTGGACAGACCCCTACTTAAAAATTCCTCTGCAATGCAGAAAAGAAGAGGGGAGAGTGGATCTCCTTGCCTCACCCCTCTTTTGCAGCTAAAGTACCCTACTGAGTGACCATTGATGGAGAAGGACAACTTAGCAGATAGGAGAATAACTCTGATCCAGTTACAAAACTTATCAGCAAAACCAAAGGAACTCAATACTTTAATCAAAATTCCCTATCCATAGTGTCAAAAACCTTTTTTATATCAACTTTCAAAGCAATATTACCACAAAAGGTCTTGTTATCTAGCAGATTGATGGATTCAGAAACAGTACAGATGCATTCAGCTATGCTTCTACCCTTAACAAATCCTCTTTGATCTTTAGAGATGATACTAGGAGCAACTGCAGCTAATCTATCTGCCAAGACTTTGGAGATTATTTTAAATTGATAGTTAGCTAAGGCAATGGGCCTATACTGCTCTATTCTGTCAGCACCATGAACTTTAGGGATTAAAACCACTAGATTAGAGTTCATACCAGGATGGATCCAGCTCTGCACAAAGAACTGATTTACTGATTTAAAAACATCTTCAGACACAATACTCCAAAAGTGCTGAAAGAAGACTCCACCAAATCCATCTGGTCCAGGGGCACCAGAAGCATTCATGGAGAAGACAGCACACTTAACCTCCTCCATAGTAGGCAGCTTGGTCAACATACAGTTATCCTCATTTGAAACAATTGAAGGAATGACTTTGTCTATAAGATCATTAGGAATACAGCTATTATCAGAAGCAAAAAGATCCTTATAGAAGTCTAAGACATGACTTTCAATGTCCTGCTGCTTATCCAAAATCACATCACCCTTTTTAAGCATAGAGAGCCGCTTAGTAGCATTTCTGATTCTGGTAGTTTTATGAAAGAAGGCTGAGTTTCTGTCACTAAAGGAATGCCAATTTAATCTAGCTTTCTCCTTCCAAAAATCTTCTTGACACTTCAAGGCATTTTGCAATTCCATTTGAGCATTAAGCTCCTGCAGGGCCAACTCTTCTATTGAACCAGAAGCATCAATATCAGCTTGAAGGTTATCTAGCAGCAAAATAGCATTATCAACTCTTTGATGCACATTGCCAAAAATAGATTTATTCCAGATTTTAAGCTCCAACTTCAAGGCTTTTAACTTCTGGATAAGAATGGACATTGGACAACCAAGTAAAAGGCTTGTTCCAGACCTCAGAGACAACCCTTATGCAATCAGGATGGTCAATCCAAGCTTTCATGAATTTAAAGGATGAAGGGAAAGTCTGAGTGGCTCTTTTCTGGTTTAGCAGAATTGGGAAGTGATCCGATTGAGACTTAGTTAGATTACAGCAACTGACATTACACCAGAAAGATAACCAAGCATCATTGCATATTGCCCTATCCAATCTACTCTCAGCCATAGCAGAACCTCTTCTCCTATTAGACCAAGTAAAAGAGGCACTTCTTGTAGGCAAATGAGTTAGGTTGCAGATGTCAATCCAAGCTCCAAAATCCTGACAGGACAGATTTTGAGGCAAGCATCTACCCCTTTTTTCATGAGCTCCAAGGATTGCATTGAAATCACCAATGAAGCACCAAGGAGCAGGGTGAGACTGCTGCAGAGAGGCTAAATCAGACCTGAGATTTCTCCTCAGGAGATAATTAGTGCTTGCATAAACAGCAGATATATAGAGAATCTGATTTTCAACAGCAATACTAAAAGCAACCTGCTGGCTTGAAGCAGCAATAACACTAGGGGACAAAGTATCTTTGCATAAACACCACAGATTTGGTAAGTGACTAAGTCTATTGTTTACAGCAAAAGACTTAAGATGCAGAGCTGACCAAAAAGAAGAAGGAACTTGATCAAGGTTAATCCAAGGTTCAGAAACAAAAACAAAGTCAGGATTGTTAGCAAGACAAAGTTTCTTGAGAACTAATCTTGTTTCAAGATTAGTAAAACCTCTAGCATTCCAATAAATGATTTTCATTAGGCAAAGTTCTTGGGCCCAGCCCTATTCAGGGCTTTGCTAGCATTGACAGCAACTTGCCTTTGCTTTTGCCTCAATTTTTTCTTTTGTGATTTAGTCAAGATCACATTGAACCCATCTGCAGCTTGTTTGATTGGAGATCTATCAACATCATCTTCTAATATCTCATCTTCCGGACCAGCCCAAAACTTAGAGACTATTCTTAAGTCCTTTTGCACAACAGGATTGTTTTCAGTAGCCTTTGGAGACTGATGAACCTGAACATTACCTGAGGAATTGAGGCATTGCTGCACTGCCAAATCAGAAACAGCAGGAGAACCTGGAGAAGCATGTCCAGAAGAAGAACCTGAGACTCCATTAGAGATAGAGTCTGAAACATGACTAGGAGAAGTCATATCCTTGAATTGTTGCTGCAAGACATGAACTTCAGGCAATTCAGCCATAGTCTCATCATATACAGTATCTACTGAATCAGAGCCCTCATCTTCAGAGAGAGGTAAGACATTATTCATAGCAGCATCATCCAGAGCTTGTTCAATGACTACATGATCTACTATTATAGGACTACTTGCCCCCTCTTGAAAAGGAGTAGCAATCTTGGGGCTTCCTGCACCATCCTCCAGATTCCTTAGGCCATCATCTTCCAAGACCATCTCATCAGAGATAATTTTCTTCCCATTAGAGACATCAACAGGCTTAGCTTTAGGGACATAAATGGTTCTGGTGGGCTTATTTTTTGGAATCACCTGATCATTGAAATCATCTTGAACCAGTTTTTGAATTTTTCTGCAAGTTTCAACAGAATGCCCGATGACCTTGCAATTGGAGCAAAATGGGGGGAGCCTTTCATACTCAATATCTACAAAAAAAAAGCTAGATCTTTTCTCTCCACCATGATACGATCTCTAATAATGCCAGCAAGGTCTATGTCAACTAAAACCCGAGCATAGTGTCCTAGAGTTCTCTTGTATGTAGCATCATCAAGAGACAATGGCACACCAATACCTCTAGCTATGGCAAAAATTATTATAGGCCTCCAATATTCTTGTGGAAGGCCATGGATTCTAATCCAACTCTGAACATTTGTCTGTTTAACCAATTTTGGATTGAAGTCCTTTGTCCAAGAGAATAATCTCAATACACCAGGTTCAAGGTTCCAAGAACCTACTGATAAGACTCTCCTCATGTCTTCAAAGGATGAGAAAGAGAACTCAAAAAAACCTTTGCCAATTGGAACCATGCGCCACTGAGAAATCGGCTTCCATAATTTGGCTAACTTGTCTCGCAAGTCATTAGCCCTAATGGGATAATCACCCTTCGACAATAAGATTCTTCCATGTAGATTGTTCTTTGCTGCCTCCAAGCCAACCATGTATTCCTCTTCAGGGATGACTACATGTAATGCATCCCCTTTCAAACAAGGAACCGGGAGTTGACTGAGAGGAATGTCACATGCATTATTCAAGGCTTGTGCGAATGTTTTTTTCCGAATGAGAGGAACTGAAGTAGGAGAAAGGAGAGGAGAAGAAGGAGATGAGTCAAGATCAAGAAATCTCCAGGGAACAATAGGCCGAACGTTGGCCATGGTGGTCAAGCCGAACAAGGATTTCACGTGGGAGCAAACCCTAGCAGAGCCATCAAATTTTCAATTCCAAATTGTCAATAATGTATTATATTGCAATTATTTTTATTGATTATTCTATTTTGTTTACTGATATTGATAATTATTCTATTATTAGTTGAAAGTTGAAAATAATCTATTTTGTTTACTAATTTAATCATAAATGTAAGATTATTTGTTTTTAATAATTTCCTCCCACTTTCCCATTTTCCTTTTTTCTCTGTTAGCTCTGAATGTTAAGAGTCGTGTTATTCTAACACCCGGGTGCGACACCCGGGGTACTGTAGCGCTACTGTAGCGCTATAGTACGTACTGTAGCGCTACTGTAGCACTACAGTATTTTTTTTTATACAAATTTTGACCTTTTTTTATGAATTTTTATTTTTATTTTTTTAAATACTAACATTTTTTGTTAATCCAGTGCAAATATTTGGTTAATTCAATTCATTCTATATGAGATATATCTCATATAGAATGGTTGAAGCATCAGAGTTACCGATTAACCACAGAATACACTGAATTAACCAACCATTTTCAAAGGATTAACCACGTGTTTTTGTTTTTAAAAAAAAAGTCGAAATTTGTCCCAAAAAAAAAGACCCATTAACCATATAATAGACTGAATTAACCAGAAATTTGCATGTGATTAATCAAATATTTATATGGTTGTGAAAAATGATTGTAAGCTTCAGGATAACCGATTAACCACAGAATACACTGAATTAACCAACCATTTTCAAAGGATTAACCACGTGTTTTTGTTTTAAAAAAAAGTCGAAATTTGTCCCAAAAAAAAAAAAGACCCATTAACCATATAATAAACTGAATTAACCAGAAATTTGCATGTGATTAATCAAATATTTACATGATTGTGAAAAATGATTGTAAGCTTCAGGATAACCAATTAACCACAGAATACACTGAATTAACCAACCATTTTCAAAGGATTAACCACGTGTTTTGGTTTTAAAAAAAAGTCGAAATTTGTCCAAAAAAAAACCTATTAACCATATAATAAACTGAATTAACCAGATATTTGCACGTAATTAACCAAAAATGTTAGTATTCAAAAAAGTTAATTTTTTATTATTTTTTTAAAAAGTCAAAATTTGGAGAAAAAAAAAAAAAGTGCTACTGTAGCGCTAGAGTAGCGCTACGAGGTGTCGCACCCGGATGTTCAAATATCATTTCTGAATGTTAACGCCTCAAGCTTCCTCTGAACATTCCCTTTCTCTCCCATTCTGAAATTTACTCATTCACCATCTCCCAACTCATCTCCCCCTTAATCCCTTTCACTTCACTGCCATCGCCCTAAGATTTCGCACTCAATTTCGCACTCTGAAAGTTGGTGATTTCTTCTCTTCACTGTTTCGCACACATTCACCGTCAACCACGTAAGCTTTCTCACTCTTGCTAATGCATTTT
This sequence comes from Echinosophora koreensis, assembly GCA_035048595.1. Taxonomy (NCBI): domain Eukaryota; kingdom Viridiplantae; phylum Streptophyta; class Magnoliopsida; order Fabales; family Fabaceae; genus Echinosophora; species Echinosophora koreensis. Next base: position 75,377 of record JAPCYP010000144.1, read on the forward strand.
CTCACTTTGTTTTTCTCTACTTTTGATTTTGAATCTGCTTTTTTTGTTTGAGATTGCTCTTCGATGTTGCTCTGATATTGAACCAATTTCAGCTACTGCACTGTGGAACATCATCACCGTCACCGTCGCCGTCGCCGCCTCCATCGCCACTGCTACTATTCTTTGCATTTTGTCGCCGTGCTGCACTTTCTCACTTTGCTCTTCGAGGTTTTTACTATCGCCACTGCTACCTATATTTTCTCTCTGTGTATGTTTAGAGATTTTATAATCGAAATTTGAAAATTGTGATTGTTATTGTTCTCGTAATTTCCAGATCTGATAATTGTTGTTGGTCCTTCATTGGTAGCTGAACTTGCTGTGATTCTTCTTGATTTCCATGTTTGTTATTTGTACATGTTTGTTATTTGTACATGAAATGTGTTATTATGTGTTGGTATGTTATTGATGCAAAACAAATGTGTTTGGAATTTGCTGGTTTTATAGAAATTATGGAGTAATATCATAATTAAACTTATCACCAAAGGATTTTTAAAAAATTGGAGGCCTTGACGATTTAGGGGTGGCCTAAGGCTCTCCAAGGCCCTGTATCATGCTTAGATAACATTTGATTACTCTAACTTTTTTCAAATGATTCATATAAATCTCTACCTTAAAGTGGTTTGTGAAAAATGTACAAAATATCATAACTGTTTCTGGTAAGGATATAATCTTCATGAATAAGTCAAGCTGCATGATTTGAATCTAGTTTGAACTAAAAAAGAGTTCATATTCAACTCAATATGACTTGATTTAGTGCATTTTATTAATCAATGTTCATGATTTAGTCAAATGTAAATCACTCTACACAAGATTAGGAGATTAAAAATAAAAAAGTAAAATCTTTGGACCTAATATCAAGAAATTAGTGATATTGTTATTTAAACTGTGTTATTCCTTTAAAGAGAACTTTTCTCATTTTAATTGATTCTCAGCATGCAGTTGCCTAGACTAAAAGCACATGTTAGACAAATAATTTAGTATTCATCAACTTGAATAAACACAGATTTAGAAAGCAACTAGCTAGCATATATATATGGCAGTACTATCTACAATGGAAGATGCAACATTATGTTCATATGTTTTATTTGCATATATCCTGGCCTTAATTTCCTTTCCACGGATGGGGCTGATATTTGCAGCAAGACAGAACAGAAGGGAATAATAATATATATCAGTACTACTAGTGTTTATTATTGCATTTGACCGGTTCTGTCTTCAGTCTTTGCCTTGTTTCATAAGAATAAACAGCTCAGTAGGTTAGAAATAGGACAAAATAGGTAAAACATTACCAAAAAAGGAAAGAAACAAAGTAAAGACCCGAATCTGTGTGTCAATCAGACTAAGTCAAGCTTTTCAAAACGTTCCAACTTTCAATCATGTTTGTGTTTTCTTGTTTTTTAAAACCATATATATTCTCATATTGAACATTGAATCTATGTGTAAGAGTTGCCATCAGTCCTTATATTTTCTGGTTTTCTTTTGTAATTATATTGAATCTTTATATGTTGCATGAGGGATAAATTAATCTTAGAATGATCTTTTAACATTCCTTCTAGATATGGGCTTATGATTTTATTGCATTTTATGAAGTCATTAATCGTTTTAATTGATGTGTAAATGATGAATCAGAAATGGAAGTGCCTGAAAATAGAAAGTGGATGGATAACAGATTGGATCCTAATAACAATATTACAGAAGAATTTGTTGTGGGAATTCATGAATTTATTAGGTTTGCTTCTGAACAAGATCGACATGGTCTAGGAGGGAGGATTAGATGTCCTTGTAAGAAATGCAAGTGTATGAGACATGAAGCAATTGATGTAGTGAAAGTGCATCTGTGCATGAAGGGGTTTATGAGTAATTATTATTATTGGACGAACCATGGAGAACAAATTCCCCCAATTCCTCCAATGGTTGTTGATCACTCATACTACGGTAGCAGGGGGCAAAGGGAAGTCTTTGATAATTATGAACAATTAGTAATGGATGCTGCTGGACCAGAAATTGGCAACTATCTTGAGCAAGTAGATGAAGACGAAGAAGACACTATGAGGGAAGATCCTAACACAGAAGCACAATGATTCTTTGACATGTTGACAGCCGCACAATCTCCATTATGGGATGGTTGTGACAAATACTCTGCATTGTCAGCTTCTTTAATGGCTCTAAGTTTGAAAACAGATAATTGTTCATCTGAGGTGTGCTTTAATGGTTGGGTGCTTTTATGAGAGATGCATTACCAAATGGCAATTGTATGCCTAAAAATTTTTACCGGGCAAAGAAATTAGTTGCTGAACTAGGGCTAGGGTGTAAGAAGATTGAATGTTGTCCGAATGGATGTATGTTGTATTATGGGGGTGATGAAGGACTCCAAGGGTGCAAGTTTTGTGGAGAGCAACGCTATAAACGCATTCGAAAAAAAGGTAAGGAGAAATTGGTGGCATTAAAAAAAATGTGGTATTTTCCAATTGTTCCAAGGCTATAACGATTGTATTCTTCAATACAAACGGCTAATGAAATGAGATGGCATCGTGAGCATCAGAGGGAGCATGGTGCCTTGTCTCATCCATCAGATAGTGAAGCTTGGAAACACTTTGATGAAGCATGGCCTGATTTTGCTCAAGATCCCCGGAATGTTAGATTAGGCTTATGTTCTGATGGCTTTGCTCCATTTGACAAAACAGGCAGGACTTATTCCTGTTGGCCTGTGATTGTTACTCCATATAATTTGCCGCCATGGATGTGTATAAGAAGAGAATTCATGTTCTTAGCCATCATAATTCCTGGCCCATCTAATCCAAAGAAGAACATTGATGTCTATTTACGGCCTCTTATAGATGACTTAAAGATGTTGTGAAATGATGGGATTATAACATACGACATATCCTTGAAGCAAAATTTTTTGATGAAGGCCATTTTAATGTGGACAATCAATGACTTTCCTGCCTATGGAATGTTGAGCGGTTGGATGACAATGGGCAAACTTGGTTGCCCAATTTGTATGGAGCATTCTAAGGCATTCACCCTTGCCCATAGTCGAAAGACATCATGGTTTGACTGCCATCGCCAATTCTTGTCTAATAATCACCCGTATAGGAGGAATAAGGTCGCATTTAGAAAGGGCAAAATTGAGATCTCAACTCCTCCAAGAAGGTTAAGCGGAGAAGAGATATGGGAAAGGGTAAGACATTTACCAAGTGTGGAGGAATTTTCAGAACAACATCTATCAGGATATGGGGTGGAGCACAATTGGACTAAACGAAGTATATTTTGGGAATTGCCATATTGGAAAACAAATCTTCTTCCACACAATGTTGATGTAATGCACATTGAAAGAAATGTCTTTCTTAATATTTTGTTCACGGTGATGGACACCAAAGGGAAGACAAAGGATACTTACAAAGCTAGAAGGGATTTGGAAGAGCATTGTAGGCGAAGTAGTCTTGAAATAAAACCTACTAGTAGTGGCAACCCCGGAAAACCAAAGGCACAATACACATTAACCAAACAACAAAGGGTAGCCATATGTGAATGGGTTAGATCTTTGAAGCTTCCAGATGGTTATGCTTCTAATTTGGCTAGATGTGTTGATATGAAGGAAGCAAAATTGTTTCGGTTGAAGAGTCACGATTGCCATGTATTCATGCAATGTTTGCTTCCATTGGCATTCAAAGCTTTACCGAAGCGTATTTTGAACGCTCTTACTGAGTTCAGCCAATTCTTTAGAGAATTGACCTCACCATTGTTGAAAGAAGATAAATTGCGTAAGTTAGAAGAAAACATCCCAATAATTTTGTGCAAATTAGAACAAATATTTCCTCCAAGCTTCTTCGACTCAATGGAACACCTTCCAATTCATTTAGCATATGAACCAAGAGTTGGTGGTCCCGTCCAATATAGATGGATGTATCCATTTGAAAAGTTAGCTTTTTTTATATTTTTATATTTTTATATATATTTGTATATCTTAGGAAATATACTTTTTTTCTAAACCCATTCTTCAATTGGTTCATAGGTTTATAAGAACCTTAAAACAAAAAGTTACGAGCCAGGCTTTTGTGGAAAGCTCAATTTGTGAGACGTACTTAGTGGAGGAGATGTCCACATTTGCTTCATATTATTATCCTCTCGACTTTTCCTCAAGGAGAACAAGAGTGCCACGAAACGATGATGGAGGTTCTTCTATGAATCCTTCATTGTCAATTTTTAATTATCCAGGTCGTCCATCTGGAAAATGTATTATTTCTGCCTTGGTGGATAGGGAAATGAAAGCTGTGCATTTGTATATTCTTTTAAATTGTCCTGAGGTGGCGCCTTACCTAAAGTAAGTCTTTTTAAAGTTGCACAATACTATACATTTGAGATTATTTACCCGATGTTGTCTTTATTCATCACATATGTTCATGTAGCATCTACTCAAATTTGTTACAAGAACTTGATCCTAATATAGATGGCATGGACTTGGACAAACAAATTTCCACAACCTTTCCCACTTGGTTCAAAACTTATGTACGTGAAATTGAGAGTCTGTAAATGATAGTACATTATTTTGTTGGGCTTAATTAACACTACATTGGAATTTAATATAGGTGCTTGACTCAACAAATGAGGTTAATGATGCGCTTTTGAGGAGTTTGGCATGGGGTCCTCTGAGAAATGTCACTAAATGGCCAAAATATTTTACAAATGGCTACAAGTTTGTGACAAAGTCTCAAAATGAAGGGATGGGTACGACAAATTATGGTGTATATGTTCGAGCTAGCCATTATGATACAATAGAAAATGATTACTATGGAGTCTTAATCGATATTGTTGAATTGGAGTACACTGGATGACCTACTAAGAAGTTGGTTTTATTTCAATGTGACTGGTTTGATCCCGATCGTCAAGGGACAAGGATAGATAGCTATGGTAATGTTGAAGTCAAACAATCCAGGAGATATAAAAGCTACGATCCTTTTATACTTGCGCAATAAGCAGAGCAAGTGTACTATACACCATTTCCTGAAGGGCAACAAGGTTGGTTGGGTGTCATAAAAACCAAAGCACGCAGCCTAATTCAGTCTTCAGGAAATAAGCAACCTGAAACAAATGATGCATACCAAGATGATGATGTGCATCAGATATCTACAATTGTTGAAAATGACGATCTCCATCAAAGTATTGTTGACACTAATGGTGTAGTAGAGGAAATACCAATCTCCTTCTTGAGCCAACTTGATTTGGAAGAAGAAAATGAAGATGTAAGTCCGATACAGACGAAGATGAGGAAGATAGTAGTGATGAGGAAGATAGTAGTGAAACAGAGGAGGATGACAATGAAGAAGCTTCAGAAGAGACAGATTTTGAATAACTTGATAATATTATAATATGCTTATGTATAGTGCACTGTTGTTATGCTTCCTATATTTGACATAACTTGATAATATAGAGGGCTGCAATTATCATGCTAAAATCTACAATTATCATGCCTATGTGACAAGGGAAATGATTTATCAGATCTGTAAAATGATTAATGTAAGGTCAAGCTGGAATTGATTTCACATTTCTTGCTAATTTGCATTTTATGTCCTTATATATATATTATTATTATGATTTTTGTGTCTTTTAAAGTACAATGGTCAACTCTTTATGTGTATTCTAATTCATGCAATGTTTAATATTCTAATTCATGTGTATATAGATGGTAGATCATGATATTGGTAGAGGTAGAGGTACTGGTAGAGGCATTAGTAGAGGGAGAGGGAGAGGGAGAGGTAGAGATCCCACCACTTCAACACAGCCTTCTATTGGACAACACACAAATCCTCCCATATCCCAGACACCTACAGATCGCCATCTTCAACAATCTACCTCTAGACATCATATTTCCTCTTCAGAGAGCCTTCATATTCCTTCTACGTCTGGCCCATCACCCCTCCCCACAGATGCTGCATCTACTTCACATGCAGGGCCATCTTCTGTTCTTGATATGGGTTTACCAGCAGGCACTATGGATCCCGATGGACGTATTTGGATCCGTCCGGGTCCCTCATATACGTAAGTGTATATATGTTTTGTATTTAATTGATCATTATATTTGCTATTATTTAATTAGTTGTTTTAAATTGTTTTCACAGGTTTGAGCCTGCTGTGGGACCGCCACGCGAAATTACGAAGATAATGAAATCTAAGTTTGAGGGGGTTTGGCAAAGTTATCTAGAGGTTGATGAAGATGTGCGCAACATGTGGTATGCAGAGTTCCAGCTATGTAGATTAATTATAAAAGTCTCACTAATTAAACTCAATTATAAATCAATGAGTACTGCATATATGCACTTAGATTAGAAATAAGAATCTGAAATTAGAACCAGAACATGACCTTCACTCAAGGCTCAATGATCTGTTGTCCAACCAATCCTAGGGGTCATACTCTGTTGTATAATCAATCAGCTTTACAGGATGCCATGGCCACTAACCTGGCTAACTCATAATCAGGACAAAATGCTTAAAGACATAAGATGAAGCAAGTTCAAACAATTATAAGTCATTATTTATAATGCAGTCACTATATTTGTATTATTTGGCATTATATTTGTAATGTAGAAGAAGTATAAGTGGCTTCCTGAGCAGTCATTATATTTGTATTATTTGGCATTATATTTGTAATGCAGAAGAAGTATAAGTGGCTTCCTGAGCATGAGTATCAGATGAAGAAGACCTTTGCTAGCAAGGCATCCGACTTGCTCTCAGAAGCCTTGTACGGTGTAAGAAACAAAAAGAACAACGGGACATGGATTCCTCAGCCGATTCGTGTGCAATTGGAGGAGATTTGGAATACTCCTGAGTGGGAAAAGAATCAAAAAAGAATAGTGATAATAGAAGATGCGGTGGAGGTCCATTACATACTGGAGGATCCATTTCATCAATAGAACACAACAAAAGATTAGTAAGTAATTTCAAATCTAATTAATATGTCTACCAGTTAAATAGAACAGTAGTGATCTAAAGAATCATGTGTTGCTATATATATATGGAGTACTTTTTACAATTTTTTTCTGCATGAAGTTTTCTTTTACCATTTTGCCTTAGCCAAGTAGAAATTTATACCTATAGCTTGCTGCAGGAACATGTGTCATTCCTCCTGATTCGGTCCTCTTATTTGATGTGGAGTTCATTAGCAAAGCATGATTACAAAGCATTGTGCTGGCAAATTACCTTCCCTAATCTTGTAGATTGGTGCTTAGATTTATATTTTTCTAATTTATATATGTTTTGTCTGTATTTTCAATCATAAATCATTTCTTCACTCTAATTTATTTTTTTTCATTTCCCTTTTGATTTACATGTTCATCGATATCATGGAGGAGCAATTCTAAAATTCAAGTAATAAAACTTGTTTCATAAATTCATGACTGAGTATATATTGGTTAATTTGTGAAAATATTGTCAAAGAAATAGTAAGCTTAGCTGCAAACCAAAGACTGTGATGTGATTTGATCTATTGAATTACTCAATGCCTTCATAGTTTTACCTTCATGGTATATACGCTTGTATCATTTCTTGAGTCCCCTTACATTAGCATGCATTATACTTGCTAAATTGTTTCATAGTTTAGCTTTTGAGCTATTCTATTCTTCTTGTATGTTTTAGTCGGTTTCTGATGGTCACATTATTTTTTTCAGAAAACATCTCATAATGTGAATCCAAGTTGCTGGGACATATTTCAAAAAACACACAGTGAAAGGGGATTGTTCAATTTGGGTGTCCGAGAAATCAAGAACAATTGCTTTAAGTTACAACTTTTTAAGCATGTTTTTCTTTGACATTTACTAGTACTTTAAATGACTAACACATATTTTTATTTCTAGTCTGAGTATGAACGACGCATTTCAGAGAGAGACTCACAGCAGGCACTTGAGGATGATGTGTCCAGCCAACAGTCTGACAACAATATTTTCATGGATGTTGTACAGGGTGCAAGCAAGAAAGGACGCATATATGGCTTAGGTACAGAGGGTTGGAAATATAGACTTTCTACCTCATCCACGTCATCATCTGAGGGCATCTCCTAGTCTGAGTATGAGCGTATGAAAGATTTAGTTACAAATTTGACAATCGAAAATGAGAACCTTAAGACACGATTGGAATCTCATGAGAAGCTGATTCATTCATCTCGGGAGGACAATCGTTTGATGCGGGAGCAAATGCGTCAATTCATGGAGAGCTTCACTCAGGGTCGTTCTATTCCACTCCCTTCGCATCCACCTTCATCAACCAACCAGGATAATCAACAAAATGAGGGAGATGGATCCGATGATGGGTTTGAGTAGTATCATTGATGTATTTGACTTTTTCTTGATATATTGGTTTTGTTCGGATTTGGTTATATTAGTATGACAAACTTTTATATCATTAGATATTTGTAATTGATGTACACCTGATATTGATATTGGGTCTATTTGGTGTGTTTGTAATTGATGTATACTTGATAAAGATATCTGTTTGAATTTGGTTATATTGTTGTATAGCAGGTATTGATATTGGGTCTATTTGGTGTGTTTAATGTTGAGATATGATGGCTATTATATTTAGCGAGGAGTTCTTTGATGCCGTTAAATCCATTACAAAGCACCCATTTCCGTCGTTAAATCCGTCGCTAAAATCTTATATTCGTCGTTAAATTCGTCGCTAAAATCCTATATCCATCGTTAAATCCGTCGCGAGTAGCGACGGCATATTCTCGTCGCAGTCAGCGACGAATGTAGTTTCGTCGTAAACAACGACGGATCCCAATCCGTCATAAACAGCGATGACTGTCCATCTGTCATAAACAGCGACGGATCCTAATCCGTCATAAATAGCGATGAATCCTAATTTGTCATAAACAGCGACAGAATTATAGAATTTAAAGTTGTCTTTAATCATTTTTAGTGACGAATTTTTTATTGTTAGCGACGGCTTTTTTTTGTAGCTAACAGCGACGACACATAAATTCCGTCATTGAATTTAGCGACGCCACTTTTTTCGACGAATTTTTCCTCATCGCTAATTTCGTCACCAATTAATTTAGCGACGAATTTTTCTTTAGCGACGAAATATGCTCGTCGCTGATTTCAATTTTTCTAGTAGTGATTTATATTTTTTATTCTTCTTCTTGTTCTTCTCTTTAAATTTTGGTTTCTCACTTAAAGATAAATCCTAATTTCTATATGTTCATATCAAGGATCATATCAAACTCTCTGCCCATTAATTGACACAGTTTTGAAACATACAATAAACAATCTGCATAGAAAACCCGATATTCAACCTTCAACGCATATAAAATTGTACCTAACAATTCTGCCTTAATAACTCTATTGAACCAAACTCTCTTGTAAATAATTATCCCTTGTGTTCTCATCCTTCACACTCCAAATTTTACCAACTCCAAATATTTCTCAATCCATCATGTGCATCATTTCCAGAGTTCCCTTTCTAGTATGGGAAATATGGAAGAAATCTAACTTAGTAGAATCAAGAATGTGAGGCACAATAAAGTTTAAAACAGAGGATGTAAGGCACAGAATTCCAAAATGTGGCTTTATTTGTAAAAAGGGAACCCTAACTCTCTGTTATAGTAGAAAGGGAACCCTTCCTTCTCATCCTCACCTCTTTATCTTTACTCTTCCTTCCTCAGATGCCTCAATGTAAGGCATAATGTTACGAAAGAGGAACTAGAAGATAAATTGCTAGTTTCCAACCTCTTTCCTCATCCGAGGATGTGCGAAAAGATGTTATTAACAAAACGGTTGGTTATAAGAAAATTTGCTAATGAGGCATAATGAAGTCCAAAATGGAAGAGAGTATCAAATGAGGATCTGGAAGAGAAATTGTTTGGTTTCCAAGCTCTTTGCTGATGCTCATTGTATTAGGTCGAAGAGATAAAAAGATTGTCTTTAGTATATGGGTTTCCATCCCAATTCCCAAATTTTGTTTTGAATTTTCTATGTATTCACTTTGAATCCAACTTTGTAACATTGTATTCACTATGTTGGTTTTGTTTCAATGAAATGAATTTTGGGATTTCTGCATTATTAATTAGTTTAATAAGGGAGTGAAAAAAGCTCTGCTAGAGTTTTGCATGGTTCTCTAGGGTTTTGCATGGTGTTGCACCATGGCAGCCTCCTCGGTTTGCCCATGGCAATTTCTTTTCCCCGAGTCTTCTTGACTCCCTTCTACTCGCGATCGACCTCCCTCCCCTTCTCATTTCCCTACTCCTTCTACATCTTAGCCAACTACCGGTACCTTGCTTGAAAAGGGATGAGCTTGCAATCTTCATTCCGGAGGAAGATTATCTGGCGAGTTTGGAATCCTCAAAAAATAATCTTCATGGTATAATTTCACTTTCTAAAGGTGATCCCCCGATTATGATTAATGACTTTCAGCTTAAGTTATCGAGAATGTGGAAGCCTCTTGCACAATGGAAAGTAGTTCCCATTGGAAAAGGATTTTTTGAATTCTCTTTCTCCTCTATTGAAGATATGATAATAGTTTTATCGTGTGGTTCTAGGAATTTAGAACCCGGAACTTTAAGGCTTTTTTCATGGACACATGATTTCAAACCTGAACTTGTTAGATAGACGAATGTTCAATGCTAGATCCGGATTCTTGGTCTGCCTCAAGAATACTGGAGGCCAAAGATTTTCTTTGCTATTGCAATAGGAATCGGAACTCCTCCCTCCCTTGATGATGCCACAATAAAAAAGACTTTGGGCCACTATGCTCGAGTTTTAGTTGGTCTTGATCTTGCTGGTCAAATTCACAATCAGATTTTGGTTGAGAGGAAGGGTTTTGCTTTCTTTGTAAATTAAAGATTGAGTATGAGAGGCTTCCTGATTTTTGCACAAATTGCAAAATGATTGGTCATTCAATTGTTAATTGTAGAAAATCAGGGAATGAGGTGCACGACTCTGAGAAAGGGATTCGGATTGATCGAAATAAAGCTCAGGTGAGGGAGATATATGTTCCAAAGAGCAAGGCTTCTGATGATGCTATTTTGGTTTCAAATAAACAGGATGAGTTTCATAAAGAGTCAAATGATCAGGATCGGTTTGTGACTATGATTTCACAGGTTGCTATTCAAGATGGACAAGGTGGTTCTAAGGAAGCAGATGTTCTGATTGATTTAAAGCAAAATAAGAATAATGTTGTGATTGTTCATGATTAGGGAGCTCCTATTAATGCAGATAAAACAATTATTTCTATTGAGGAAGTACATGAGAGGAATGAATTGATTGGTATTAATAATGTACCAATAGCAAAGGACTCTATGCATTCAGTCATAAATTATATAATCGGGTTTACAAACATGGCTGGTCATAATGTGCAAGTCCATTTGAATTCTGATGCAACATCCTCTTCTAATCATGAGCAGGCAGATGATAGTTTTCTTAGACCTATCAGTACTTTGCAAAGGTCCTATGCTTCAGATTCTTTAGGGAGAAACCTCTAATGTGTAGTAGCAGGTTAATCTTTCAGAAAAATATTTGACAATGTCTCCTACTACAAGGTTAGATTCTTTCAATGGTGATTCAATAAATATGCAGGAAGATGTTGGAAACACATTTTCAATGGGTGATCCTATCACTCCACCTCCTTTAGACCCTTTAATTCCGAATCAAGTTGCTCTTGACTTGAGAGTTATTGGCAAATTCTGGTGTCATGATGCTGACAAGGAAGAGGGAAATGATGATAATGTGGAATCGGAATTTCCTGATGACAATTATAAAGTTGTGCCTTCAAAATCTCAAAAAAAAAAAAGAAAAAAAAAAGAAAAGAAAAGAAAACTAAGACAGAAAAAGAAAAGCATTCAAAGGTATGATCAATATAACACTCGATCTAAAGCAGGTTCCAAATCTATTTCATTATAGTATGAAGCTTTTTTAGTGTAATGTCAGGGGTCTTGTAAATTCTTCTTCTAGGCAGGCCCTTAAGAACTTCTGTTCTACTCATAAACCAGATATGCTCTTTATTTCTGAGTCTTGGATAGCTTTAAGTCAGATTTCTTCTTCCTTTTGGAGTGGTATGAGGCTAAAGCCTGTTGTATTGAATGATAGAGGTTCTCAATTGCCTAACCTCTAGGTGTTATGTGCTGATCATCTGCAACCAGATATAATTTTAGTGTATAGTCAACAAGTTTCTATTTCTACTATAGTTGATCATATGAAGATTTACATTGCTGCAGTTTATGCCTCAACTAGTGTTGTTTTAAGGAGGGATCTATGGAATGAGTTATCTAATCTCATCCATAGTAATCCTGGACCTTGGATGTGCGCTGGGGATTTTAATGCTATTCTTGGCCCCCATAAGCAAAGGGGTGGTGGAATTCCTTCTGCTAGCTCTTGTGAGGATTTTAAAAATTGGTCAGATGGTTATTTTCTTACTCATTTACCAACAACAGGAGCTCAATTTACTTGGACTAACAGTTGAAGTGCAACTGCATGTACTGAAAGAAGATTGGATAGGTCCTTGTGTAATGATGACTGACTCAATTTTTGGTGTGATACATCTTGTGTCACTCTTACAAGAACACAATCAGATCACCATCCTCTTCTTGTAACCTTGATGAGGGCCTGTGTTTCTTTTCCTAAATCTTTTAGGTTTCAGAATATGTGGATTCAGCACCATGATTGCAGGAGATTGGCTTTAGAAATTTGGAGTAGAGATTATGTTGGTTGTCCAATGCTTATCTTGTCCCATAAATCAAAGGCATTGAAGGATGCTTTCAAAGCTTGGAATAAAGATGTTTTTTTTTGTAAAAGGCAAAAAATATCATTAATAGAGTACAAGGGGTACTCAAAACCCGTTTACAAATGATTGAATCCAAGAAAAGACTTTCTGACCAGAAGCATTCCAACTACTTCTCCTATTTTTCTATACAACTAATGGGAGCAATACACCAATCCGAGAATGAACAACTACCATCATGGGCGCCTGAATTAAACCATTGCCAGGAGAGTACTTTGACCCTATCCAAAAGAAAAACAAAATCTGCAGTCTCATTTCCAAAAATCATCCCATTACGGAGCTTCCAAATGCACCAAACTACTACATGCCAAAAAAGAAGGCCACCTCCTAACTTAACCTGCCTACTAATTCCATCACCAAAAAGCACCATTAGTTGGGAAATAACTGCTGGAATAGGAAAATCAGCCCCCAACCATACTAGAACTTTCGACCAAACTAGTTTAGAGAAGGGACATTCTAAAAATAAATGATTAACAGATTCCTCACAGCAATTACAAAAGACACACAACAAAGAGGCATCAACATCAATAGCCTTCCTATGTTGAAGGTTTACCTTAGTAGGAATCCTATCAAGCAATAATTGCCAAGAGAAGGCCACCACTTTCAGTGGAGCCTTACTTTTCCAAAGCAGCAATGATGTTTGTTCTTGCATTTCTGATAACTGAACATGCTGGTGCAATCTATTAGAGAGCTCACCATATGTCGATTTGACACTAAATTCCCCCAAAGAGTGAGGCTTCCAAAACCATTCATCATCTCTCTGGAGAAGGTTAACCGAGGTAAGAGTGTTATAAAACTCCACTAGAATTTCCTCCTCCCAAGCAAACAGCCTCCTTCTCCACCTAAAATCCCATATCCAAACCGGACCCTCCCATTTGCCAAATGCTGAAATTTTCGCAGATTTTAAACTAGAAATAGCAAATAACCTTGGGAAGAGATCTTCAAAGGTAGACCTCCCAAACCATTTGTCTTTCCAAAAGGAAATGGTCCTACCATCGCCCAGTCTTTTACACACCCCATCCAGGAACCAGTCCCCCTCCAACCCCCTGCTAACCCCCACATTACACAAGTCCTTCCACCATACGGACCTATGATTCGTAATTCCCACAGAAACCAAATCAGGATTAATACACACATCCACCCCATACTTGGCTCTCACCTACCTTACACCAAAGAGCTTCGGGATCGACCAGAAGCCTCCACCTCCACTTTCCAAGGAGACTCAGGTTGAATAAAGCCATATTTTTCACACCTAGGCCCAATTTAACCTTAGGTTTACAGACGTCAGACCATTTAACCCAAGGAATCTTCTTTACACCCGAAGAGCCACCCTAAAGAAACTCCCGTTGGATCCTAACCACCTCCCTCCAAACCTTCAAGGGCATCTTCATAAAGGACAAGTAATAGATAGGTATACCAGTGAGGACCGAGTTCAGGAGCACTATCCTGCCACCCAGCGAGAGAAACCTGTTCTTCCAGCAAGACAATCTCCTAGTTAGAACATCAATCATAGGTTGCCAGGTAGAAGCTTGCCTAGGATTAGCTCCAACCGGTAGCCCCAGATATATAAATGGGATCCCACCAACTCTACAATTCAGGAACTCGGCACCCGAAGAAAGGAAATTGTTGTCCACATTTACCCCCATTAGACAACTCTTATGAAAGTTGATTTTCAGGCCCGAAACCAACTCAAAGCAACGGAGAATAGCCTTCATAGCCCACAAATTCTGCTTGGTAGCCTCTCCAACCAAGATAGTATCATCAGCGTACTGTAGATATGAGATTATCACCTCCGGAGAACCCATCTCGAGACCAGCAAATTTACCACAAGAAACCGCATTTCTGACAAGTCCATTAAGTCCTTCGGCAACCAGAAGAAATAAAAACGGAGCTAAAGGATCTCCCTGTTTTAGACCCCTCTGAATATTAACCTCCTCAGTTGGGCTACCATTGACCAATACGGATAGCCTCCCTGAAAAAATGCATGCACGAATCCAGGCCCTCCACTTCTCATTGAAACCAAATCTTCCTAACATGTAGTCTAAAAATACCCAACTCACTGAATCATAGGCCTTTTCAAAATCCACTTTAAAGATGATGCATTCCCCTTTCCCCTTTTTCTAGCAAAGTCCACCAGTTCGTTCATCACTACTACCCCATCCCCAATATGTCTATTCTTTATAAAAGCTTATTGATTAGGTGAGATAATAGAATCCATGACTTTGGCTAGTCTAGACGCTAGTACCTTGGAGAGAAGCTTGTAAATGCTCCCAAGAAGAGAGATAGGCCGAAAATCCTTAAGACCTTGTGGACACATTGATTTGGGTACCAGAGTTAGGAAATAAGACGTTATGCATTGAGGCAATTTTGTGTTACTGAAAAATTCTGAAAACATTCGAAGTATATCTTCCTTCAACAATTCCCAACAAGAATTAAAGAATGAGTAGTTGAAGCCGTCCGGCCCCGGACTTTTATCTCCATCACAAGATCTTAGGCTCTCTTCAATCTCCTCTAAGCTAAACCTTGATGAAAGTAGCTCATTTTACTGTTCCGAAACCATATTAAATTCAACACCATTTAGACATGGACGTGGCCAACTAGATTCTGCAAATTGCTTAGAAAAGTGACTAACCACTGCATTTTTTATCCCCACCACATCCTCCACCCAACCAGATTCAGTATGTAAAGCAGTGATCCGGTTTGTAGCCCTCCTCGAATTTACACTAGCATGGAAAAATTTGGAATTAGCATCCCCTTCTTTGAGCCACCTAACCCTCGACTTTTGAAAGACTAAACTCTCCTTGTTGTTGAGAGCAGTCCATAGATCAGTCGTCAAAGCCTTCCTCCTACGCACCTCCTCTAATGCTAAGTCACCCTCTTCATTGGCCAAATCAATTTGCAAGATCAACTCTGCCAAATGCTTGATTTTTGAGTCCAGGTTGCCAAAGTGCTCTCTATTCCAACTCTTGATGCCAGTCTTCAGCAACTTCAATTTTTGAAACAGAACGAACCCTGACCATCCCTGGATAGATACCTCCGACCAACACCTAGCTACCAGACCATGGAAATCTTCATGACGTAGCAAGAAATATTTAAACCTGAATGGTTTAGGACCCCAATTTAATGCCCCATACCTCAGAACAATAGGGCAATGATCAGAGACATCCCTTATTAGGGCCCATTTCGATACCTCACCCCAATGGGCTAGCCAACTATCTGATACCAAAAAGCGGTCCAATCTACTAAGTGCAGTACCATTAGGCCGAACCCATGTGAACTTACGGCCCAACAAAGGAAGGTCAGAAAGCTGCATATCAACGATGAACTCATTAAAGTCCCTTATTGACACGGAACCATCTTCCCTTGAAGAAGTAGAGGACCCTCTTCTTTCACCTGAAAATCTCACCACGTTGAAATCGCCCGCCACACACCAGAGACCATCACCAAAACCCCTTTTCGACATCTTTAAAACCTCCCAAAGCTGTCTTTTAACAGTAGAACTTCCTTGAGAGTAGATGTTTACAATGAAACATCTCCTATTACTTCCTTGACATTCCAAACAGACCCCAACAAACCCCTTGTCCTTAAAAGAAAACAATAGCTTAGCCTTCACAGAGTTCCAAATGGAGAGAATGCCCCCACTGTTTCCTGTTGAAGGTAAATAACAGAATTCGAACAGATCACTCCCCCATAAGTTTCTGCAGAGACGAGCAGAAACTTCCTCCAATTTTGTTTCTTGTAAGGCGATAAAATCTAGATTCTCCTCTAAGACCAGCTTTCTAATCTTATTCTTCTTCACCGAACCCCCCAAACCACGCACATTGAAAGAGCAAATCTTCATAATAAAACCTTGTCAGCTCCTTTCTCAGCCATTGCCAATCTATCTCTATCCTCAAAATGCATAAGCTTGTCAACCAGAAGATGATCATTATCCTCCGTGGACAAGCCCAACTCTTTCCCCATATTCAACAACTTTTCGGCAGAGACCCTACTACTACTTGCTAAGATGCTATTATTACATTGACGAGTATTGAAGTCTGTGAGAGACAAACCTGACAGCCCTTTCTCAGGCAAATTTCTTAAATGCCCTGTCGAAGCCTCTGGATTTGAAGAAGGTACGCTAGATTCCTTCGGGCCAGCTTTCAAACTCCCTTTTCTCATCGCCCCTGGAACTGAATTATCCTTCGAACCCTTCCTTCTATCTCTTCTACAGGATCGAGTAGCGGGCCGACCTCTGGAGATACCACCAGTCACTACCAATTCCGAATCCTTTTTTGAAACAGCTTCTGGAGGAGAAGAGATAGATGAACTTGAACGTAATTGTTTAAGAAGCTTGAACCTAGGAGGTTTGCTGACAAAAGGCAACAACAGCGACTTGGGAAGGACACGACCCCCACCCTTTGGTTTGTGAGCATCCTTACTTTTTTT
Organism: Echinosophora koreensis; assembly: GCA_035048595.1. NCBI lineage: Eukaryota > Viridiplantae > Streptophyta > Magnoliopsida > Fabales > Fabaceae > Echinosophora > Echinosophora koreensis. The sequence goes on from JAPCYP010000144.1 coordinate 92,612, forward strand.
CCTCCTAATCCCATCCTTAACCCCTTCAATGTCCGGATTAGGACGCTCCAAGGCCACCACAACACCGTCACATTTTTGTCTTTTTCCTTTTTTAATTTCAGCCCTTTTTTTCTTTTGCAAGGATGTAAAATAAGGGCCCAAACCTTCATCCATGGAGTCAACTTCAACATTATCCAGCCCTTTCCTAGCAGATTCACGTTCCAGAGCCCCTTCTTTTAGGCCCTCTGTTGTATCTACTACATGGCCCAAATGAGTTAAAAATGGCCCAACCTCCTCCAAGCCACCAAATTCTTTGTGGGCCGCTCTATGTGTACCGCCCAAACCCAACCCAACACCCAGGTTATCTTCTACCTCTCTAGAAGCCTCACGCTCCTCTATAGGTGACTCTGCACCAAATCCGGTTTCATTCATAGGCGTATCTGGGACAATTAATGCTTCTTCGTACGGACCATTGGGACAGTTGACAATTCCATGCTCGAGACGCGCACCTTCGCCTGCCATTCCAGGGATAGCCTCCTGACATCCTCTTTTCGAATTTGAAAAATGTACCTCACCCTCTTCCGCAAATTCATCCCGACTGAGCCCGTCTTCGCCGGCGTCTGGATCGCCCAAAAAGGTGTCCTCCACAAATTCACCATCATCTGAAGAAAAACCAGTTTCTGAGCTATACTTGCTCATGTTAGGCGCTGTGCATTGATGATCAGAAAATACCTCTTCTACCATTCTTACTGAGAAGACAAAATCATTTACTTTAATCTTCCATGTTCTATTGATTGCTTCCATGGAAGATACAGTGATGAAAACCCTTCCAACATCCAGCCTGGCTTTAGTACGTGTAGGCTCATCCATATAAACAAATTTCCCAACCAGATGAGAAAGAAATTTGAAGAAATCCTCCCCCCAAGCATGGACAGGAACCCCTGTGACTCTGAGCCAAACAGATCTTACTCTTGGTACCATATCAGGTGCCCAAGGGTTTATTTCAGTGAACACGTTATCCAAACACTCTCCTGCTTCAGATAATAGAGAATAAACATCCGAGTTGTCTTTTGCTGTAAGAAGCATCAAGTTTCCACCCATGGGAGTGGCCACCAGATTGAAATGGCCTTCTTTAAACAAGTACTTTTGAACTTGGTGCACAATAGCAGGATTCACTGTTGTTCCCACATAACTCCCTTCCAACCACCTCATTTTTTCATTCGTAACATTAAAGGATAGACCACTCCAGTCAATTTTCTCCATAGCAATTACACTTGTGGTCCCCTGTTTCCACCACCTTCAAAGGATTTTGTCTTATTTGGATTGTTCCCTCCATCCAGGACATCTACATAACTAACTCCCCCTTTCCTAAACCCACCACCCTTATGCCCTGCATTCCTCCTCGTAGCAACAACTTGGGCTGGCTGAGGAATATTGTTCCTCCCTCTTTCAAATCTAGGCACATTGACTCTCAACTTGAAAGTACCAATCCAAATATCATTCAGCAGCTCCTCCAACCTGTTTTGGTTGTGTGTGGCCTTAAATCTCACAAAACCAAATTTCTTACCCAGTTTATCCTTCTTGGCAGGAATGCAAACATCCATCACTGCACCCCATTTCATAAACACCCTCCACATATCTTTCTCTCCATATTCCTCTGGGAAGTTTGTAAAAAAATACGAGGTTGTTCCTTCTAGAAGCTTAAAGAAAGCTTGGTTGTCGTTGGACCTATGAAGAATCCTATCATTTTGGTGTTGCCCAAGATGATGGTGGGCAAAAAAGGATTTTTTGTCTCTGTTACGCTCCCTCACCGAGAATCTCTCTCTCGCAGAATTTTGGGGATGTGCATAGAATGGTTACTCAGCTCAGTTGGAATTGGATTCTATTCAACAAGAAATTGCAGCATCTGGTTTCTCTGATGTATTGGATTCCAGAGATCAGCATGCTCAGAATAATCTTCACCAGGCCCTGGTTTTTCAAGAGCATTTATGTAGGGACAAAGCTAGGGTGAAATGGTTCACTCAAGGGGACAAAAATAAAGCTTACTTCCACAAAATTGCCATGATTAGGCAGGCAGCTAAGCAGATGACAGTGCTAAAAACAGGTGATCTCATTTTTTATTCTCAAATAGACATTGAGCAGCATGTTTTGAATTAGTATAGTTCCCTGTATGCATCAGATAATGTATGCTCAAGTTCTTATTTTGTTAGCAAGGTTATTCACTAATAACGGAATTTAACAATAGTCATCATGCTCGTCTTCAAGAGACAGTAATCTAATGTAGGCCCATTAATCATTTGAAGTAAAGATTTAAAGTAAATAACATTTTTAAATTGTTAAAAAAGGTAATTAGTGACATTTTTTAAAATGTTACAAAAAAAAGTAACTAGTAACATTTTTTAAATGTTACAAAAAGCAATCAGCGATACTTTAAAAATGTTACAAAAAATATAATAGGTAACATTTTTGAAATATTACAAAAAAGGTAAATTAATAACATTTGCAAACTGTTATAAAAGGGTATATTGGTAACATTTTTAAAATGCTATTAATGATATGTTAAAGTGTTGTTAATACCTTTCAGAGTGGCATGACCAGTGCATAACACACGGTGGATTCTAGCATGAAACACGTTGTTTATGGGTATATCGGTGTACCCCAAATTTTAATGTGAAATTCCCTATTACCCTCTTCATCAACATTCTTCCTATCCTTCACCACCCCTATCACCACACCACCACCCACCGACCACCCCACCACCACCACCAAACCCTTTCGTCTAGCACATCCCCATTTAAGCAACTAGATCCTTCCACAAAATCATCATTCCCTTCTTCAACAATATAATGCTCTTTTTTGAATTAATCAATAATTTAGTTGGAGGGGTAGAATTGAAAAAGAGGTAATGACAAGTGACGTGCTCTAGGCTGAGCATGGGTGGAATAGAACAACTTTTGGGCTTTTTGACCAAACTGGTGTCCTTTTAGAAACTATTTACCAGTTTGGGGTCCTTTTGAAACAAATTACCAGTGGGGGGTCCTTTTTGACACGGTGGCATTTTTTTTTGCCTGACAGGGGGAGGCGCCACTCTGACTGGAGCCTCCCATTTAAAAAAAAAAAAAAAAAAGTCAAAGGCGCCACTGGCAGTGGCGCCTCCATTTAAAAAAAAAAAAGTTGAGTCAACTCATTTAAAAAAAATTGTTGAAAGAAATAAGAACGTGTGTGGTGCAATATAAAATGTGTCAGTGTCTAATGAATTTTCAATTTTAATAATTGATCATGAAATATTATTTTTTATTACTAATTATTAAATATTTAAATAACTTTTTTTTTAAAAGGCAAAAAAGAATTATAAAAAGAATTATTTCACTATTAGTGTAATGTTTTTTACACCATCAACCAATCAGAAATCAAGGATGTAAATGTCTTTTAAGGTCTTTAGGATAAGAGTCAACGATTTTTAATGAGATTTTCACTAAGGATATTTTCACTAAGGATATTTTCACTAAGAATATTTTCACTAGAATTCACTAGAATATTTTCACTAAGAATATTTTCACTAGAATTCACTAATGAAGGACGTGGTGCCTGAGGGTTAGGAGCTAATGCCACATAAGATTCAATTTTGCACTGCGGTTGAATTCTAGTGAAAATATTCTAGTGAATTCTAGTGAAAAATATTCTTAGTGAAAATATCCTAAGTGAAAATCTCATTAAAAATCGTTTACTCTTATCCTAAAAACCTTAAAAGTCATTTACACATTGATTTCTGATTGGTTGATGGTATAAAAAACTTTACACTAATAGTGAGATAATTCTTTTTATAATTCATTTTTGCCTTTTAAAAAAAAAGTTATTTAAATATTTAATAATTAGTAATAAAAAATAATTAAAAATAATATTTCATGATCAATTATTAAAAATGAAAATTCATTAGACACCGACACATTTTATATTGCACCACACACGTTCTTATTTCTCTCAACGTTTTTTTTTTTTTAAATGAGAGGTGCCACTGGCAGTGGCGCCTTTGACTCTACCTTTTTTTTTTTTTTTTAAATGGAGGTGCCACTGCCAGTGGTGCCTGACTTTTTAAAAAAAAAAAAAATGGGAGGCGTCAGTCAGAGTGGCACCTCCCCTGTCAGGAAAAACCGTATAAAAAAGGACCCTCCATTGGTAATTTGTTTCAAAAGGACCCCAAACTGATAAATAGTTTTTAAAAGGACACCAGTTTGGTCAAAAAGCCCAACTTTTGTCTTTGGTAATGGCAATTTGTTGGTTCTTTTCCATTCTACCATTTCTTCCTCAAAACCCTGCGCACCGTGCACTTTGTAACGTTGCTTTGACACTCTTAGAGATGCTCTTTGTAGCCTTCACTGTGCTTCGTTTGTGCAGTTGGCTGTACCGGGTATTCTCCAGTGGCCAGGGGCGGAGGGAGGGGGGGGACCAAGGGATGCCATGGCCCCCCCTCCCCATGTTGTCATCTTATATATATATATATAATAATTAATTCTTATGAAAAATATTGGCTCAAATTTAATTAAAATAAGTACAATTTCAAACACTTAAATTACACTTTTTTAGAATTCTAAGATAGATACAATTGTTTACATTAAAAAAAGAAATTGATAAAAATAGACCACATATGATAATAGATGATTTTTTACTCTATGAGATGTCGTGTATACCATTGAAGAAGTGAATGTTTTAGATATAATTCTATTTGAGTAATTTATATTATATTAAGTTATTATGAAATTTGTATCATATAATTTGTTTTTATATATTAGTTAATTTTTTATGAATTAAATAGTATATACTGTCAGTGTAAAAAGATTTACACTGATATCTGCTAACATTTTGACATGTGTGCTTTTATTTTAATAACTATGAGAGAGAAATGACAATTACGCTGATTTGTCAAGATATCATTGGATATTTGCGTAAAAATATTACATTGACACTGTATAAAAAATTAATTAAACTTATTTTTTATTACTATTTCATATCATGTAAATTAAATTTTGGCCCCTCTCATTGAAATTTTCTGGCTCCGCCCCTGCCAGTGGCCGTGAGGTTGTTGTGGCCACCGGGGTGGTGGTGGCAGCGTGTTGTAAGGTGCCAGATACTTTGGGTTTGCACAGCAGGGTGGGAGGGATGAAGGGTAAAGTGGTATCTTTCAAAAACAATTTTGTTTTTAATTTTTTGGACAAATAAATCTGAGCCCTTCCATTATTTAATTATTATATCCAATGGTTCAAAATTGTTCATAATGAAAAAAACTTGGGGTATATCAATATACCCATAAACAACATACTTCATGCTAGAACTCACCACAACACTTGTCAAAATGTTACTAATGCAAATAGTAAAAAAAAATTTGATAACTTAATAACATTTTTAAATGTTGCTAAAGCTCAATAATATTGTATTAAACGATCGAAAAATGGTGATCGCTATGTAACTGTTGCTAAGACGGTTACTATTTACAATTCAAAAACTTTACCAAAATTATACCAATAGATAGGTTGCTAGTCGGTCGCTAAATTATGTATTTCAAAATTTGAGTACTGCAATTTAGCAATGAAATACACATATATTGCTATAAGTTTTGTTAATTTTTTTGAAATGTAAATAGTAACCATCTTAGCAACAATTACATAGCGATCACCATCTTTCGCTCGTTATTTGGTCGTTAAATATATTGTACAAATATTTTTTTGATTTGGCGATCGATATGATAGGTCGTTAATGATCTTTGCCAATTTATCTATTAAACTTAGCGATCAATTTGTCTGCAACCATCATAATCAGTCACTGAATAGATTATTGAGAACAAAAAATAACTTTGCCATTTGTTTCATTTAACGGTCGCCTCATCACTCACTATGGAGATGGACATATCATGCATTCACTAAGTTACGTTTTTCTTGTAATGTTACTAAAAAAAAAAAAAAACATGTTTTTAATAGCACAATTTTACAAGCATTCATATATTCATATACACAAGTATCTGCATTCAACGTATAATACATGGCCAATCCAAACAGCTGATAGCAATATATGAGGGAGAGATTTTATCATAAGATAGTTACTTCCATGTGACCATTGTATCCATCTTTTTTAATTCACTTTTTATTTAACTACGTACGCTTCTCTCACACTTGAAATATTATCCACTATAGGATTCATTTTCGGTATCCTTCGCCCTAAGCTTGATATGAATACCATCGCCAAATCCTAGAATAGGATTTCGAATTACTCTTCCTCCTCTAATCTTTGTCCACCTGCCAAGATTCAAAGAAAGGACAAATCCATGTAGGTACATAACTTTATGAAGATGTTAATTTGATGCATCATGGCATAAAAAAAATTTGTTGCTTAACATATTAGCTACCTATATTTGGTGACCAAAACATGAAGAAAGGTGGCCATCAAAGCTCGGGTTAACTCTGCTCCTGGACATTGTCTCGATCCTCCTCCAAATGGCTTGAAATTTTTAGATATAGTATAGGAATCAAGGTCCTTGAATGTTACAAAAAAAAAGGGACATTTGTAAGCTATATATGAAATGTTGCACTAACACCATGTAACTCAAAGGAAGACACATTCCTAGAAAAGGAAATTTAATGTCATATCAATAATGTAAAAAGATGTCATTTCAATAATGTAAAAAGATAACTTTTGTGGCACCTTCCAGCGCCAAGGATTGAAGGTAAGTGGATCTTCATATATCTCTGAATTCATATGGAGAGTGGGGGTAGCAATCAAAATGGTCCAACCGGCGGGAATAATGTATTCTGTAAATTTCATGATTAAAGATTAACCAATTTCATCATGTGCGCAAAACTGAAAATATATAGAAAGAAAAATATTATACACTGATAGTGCAATTGAAAACTGAGAACGTTAGAACCAAAGAGCATACCCTTTACTTTGATATCTTTTACTGCTGTTCTTAATAAGCCAGGAATTAAAATCGAGAACCTAAGAGCCTCGTTGATTACCTGAAATTCATGCCGTTACAAGTACTTGGACATTAGTATGGTGCTATAATTAGCATGGGTCTTGCAAACCAATGCCCGACACGTTTAGTAAAAGGAAAATTTATATTGGAATGCGGACGTGCTTACTTTGGGATTGTTCAGTTTATTTTCAGTTTCTTGTTTTCATTTCCTGATTTAAAAAATAATTATAAAATAGTCACGTTGTTTTCATTTTATTTTTTATTTCCAAATATTTGTACAGGAAACAGTGAAAACAAAAAAAAAAGTTGTTTTCGGTGTTTCATGTATAAATTTTTGAAATAAGAAATAGAATCAAAACAATGTGATAATTTTGTAATTATTTATGTTGTAATTATTTTTAAAAATAGAAAATGAAAACAAAAAACCAGAAACAAACCAAACAGCCACTTTATTTGCAGTTTTCTATTTTCAGGAATAATCGTAAAATTATCTTCATTATGTTTCCTCTTTCCAATGATTTGTGCAAGAAACACTAAAAATAATTTTTCTTGTTTTCAGTGTTTCTATACAAAACTTTGAAAATAGAAACAAAATAAAAAACAAAGTGACATTTTTGTAATTATTAATAAAAACAGTAAATGAAAACAGAAAATGCAAACAAAGCAAATAGGCCATAAGTGTAACATTTTTTTTTTACTATATTGAATAATACTATAATTTTCCTATACAAAGTTTTCTATTTTAATTCCTTAATAAAGGTCCTAAGGGCACTGGTTAGTATTCTCTCATTAGTCTTTAGTAATTCATGTTAAAAAGGAATAAACACATATATTAGTGAGATTTTTGAAATCACCTGTAGTGTAAATTTCATGGATTTATATTCATCCCATGTTAGCGAGGAACTAGATTTCTCTCTGCCCTTGATAATTTCCTCGTGTTCAACCTAATAATTATAGATAAATCGTTGTCAGATGGTTTTATAAAAGAGCTACTCGCATTATACTAGATAGTACAATTAATTCTGAAATAGGTAATGAGTTTATGTTTGCATACTCTTAGTTCTTCTACGACTGAAGGATTCTCTGAAAGGAACTTGAAGATTAATGTCACCAATGATGAAATTGATGCACAAGTAGCAAACGAAATCCCTAACAAGATGTAGACACTCTGATCATCAGTTACAATCTTCTTATCTATCATGTCATTGATTACCTGGTCAAGAAAATCTCCTCGATAATTTTCAGGTGAACCACATCTCTCCTCCATAATATTCTTCATAATAGTAAACGCTTTCTTTACTTCCTGAATAATGGATCAAAATACCAACAAATTCGATCAATGATATGTGGTGGCCACTGGCCATAAAATTCATTCATTATAGAAGTTTAAGTTGTTACACACATACATATAGGCGATGTATCAAGTGAGAGGGTGTTTTTATGAGAGTGAGATGAGCAAATATGGGCCTTTGGATCACACATAAATGATCAAGATTAAAACATAAAGTCCATATGACTTTTTAAAGTGATCACACCATCAACTAACTTCTAATCATGACCAACTTTGTATGATTTAATGGCTCAAATTTACTTCTTACACCTCTCACAATATAAACATTAATCTCAATTAGACACGATATACACATATAGAGGAGGGATCAATTTACACCAACCTAAGTCATTTTTTCTACTAGTTGATTTTAATTATTTTCATCCAATATGATACTTGTGATTTTAAAGTTTACACTATTGGATGAAAATACAATCAGAAGATGAGATCTGGTGTTAGTAAAAAATAACTTACACTGATAAATTGATCCCTCCTGATATATATATATATATATATATATATATATATATATATATATAAACATAAATAGATCCCACTACTTCCTCTTAAGAGTTTTAATTTGATATACAAGGATAGGCCAATGACAATCCAACTACTAATAATTTAAACATATACTGTCTAATTAATATTATATAAAAAGAAATATCAGTGATGCGATCTTAATTAAGACTCTATTCAGTGAATTCCACGTGAACTTTACATAACAATAAAAAAACTTAACCCAATAATTAAGAATATATTGAAGAGCATATTAAAAAAAAAAAATGTTAGTAACATTGCTTTTATACAAAATAAGCAATCAATATCTAAAAATGAAGCTTTCTGTAAAATATAGACAAGGAAATACAATATAATAGTTTCTTGTAGATATATATGTAACATTTTTCCATTGTCATATATACTTTATAAATTCTATTTGACTATCTTTTCAATGGATTTTTTGACTGATAATTAATCTTTGTCCAAGTGCATGTAAGAATAATTTGCAATCAAGGAGCTCTTTTTTGTGTCCATCACCTCTAAACATTTGTGGTATCTAGTGCCAGGAATATTCAATGGAATTGTAAAGACGCCATTTGAAAGAATGGTGAACAGTCGTTCTGCTATCCTCCCAGTCTCAGGTAATTTTTCAGCATAATACCCGAAATAATGCTTTGCAAAGAAGTGAAAGACCATCTGTTATTGACAATAATGGGAAAAATAAGAAAATCAAATCAATTTATATTTCATTTTCTAAATATGAACTTCATATTTTTTTAGAAGATGACTAATTAATTGCTGTGGGGTAGCTTGAAATTTACATATGAAGAAGACTCATAAACTTCAGTAGATGTCTGAGTTGACCACTTGTGGAGGGTCTCGTTAGTCATTTCCTCTAGTTGAGGAAGCAACTTTTCTCTAATGCATTCAGCACCAACCTGACTCATAGTAATGTTTCTGATGTATTTGTGTATGTCACCAGCGGTCCAGAACCGACGGTCACCATCTGGAGTGAAGACATTTGATAAGGGCCCCAAGAATAATTCAACTATTCTCCCTTCTTGCTGAACCAAGTAGCTGTTGAATTCAGGGTCAGTAGATATCACAACTGGCTGACCAAACAGACTAGTTCGAAATATAGGACCAAATCTGAAAGGGGAAATTTTATAGAAGAATTATAAAATTTATTATCAAGACGAAAGCTCAACTAGAAGTTTTACGCGCTTAATTAAATCAGTTATTTTTCTCTATTGATTATTGAAAAATTGACACACATGAGACGAAAAAACCAAATTTGCAACATTGAAAAAATAGGAAACCAAATGTCCTAATAAAAATCATAAGACCCAAAATCGCATATGACCAATAGTAAGGAATCAAAAGTACAAAATGCCTAAAATTTATTATCAAAGAAAGAGTCCAAATTATTAAAGTTTCGTTATTTTGACTTGATTATTTTGTTGTATAGAGTAATCAAACAATTATTGGGAGAACGTCTTTGCAAGATATAACGTTACTCCCATGGTCTTGAAAACCGGACCGACCAGTTTGACTCAGAATCGGTCAGGTGTCCGGTCCGTTCAACCCAAAAACCGGCTGGTTTCATAACTAATGAGAATCGATCACACCAGTCCAAATTCGGTCAAGAATCGGTGGTGAGAATCGGTTTGGACTGGTCATTTTTTTTTTATTTTTCAATTGATTCTTTGAAATTTTTATTTTTAAATTATAAAAATATATTTTCTAATCAAATAAGGTCTAATGACAAGTTATAAAAATGCATATACATGAGTTTTTATTATTTATCATTCTTTGTTGATTTTTTATCTTATAAAATATATAATATGATTATTTTATGTTAATTTAAAATTTGATTTGTCTTAACAATTTTACTTAATATAATATATAATATTAAACATATATATTTAATTATCACCGATTCGACCATGATTCAATTATGGTGGAACCATTGAACATTGACATCAGCCTGGTTTTTAAAATATTGGTTAACTCCAAAAGAATAATTTTATATCATCTTAACTAATATTTTTAATCTCCTATATTTTCTAAATAAAGAAAAATTATGCATTTTGTGTTTCTAAAATTTTAGGGATTTATTGATATGCATTGTTAGTGTAAAGATTTTTTTATAATGTCAACAAATTAGAAATTGACATATAATTAAAATATTTGACTCTCATCCTAACTAACTTAAAAGTCACTTGTATCATGATTTCTGATTGGTTGACTATGTAAAAAACTTTACACTGATAGTGCATACTAATTAAACTCAAATCTTATATATATCTAATTTTTTATTTAATATGTTCATTATTAGGAAGATTATTTGGATGATGTTTAACGAGTATTTAAAATATCTAAAAGAACTTGAATACCAAAAAAATATATCTAAAAGAACTTTAATTTAATTACATATGCCATGTTTTTTTTATTGGCTGATAATGTAAAAAGTTTTACACTAACAGTACATCAAAATTATACTCTAATATATAACCATATCATAGATAATAAAAAGCTTAGTTGTGTTAATTATTTAGAAAAAGAATATGACTAGTTTCGTAGTTCACTTCATATTGCAGAAACATATTAAATAAAGCGTTAGAACAAAATTTTGTAGTATATTTTATGCAAAATGGATGAAAAACCCAAAGGTATTGTTTCATTTAAATTTTAAAATATCTAATTAAGCGAAAAGAAAAAAACATGAAAGGGTTTTGGATGAATACAAGCAACAATTTTGGATTTAGGGTTAATTACTCATATTTTTTAATAAGACAGATATATTAAAGATATTTTAAAGGATGTGTACTTTAACTCATTTACAATACGGTTCATTGTGTAGGACGCCAATAGAGCTACCTTCAATCCAGGTGTGGGGAGAAGGGTAGTACTGTATTCATAGGCTCGGGGTTAGAGTAAAGTAAAAGAGTTCCCATAACCCTGGTTTGTTGTGTAAATATTTGTTTTTATATAGGATTGCTAATTATTCGGATAATATGATGGTAATTGTTGATATGTGTTTTAAGATGCCATGTTCATAATATATGATTTGTATTTATGTTGTTGTGATGGTTATGAACATGATGTTATTGTTGGGTTGATGCCACTGTTGAGTTGATGTTGATAATGTTGATGAGTTTAAATCCTTAAAACCGTGATAATGGACTTTAGGATTAATGGGATTAAAACCCTAAAAATTGGTTAAAAACTCAGTCTGTCCCTGCCCAGAACAGCACTGTCGCGCGATGAGCACGACCGTGCTGAACAGGGAGCACGCCCATGCTCCCAGTTGAATTCTGGAAAATGGCCGTGCTCGTGCAGGACAAAGAGCACGACCGTGCTCAATAGGAAGCACGACCGTGCTTCACTTAAGGGGGCAGCACACCCTCACCTATTTAAGCACGACCATGCTGGGGTTTAAGCACGACCGTGCTCAACCCTCTTGGACAGAATCAGAATTAAAGAACTAAAGGAGTTTCAAACCCCATTCCCCAATAATGATGAGTTGATTAATGATAAAGATTAGACAACTTGGCTAAAGTCTACTAAAGATAATTAAAATGATGAGATGGTGAGGTGTTGAGTTTGATAAGTCGATGCCCATTGGGTATCGCAAGCTGATGAGCTGGGCCTTGGAGCTTTTTGGCCAAGGAAGCCTTGACCCCGCGGTTTGGGTCTAAGGTATTGTTATTATGTACCTTGGTGGCCGAGAGTTTGCCCCAGGTGTTGCAGTTGATTCCGCTAAAATCCTCAGGTAGATTCCGCGAGGCAAGTTGTGCGGTCGATTCCGCTGTTATCTTCGGTTGATTCCGATGGAGTTATGGAGGTGGCGTTGCCGTTGTTGTTGTGTTGCATAAGCATTGCATCGGAGTTGTTGTTTAGGGATGTTCGACATAGGGGAGGTCGTCCTAGAGTACGGTGATCTGGCCATCCACGGTTGGAGTAGATTCTCCTAGCGCCCCCGTGATGAGGCATTCGTTGGTTTGATGCGTTGGCTATCCAAGGAGTAGATTCTCCGGCGTTGAGTAGATTCTCAATGTGGATATTTAACTCCGAAGTCGTTCATCCCGAGTTTAGTGGATCCACATGCATTTGTTGGTTTAGCGGAGTAGGATTGCACTGCACTGCATAGCATCTTGGTTGTTGATGTATGTTTAAGTTGTTGCTATGTTGTATGTTTTACTTTACTTCCTACTTCCATGCTGTATACGTTTACATGAACTTACTCTCTGTTATTGTTTGTCTTTGGCCTGATCGGCATTTTGCAGAGGATGACGAGCAGCCCAGAGAGGAGTGACTCTGAGGAGCCGCCACTCATAGTTAGGGCTAGTTTATGTTTTGTTAGTTTTCAGTTGTAATTCCCTGGATTTTATTCTGGAACGGTTATACCAGCTCTGTATGTGACATCGGGGTTGGGATATGTTTATTTCTTTGTTATGTTTTAATTGTTTTAAACTTATTTTTATTTCCGCGTTATGAACTGGTTCATGTGGGGCTTTTCTACCCATGGACAAATATTTTATATTTTTCAGTAAATGCATGTTTTTCATGTAATTTGTTTTATATTAAATGCTTTATAACATGTGGGGTAGAAGAGTGTCACAGTATGAGCTTGGTCTAGGTAGCTGTAATTATGGAAGTTTCGGTTATAGTGGGGTTGGGGTTTGTAGATCTATAATCTTAGATCTTGTTACTCCAATTTGTGTACTTTTGGTATGTAGTTCTTATATATACACTTATTCATTCATCAAAAAAAATGGTAACCCGCATTGACTATGCTTATAATTTGGTAGGATATGACATTAATCAAAGTAAAATAGTTAATGGATGCACGCAAAAATAAATAATTAAGTATAATTATTGGATGCGCAAAGACCAAGGAGACTAAAATTTTGGAGTCTAATTGGGAATCGGATCTTGAATACTACTATTATATATCATGTCCCAAATGTTAATAACTAAAGTTAGTGACCCCTTAAATTAGAAGTTTGATACGTAAAAGTAAAAAGAATTCAACTAGTGTATGGTGAAGAACATAACCATCCTAGTGCAACAAAAATTCAACGTGTGTCATTGTTATCGGATCAATCCCTCCCGTTAGTTAATATGCCAACAGTGTTAGTAACAGTCCTAAGTGAACAAATGGTCGTCCTTGTTGGCATTTTATATGGCTCTATCTAACGGTTTAACTAATGTTTTGGTTCTTATATATAACATGGGATTTTGATTTTAGTCTCTATACATAAAAAAAAAAAATGGAAATGGGTCCCTCATGTGTCATCCTTGTCAAATCACTCCTTATTGGATCACTACAAGAAAATTGGTGTTTACGGACGGCCAAAGGCCGTCAGAAACAAGCAAAATCCATCGGAAATTTAAGATTACCGACGGCCTTGCGATGGCTTTGGATCTGTAGGGAATTAGATTGTCGCAAATTATTTCCGACGACTTTTTAAAAAGGTCTCGGGAATATAGACAGCCTACGCCATTGCTAAGTTTTCAATGTTCTGACGGACAAGGCCGTCTACAATTAGCCACGGTCTAAGCCGTCAAAAATTTTTCCATCTACCGTCGGCTTGGCCATCACAAACTATTTTTTTAATGAATTACCAACGGCCTGACCGTCGATATACCTTCACTTACTCACTTTAGAGACAAACTTAATTACTTTAGAAGAATCCTATCTAATGATGTCATGTTGCGATCAACAGATATATTCCAGCTAGGAATAAACTAACATGTCATCCCTTGTGATAAAAGGAAAATATTAAATAAAGAAAATAATGTAAATGTTATACATACTCAAATGAAAGTAGTTTTTTTTTTTTTTGCTAAACCCCTATTTTGGTCCCTTATCTTTATTTTAGTTTTCATTTTGGACCCTTATCTTTTTTTTAGGTTTCATTTTGGTCCCTTCCATTAGTTTTGCACTGTGGCGTTAAGTATCCGCCGTGAGTTGTCGGAAACCACCGCCGTCGCTGGAAACCGCTGCCAGAATCTGGGTTTTAGAGAGAAAATCTCGTTCTCTCTCTCTCTCTCTCTCTCCCCCCCCCCCCCCCCCCCCCTCCTTCTTCCTTCTTCCTCCCCTTCCTTCTTCCTCCTTCTTCCTTCTCCCTTTTTCCTCCTTCTTCCTCCATGAAATAGTGACAACATCAATGGGATTTAAGGAAGGGGAGAGGAAGGAGGAAGAAGGAAGGGGGAAGAAGGAAGAAGAAGAAGAGAGAGAGAGAGAAAGAGAGAAAACAAGATTTTCTCTCTCTAAAAACCAGATTCCGGCGACTTACGGCGGCGGACTGATGGAAGGGACCAAAATAGGCTGACAGTTGAAAGATAAAGGGCCAAAACGGGGGGGGAAGATAAGGGACCAAAATGAAAACTAAAATAAAGATAAGGGACCAAAATAGGGATTAAGCCTTTTGTCTCTTCAAATAAAAGTAATTTTTAATTAATAAATAATAAACCTTTGTCCATTTTTTTAAAAAATTATTTTTAATTTAGAGCATAATTAATTAAAAATTAAAAATATTAGGAGTAGAATAAATTTGAAAGAGAATGTCAATGACACCCCTACATGTTCAAACAACATTTCAATTTCTTACCACAATCAACATCAACATCACAGTTAGAGTCACTCCCCATGAAAATCACATCAACAACTTGTACATCCATACTTGTTACTTCAATTCCTCACTCAATCTATATTGTCGTTTTATCATTTCTCTTGCATGTGTTGCTCAAACTCACAATAAAAAGTGGTGTAAAGCTAACAACCCAAGAAAAATGAATGAATGGAGCATCCTTAAAAGAAGGAAAGTCAATTAATAATTAATTGGCAAAACGTGTGGAAGGGAGCTTCAACTAAAGCCGTCAATTACAACCCAACTCGATTTGCTGACCTAAACAACTCGCAATTAGTTTGGTGGTTATTTTGTCGAATTCCGGTGAAGTACTATTCACATGAATAATAAATTTTGTGAATAGTAAAATTTGATCAGCGATGACATTTATCCACAGAGGTGTTCGACAACACGGTGGTTCAGAAAGATGCAGATCAAATATTGTCTGTATCAAAAAAATTTGTATCAAGCTCTCAAAGAAAAGAAACTAGAGGGCATAAAGGATGAAGACTAGACTCTTCTCGATAGACAAGCCCTCATTTTTATCCGATTGACGTTATCCCGCAATGTTACTTTTATTGCAAAAGAAAAGACTACGACGAGTCTAATGGCGGCTCTTTCTAGTATCTATGAAAATTCCATCGGCCTTAAACAAAGTTCATTTGATGAGGCAATTATTTAAATTGTGGATGATGGAAGATGCATCAGCAGTGCAACATCTCAATGAATTCAATATAGTCACAACCCAATTGTGTTCAGTTGGAATTGAATTTGATGAAGAAGTATGAGCATCAATACTTTTGCCTTCCCAACCAGAAAGTTGAAATACTACCATCACGATTGTGAGTAGCTCATCGGGAAGCAAAAAGTTGAAATTCAACAATGTTCATGATCTGGTTCTCAGTGAAGAGATCCAATAGAGAGAGTAGGGTGAATGGTCTACCTCTTTAGTTTTGCATACAAAGAGTCAAGAGGAATAAATTCAAACAGAGGAAATGGTTGTAACAAATTGAAGGACACGAGGGACAAATGCAAAAATCATCGTAGTTCCCATAACTCGAAGATTATCGAGTGTTGGAATTGTGGAAAGACCGGGCACTACAAAAATTGGTGAAAGAGTTCACTAACGAATCAAGAGGCAAAGGCAAAGGCAAAGACAGATGTTACCTCTACCTCAGGAGAAGATAATGCTATAATATGCTCTTTAGAATACAAGGAAGAGTCTTGAGTATTAGATTCTGGAGCATCTTTTCATGCTACTTTGCAGAAAGAATTCTTCGAGAATTGTGTTCCCAGAAATATTGGAAACGTTTACCTTGGTAATTAACAATCTTGTGATATTGTTGGCAATGGTGTAGTGAAGTTTAAGCAAACAAGTCTGTTTGGGAACTGAGTAATGTGAGACATATTCCCGACCTAAAAAAGAGCTTAAACGGCTATGCAACCGTCTTCCATGGAGATAATTGGAAGATTTCAAAGAGTGCAATCACAAATGCTCGCGGTATTAAGAGTGTTACTCTTTACAAGACGGTAGGGGCATGCCACTTGATTGAAGTTGCAGCAAACACTGAAAATCATAATCTATAGCACCAAGAACATGGCCATATGAGTTAGAAAGGGATGCAGATTATGCACTTAAAAGGGAAATTACCAGGTCCTCAATCATGGAAATTGACATGTGTGAAGATAGCATACCTGGAAGGAAGAAAAGGCTCAACTTTCGGACAAGTAGAAGAACCTCAAAGAATGAAAGATTTGAGCTTGTCAACTCTGATGTTTTGGGACCAACGACCTTCTAATCCATTGGTGGGAAACAATACTTCGTGACTTTTATCGATGTACCCGTAAGTGATCGGGTTGGGTTGGTTTGGGTTTCAAATTTTTTTTGGTAAACCTAACCCAACTACTCACCTTTGAGAGTGTGTTTGGGAAAGCTGGAAAAAAAGATTATGCTGATAATCTGTTTTCAAATAATCGATTATTGTGATAATCGATTATAATCAAAATCTGTTTTTGTTTGGGTATGTTTGTTGGAAAGCGATTTTAAGCTAATCTATTTCGTTTGGGTGGTGCAAAAATAATCATTTTTACATAGTAAAGATGAAGAATGTTGTGAATAGATGCTGGTTAGAAAAAGCTTTTTTAGAAAACAGCTGGGTCTTGCAACTTGTTTGAAAACAGCTGAAATGAGGAGAAAAACTTTTTTAGAAAATAATCTAGGTAACCACCAAACATACCAATTTTTTCACAAAACCACTTAATTGCTCAAAAACAACTGAATGAGAAAGATTTAATCTTTCTCAAATACATTGTAACTGGGTTAGATGTTAAATCCCACTGAACCCGACTCAACAACTCTTGGACAGCCCCGATCAAACCGTCAAACGGAGCCACTTAGGTGGCGTTTGGAAGAGCTTATTTAAGCTCCTTTTGATTTATCTGATGACATAAGCTCTTATGCAGTGTGTTTGGTAGAGCTTATAAAAGTAACTTATGCCATCCCAAAAGGAGTTTTTGACTTATTTTCATAAGTCACTGGAACAAGCTTATGGAATTTTAACAAATGCTTATAACCCCTCCATGTTTTCCCCTTCGAATCCTCTCCTGCCCTTTTCTTCATAAGCTTTTATGATATAAGCTCTCATGCGATAAAGTCTTATGTGATAAGCTTTTAATTAAATTGTTTACCCAAACGCGACCTTTGTATGACAACTGCAAAATGAAATATCTAGCGAATTCCCTACGAGTTCTTCACAATATTCCGATTACCAATGCCTCTTGGTGGAATGTGAGATCGTGGACTGCCACGGACAGAAGAAAATGAGACCAGTGATGAGATGTTCCGATTGGAATGTGATGCTGAGAACGAGAATAGAGGGAGGGAGGGAGGGGTGAGTGGTTGGGTGGGGTCAGGATTCTCTTGTTTTTATTTAATAAAAATTTATATTTTAATTTTTAATTGAGTTAGTTTGTCAACCATGCAAAAAGGTATGTGTAAATCTATGTTTAAATGGACCAGCACTTTACTTGATCATAATCTGCATGGGCCGCGAGTTACCCCAAAGGCCCAAACGGATATGTAAGGATGGAGATTATACGTTTCTCAAAATAGCGTATCATGTTTTTGTCTCACCTAATTAAAGTGTGCAATGTCATTTAAAAAGAATATATTTATAATAAATAATATGATTAATTTTTTAAATGACACAATTTAATTGGATGGAACAGGAAGTGACATATTATTTTGAGACAGATGATATTCATCCAATCTGCATATATATCCAACTCTATGCATGACAGGGATATAACAATTGCAATGTAACCTCAGTGAATATGATGCAGGAAAGAAACTTTATATATTTTAATTAGGACAATAATAAGTAGGCCAGAACGTAATTAAAGTTCCCTAAGTATTTGGGTATTGTTTATCCATAAAAATATCATGTGTTATTATTATTATTATTATTGTCATCTTATTAATAAGCTAAAAAAAAATACATGTCATATTTTTATTACTAAACAATATCATAAGCACTTTTTTTGATACGTTTACTTTAAGAATTTTCCATAAGAAAAGAAAAATTGGAGAGAGATGAAACTGCGTATATATGTACCTCTGGATTCTCTTCTTGATGAAAGAGTGCAGATCCAGCGAGTAACTGGGAATCATAAATTGAATGGTCTCTCCAATGAATGGCAAACCCATAGAACCTGGAGGGAGAGATGATCTGTCACTAAATTTTGGGTTATTAAGCTTGAAAATCCAGTGAAAGACAT
The DNA here is from genome assembly GCA_035048595.1 of Echinosophora koreensis. Taxonomy (NCBI): domain Eukaryota; kingdom Viridiplantae; phylum Streptophyta; class Magnoliopsida; order Fabales; family Fabaceae; genus Echinosophora; species Echinosophora koreensis. The sequence continues at coordinate 111,804 of JAPCYP010000144.1, forward strand.
AGATAACAAGCACAGTCACAACTGAAAATCCGAGTATCCACATAATCACTTTTGTGTATAAGGATTCACTAATATCTCTTCCTCTAAGAAGTTGCTCGTAGCAGACTTGTCTTAAAAAGAAGAATACAAGAAAAAACAAAAGATGTAATTTCTCATCCACGGTTCTCATTGGATTAATCTCAACAACTCAACCGGTGCCATTTACTTGGCTTACACGGAAGGAAATTAAATAGGTACTGAAGTTCCCGATACACAAGGCATGCCAAAAAAAGAGGTTTTTTGAAAGGCATGACAGAAGTGGTTGCTCTGAGCAGACTTGTATAAATAAAGGATGCAGCCAATAATGAATATTCAATTAAAATATATAAGGTAAAATATGAAGAGTAATGATAAATGAACACACTTTTGATGTCCAACATCGTATATATATACATATTTATATTTGTTTATTATTTTTTCTCTCTCCTCACATGTATTTAACACTTGAAAACAACTCACCACATATGGTGTCTATACTTGATGTCCCAAAAATGTGTTCATTTATTATTACTCAATATGAAATGTCAGACATCACCATTATATTGCATTACGGAGCAAGGGAAATGAAATTTGGACAACTAAATAGACGGTGTCCCTTTTATTTGTTTAGGTATAATAACTGAAATATGTGCACATAAAGATGGAAAAGTAGTTGAGAAATAGAAAACAAACATATACGATATCAGGTATGATATCCAAAATTTAATATTCAAATAACATAATTCTGGAGCAAATATGACAGGTAGATAATTAGATGGATTAGATATCACAGGTCAGACATCACCATTATATTGTACCGGGAATAGATCCTCTCCTATTTTTTCTCCATGGTTTTTGTCCAGTTTTTAGATCCTTATCTTTAAATAACCTCTCCTTTTTTTATTATTTAAAATTCTACCACTTTATTATTCTTCAAGGGTCAGGTCCCACTGCCACTACACAAAACTTCCATTGCAAGGGATTCATTCTCTAAGGTACCGGTGGAGCAAACATGACACGTCAGATAATTAAAACGATGGTTTTGCCGATGGCTAGAATCGTTAGTATGGTCACTAAACTTGGGGTTTTGATCAAACTAACCCACTTTTAGAAATTATTTACCAAAATAACCTATTTTTGAAACTATTTATCAAACTAACCAACTTTTAAATAAAATAATATTTTTTTTGTTGACTTTTAGTGGCACCGGTCCTACCGGCACCATTGACTTTGACCCGCCACGTGGCGGGTCCCTATTGGCCAGGAAAAAAAAAACGAAAAAAAAACAGAGTGGCGCCATTCCTAACGGCGCTACTTATATATATATATTATAATATAATAATTAAATATATATATATAATTTAATAATTTAATATAATTATTATATATAAATAATTTAATAATATTAATATAATTATATTAATTAGTAACTAATTAATAAATATTTATTATTAATATTAATAATTAATAATATATATTAATATAATTTTTTATATATATATAAATTAATAATTTAATATAATTATTATATATAAATAATTTAATAATATTAATATGTTTATATTAATTAGTAACTAATTAATATAATGATAGTATTTATTAGTAGAATTTAATTAATTAATTAATTAATATTTATTATTAATTAATAGTTAATAATATAAATTTGTGTTGGCTTGTGTCTGTAATGTAATTTGTTAAGCTCGTTTCCTTTGACCGATGACTTGGTTGCTCGTCACATTCACATCACATGCATGTTCACTGATCACAATACTATCACACTAGTGGACTGTTTGACAATTTCACAATTCTTGCTCCACAAAAACCAACTCCAACAAATTTGTTTATAATAATTAATTATTATATAAATAAATGATAATATTAATTATTATATATATAAATGATAGTATTAATTTATAATTTTAATTATCTTATATATATAAATGATAGTATTAATTTATAATTTAATTATCTTCTTATAAAAGTATTTTTCCTTATATTTTTTCTTGCTAGCTACGCTTCTAACCTCAATTGATTATTTCTTTTCTCACATGACAGTATTTGTTTACAATAATAAAGTGTTCGGTTTGCGGGTTTTTTTATAAAAGTGTTCGGTTTGTGATTTTTTTTAGGCTAAATTACACTTTTGGTCCCCAAATTGTAATTAAATATTCAATTTGGTACCCAAGTTTTTAAAATGTTTATTTTGGTCCCCTAATTCCTTAAATTTGTTCAAATAGGTCCTTCCGTCAAGTTGACTAACGGCGACGTCAAACCTAATGACACGTGGAATTAAGTTTAATATTTTAGTGTTCATTTTGGTCCCCAAATTGTTTTAAAATGTTCATTTTGGTCCCCCAAATTGTTTTAAGATATTCATTTTGGTCCCCAAATTGTTTTAAAATGTTCAATTTGGTCCTCAAGTTTTTAAAATGTTCATTGTCGTCCCTTAGTCAACTTGACGTCGCCGTTAGTCAACTTGACGGAAGGACCTATTTGAACAAGTTTAAGGAATTAGGGGACCAAAATGAACATTTTAAAAACTTGGGGACCAAATTGAACATTTAATAACAATTTGGGGACCAAAAGTATAATTTAGCCTTTTTTTTATCTGTAATGTAATTTGTTAAGCTCGTTTCCTTTGTCAAACAGTCCACTAGTGTGATAGTATTGTGATCAGTGAACATGCATGTGATGTGAATGTGACGAGCAACCAAGTCATCGGTCAAAGGAAACAAGCTTAACAAATTACATTACAGACACAAGACAACACAAATTTATATTATTAACTATTAATTAATTAAATTCTACTAATAAATATTATCATTATATTAATTAATTACTAATTAATAAATATATTAATATTATTAAATTATTTATATATAATAATTATATTAAATTATTAATTTATATATATATATATATAAAATCATATTAATATATATTATTAATTATTAATATTATTAATATTAATAATAAATATTTATTAATTAGTTACTAATTAATATAATTATATTAATATTATTAAATTATTTATATATAATAATTATATTAAATTATTAAATTATATATATATTTAATTATTTATATATATATATAAGCCACTCTTGTTTTTTTTTTTTTCTTTTTCGTTTTTTTTTCTGGCCAATAAGGACCCGCCACGTGGCGGGTCAAAGTCAATGGCGCTGGTAGGACCGACGCCACTAAAAGTCAACCCAAAAAAATATTATTTTATTTAAAAGTAGGTTAGTTTGGTAAATAGTTTCAAAAGTAGGTTATTTTGGTAAATAGTTTCTAAAAGTGGGTTAGTTTGGTCAAAACCCCTTACTAACTTACTATGGTAGACTTCCCATCATTATCAACAATTGACATTTATGAAATACTTAATTTATAAGCAAAATTACACTTTTGGTCCCTTAAGTTATTTGTTTAGTTCAAATTGGTCCCTTAAGTTTTTTTGTGATAAACTAGACTCTTAGTTAGGTTCAGGTTTCAAATTGGTCCCTTAAGTTTTTTTTGTGACAAACTAGACCCTTAAGTTACGTTCAGGTTTCAAATTGGTCCCTTAAGTTTTTTTGTGACAAACTAGACCCTTAAGTTATTGTTCGGGTGAAAAATTGGTCCCTTAATTTGTCAAAGGGACTAATAAATTGGTCCCTTAAGTTATTAAAAATAATAAATTAAGGGTCTAATTTATTAGTCCCTTTGACAAATTAAGGGACCAATTTGTCACCCCGAACATAACTTAAGGGTCTAGTTTGTCACAAAAAAACTTAAGGGACCAATTTGAAACCTGAACCTAACTTACGAGTCTAGTTTGTCACAAAAAAAAAATTAAGGGACCAATTTGAACAAAACAAATAACTTAAGGGACCAAAAGTGTAATTTTGCCTAATTTATATAGAGTTTAATTTTTATACGCTAATAATGTAAATAGTTTTTACACTAGTATTTAATAATTTATTGATAAATCAGTATTATTGCTATCAATTTTTTTTTTGACATAGTATTATTGTTATTATTGTTATTTTTCACTCTTAATTATTAAAATAAAAGTATACATATCAAAATGTTGGTTAACATCTATGTAAAAAATTTTATACTATCAATCTATAATACTTTTAATCCAATGGTAATTATGATTTTGATAATTTAAATCGTTAAATGAAAAAATGACTTACCCTGGTTGTGTGTATATAAAAGTTGGTTTAAGTTGGTTTTAAAATTCAAATAAAGATGCTTTACACTAACAGTATTTAGCAATTAATCTCACGAGATATTATTTTCTTTTATAAAAAATTAAATTAATTATTATTTTACCAATACAACAAACTTTAAATAAATAAGTTAATTTGCAACAATATTTATAAAATATATAACATCTCTTATTCAAATATATCACCATTGCACGTGAATGATGAAAGGTATGATAATTAGTATGGTTGAGTCAAAAAACGATAATTAGTATGGTAGACATCCCACCAACATTTGTCATTTAATGAAATACTCAACCTATATATGCAGTAATTGAGTTTGGTTTGGCTTTCTAAATTAATCGAGTAGGTTCAAAATTCAAATCAACGAATACCCTTAGGGTGTGTTTGGATGAGGTATTTATAGAGGGTGAAGTATTTTAAGAGGGTAATTAAAATACTTCACTCTAAAATACTTTGGGTATTAAAAATGAAGGAATTTAAAAATCAAGGAATTTTATGGGGGTATTTTGTTTAAGGTAAATTTGAGGAATTTGAAATACCTCCTAAAGAGGTGGTATTTTGAAATTCCTCCTCCTTACTCATATGACACCTACCATCGACACCGATCACCCTGACCACCGGGGCCCGGCCCCCGCACCACTCCGACCCTCGGACAACCAATTGGGGGGGGCGTTGGCCCCCAAACACCCTTTTTTTTTTTTGTGCGCGTGTGTTTTTTTTTTTGGGGGGGGGGCGTCCCTCGGACAAACCGGTGGGGGGGCGCCGGCCCCTGGACAAATCGGTTTTTTTTTCTGTGTGTGTGTGGGGGGGGGGGGGGGGGGTTGCGCCAGCCCCTGGACACCCAATGCGTGGGGCGCCGGCTCCCGGAAAGGTAAAATCACAATTTTTTTAATGAATATTAAAAATATATATATAATTGAAGGTAATTGAATGCTTTATCCAAACAAATAATTTAAAATACAAGGTATTTGAATTACCCTATCCAAACAAAGAATTTTCGAAATGAAAGTAATTTAATTGAAGTATTTGAATTGCCTTGTATTTCAAATTCCTTGGAATTTTGAAAATACCCCATCCAAACACAACCTTACGGTATTACTTTCTTATACCAAATTTTCATCTCATGTAGATTAGGTATCTATACTAATTCTTCTGGAAAAAAATGTATCTATACTAATTATAGATAAAGAGTATATCAGATTTTGGCGGCCATCTTTTTATTTCCCTGAAATGTCCCTAATAACTGCACAACCTGAAAGCATACAAACTGACTCCAGTCTATTATTTTCCCTTTCTTTATTTCTTTATTTTCATTAACTAGGGTTGTGGACGGGTCGGGTTGAGTCGGATTTGACGTAAAAAAAATTGCAGCCTCGGACCCAACCAAACACGGGTTGGTTCGGATCACATTTGTTAGATAGATTTCAGCAAAGCACCGACACCACCGTTTAGCAAAGTCCATAAACAATTAATACCATTTACGAAAGCACATTAATTCTAGCAATACCATTTAATAGATTACAACAAAATATAGTGCAGGAACAAAGTCAACAAACACATAATAGATTAGGGTAAGCAAATCAAAACACAACAGACTTTAGCAAAACAAATCTTGAGTGATCTATGCAGATTTCACCAAAGTAGTACAGATTTCAGCTAAACGAATAGACCAGCCCGACGACATGACGGCGACATGGAGGTGGAGGGAGATCCAGTGCTATCGTCGACGCAACGGCGAAAGGGAGGGAGCTGCACGATGCATTTACTGTTCACATGTTGGAACGGTCGAATGAAAATGACATTGAGTAAGAACGAAAGAGATCAGAAATGGAAACGAAACAGAGCCGACGATGGGGGACGAAATGACGCCGGCAATCAAGCAGTGGAGGATGGACGGAGCCAGAGTCACGAGACAGAGACACGAGAGATATGGGCATCTGGGTGTTGGGTGAGCCGTTCTGGGAGTGAAGAGTAAAGGTTTTGGGGGTAAGGAAAGATGTAAAATCAGGTTGTTTTATTTTATTTTAAATATAATATATATATGGTTCGAGTCTTGGGTAACCGCTAGTTCACAAATATCAAGCCAGTTACCCGAACCAAACATCGTCGAGTTTGGTCAGGTTGGGTCTGTTGGACCCGAATAACGAAAAATTTCTAACCAATTACATCGGTTTGGGTTGGTTTTCGGGTTCATCGGGTTGGCCTTGACCTATGAACACCCCAATCATTACCTCTTCCGAGACAAATATTTGATGGCTTTGATTGTTCACCCTGCAATCCACGCCTTCATACAACTTCATCCACCAGGGTTGCATGCATATTCAATATTTTGTCGGTCATTGATAGCTTTCACAAGCGTACGGTTCTATCATGTAGTAAAAGATTATCGTTTCTACATGGACTTTGTATTGATTACCAATTCTCTTCACAATGATGATTAGCTAAACTTAAATTATTTTTTAAAATGAGAAGTTGATTGAAAACATAACAAAGATTTGATTTGAATAACAGATAAAATAAACTCTTGGAATTATGGTTCTTCCCAATGGAGATTACAAAAACATAACCAATTCTCTTATTGCTATGGGTGCTAAATTTTAAAGGTAAAATATGCAAATGTAATTAGTGGCTTCTTTCGAAGAACAATAACGTGTTTAAGCTAATAAATGCCCTATTTTCATGGTATAAATATTAGCAAAAACCCATTAAGAACAAATGTTTTAAAAGCAGGCTCAAGAAGAATGAAATCTATTTTCATGATTCAAACCTCTTGTTCAATCCTATAGTTCTAATACCAACCTTTACCTTTCGGTCCTTCGCTTGACATGTAAAATCATGCAATATTAAAACATTAGGATTGAATTAAAAGGGCAACACCCACAACAAAAGAGGAATTTAGAAAGAGCAGTAATCCACCATTGGAATAGCCACAATTCCAAGATTAGAAAACTACTCACACATAATCATAGGAAAAGTAAATAAATGAAACTGAAACATGAAGAACATAAGAGAAGAGAAGTAGATAAAGAGAAGAAGAGAAACACCTATAAAAATTTAGAAAAGTAACAAGAACATCTAATCTAAATTGCAAAGGAAAACAAATTTTAATCTAAGAGAAAGAGAGAAAGTGTAGAGAATTTCGTTTCCTATTCCATTAGAAAACCCATCCTTTATAGCCTTTTACAGCCCCAATTACAACCCATTAAAGCGCCTCTTGGAATAATTCAAAAATAATTGAGTTGTTACAAAACTGATCCGAAATATGGCCATAATGACCATTACTGGCAGGCAGTAATTCGCACTGATTGAGCCTTGCTGTTCTATCTTCCACGAAATATAGCCATAATAGTCGCTACAGTCTAGTCGTATTTCTCTCGGACTTTGCATTCTTGCCACACAAAATATGGATGTAATCTCCAATACTGGTGGGTCATAATTCCTTCTGTTTTTCATCAATTCCTTCTTGTTTTCCACCACTTCCATGTAACAAACAAAACAAAGCAAAAAGGTAGTAAAATAGAACAAAAGTAAAATACAATCCTACAATAACCTATAAATCAAAAGCATGAACTTATATAAAATTCTAACCTATCAATCATTCGCATTAATCATAGAAAAAAACGGTTTGTGGATAAAATAACATAAAACTATACATAGAAGTTTGTCGGTCTAGATTGTGAAATGGATTCAAAGTCATAAGTGAAAGCAACAAAAGTTTGTGTATTAGAAAGGGTATGAGGGGGTTAACATTTGTGTTGGGAGTTGCAAATGTAAGTGAAATGTGGATGAAGAAGGCCCACATTGGAAAGAACTTGAGTGGTCGAAGGCTATATAAGTGGAGAAGATCCATAAACTCATTGCCTTAAGGTTTTGGGTCAAGATGTAGTGTCAAGCCCACTTATGTAGTTCTTCACTTAGCCTGTGGAAGAATATCATAACCCATGGAAGGATATCTCCTAACGTTGGTGCTCCCACAATCCCAACAAGTGGTATCAATGCCGATGGTTCGACTGGGACGAGTATTGAATAGAAAGGTGGTTGTCGGTGGATCTATGTGTGGGGTCCCTTGTGTCGAAATAATTTTTAGCAATGTGGTGGCTAGACGACGTGTTCAGTTGTGGATGATGGACAACAACAGCACACGTATGAAGAAGAGCATGTGTGTGACCTAATTTGGAGGCAGCCTGGGATCTTGGGGAATTCCAAGTGTAAGTGAGATGTGGATGAAGAAGTCCCACATTGGAAAGAACTTGAGTGGTTGAAGGCTATATAAGTGGAGAAGACCCGTAGACTCATTTCCTTAAGGTTTTGGGTCAAGAAGTGGTGTCAAGCTCACTTATGTAGTTCTTCACTTAGCCCATGGAAAAATATCGTAGCTTATGGAAGGATATCTCCCGATGTTGGCACTCCCCTAATCCCAACAATTTATGCCAAGGCGTTTCCTAGAGATTCTCTTCACAAGATAAGCCCTCCTTTGTTCCAGACCCCATTGCACTTCCTCCACTCCTTTGGCAACAGTTAATGGCGGGGGTTGCTGGAATGGCCACTTTGACCTCCAAGAGGTTTAAGTAAGACCCATTGTGAAGACCCTCTTGAGGAGTAATGAGGAGCCCCACCTTTTGATAAAAGAGAGATTAGAGCATAGGATTGGTGGATAATCCCACTTGAGGTTGTAGTGGATTTGGATGGCGATGAAGATTTTAGAGTGGACACTTGGTGTTACAGTAATAAAATTCATTATTTATTCATTCAATCAACTCAACCCCATAGGTGGATACACACACACACACACACACACACACACACACACACACACACACACACACACACACACACACACACACACACATATATATATATATATATATATATATATATATATAATTTAGTAATTTTAAATATTTATTATTATTTTAGTAAATTAATAAAAATATTAAAAAGTAGTAAATCCTAAATTCTTAATCATATTTCCTTAGTTTCTCTCGCCTCATACTCTTCTGGACTGGACCTTTCACTTGCTCAGTTCATCACATTTTCAGTTCTTCATTACTGTTGCTCTTCATTTCACCTACTCAGCTCTTCACCTTCCACTCTTCAGTTCTTCACGTCCTCAATTCTATATTCCTCTCCATTCTGCTGCAGTTGTGCTGCTAATAGTTCGTCGTGCTGTTGTTGATCCACCATACTTCACCATTGATCTTCATGAAATGAAAAGATTAAAACACGAGAAGGCAGGTTGAATTGTGTTTTACTTAAACTTTTGAAAACAATTATCTTTTCGCAAACAACATAGAGGAGATGCTTTCAAAAGCACTATAAACACATTCAAAAGCACAATAGAAGCTTGGATGCGTCTGAGGATTTATAGCAACTGAAATCAGAATTGTTTAAGTCTAACAAACTGAACCCCAATTAGTACAAATAAATAACCAATGCAGCAGTAAAGAGATAAGGATAAAGAGATTCACATAGAGAGATTTATCCTGGTTCACCCTAAACCTTGTGCTACGTCCAATCCTTGGCTTAATCATCAGACGCTTTTGGTTAAAACAGTCAAACATACATATCAAACACATACATTCACAAATGCATTATTCAACAATGCAATGCATGTTCATATTATTTCTAATATATTTGAATCTATCCTAGGCTAAGGGTTTTGTAAAGATGACGCCCATTAATTTTCAGTTTTTACAAACTTAATATAAAAACACCTTTTAGCTCATAATCTCTAATAAAATTATGCTTGATTTCTATATGCTCTGCCTTAGAATGTTATATGGGGTTTTTTGAATCATTAATAGCACTACCATTATTACACCACACTGGAATATTATGCTCATATAAATAGAATAGTCCTCAAGTTGGTTTTTTACCCATAGCAGTTGTGAACAGCACATTGCAGTAGAGATATACACAGCTTCAATTGTCAAAAGTGAAATTGTGCTTTGTCTTTTGCTTGACTATGAGATCATGTTTGCTCCAATGAAGTGACATTCTTCACTAGTGATTTACCTTTCAATTCTATCTCCAGCAAACTCAGCATCACAAAATCCACTTAACTCGTAATCTTCAAATTTCTTATAAAGCAAACCAAGATTAATGGTTCCAACCAGAAATTTGAATATCCTTTTACATCTTTAAGATAAGTTCAGATTGAAATCTTGCACATAAGCAGACGCTGCATTGAATATCCAGTCTACTAGCTGTTAAGTACATAAGAGATCTTATCATACATCGGTAGGCAGTTTGATCCACCTTTTTACCTTTCTCATCTTTGTTGAGTACAACTGTTGGATGCATAGGTGTGCTCATTGCCTTAGATCCATCCATTTTGTACTTTTTCAGAAGTTCCTTGGTATATGTTGCCTTAAAAAAATGTGATAAGTATGTGCAAATGCACACAATCGCAGCAAGTAGTAAATTGTAAGAAAGATCGTTCTCATAAAGATTATAATGATATGAGAAATACCAAAAATCAATGGTTCTTTTTAGCTAAGATTAGAAGGTAACCAAATAGTGTGTGGAAGTGTTTGATTTTCAATATTTAAAAGAACAATACTAAGGAACATAATTTAAGGAGCAAGATAATAAAAGTGGGTTGAAAACAGAGGTGGTAAAACAGTTATGGGTATGATTCATTGCAATTTCAGTTTAGCTTCATTTATGATCTAAGATGCTGTAACATTTAGCTCCAAGAAATTAAAGTTATGTTTTCCAACACTTTAAAGATATGGTTCATTAAATGCTTTATATTCCTAGATTCATATTAATTATACCCTCTTATTGATAAGCATGTTCCAGCTAGCTTAAGGAATTGAATGATTATTCATAATCCATTCAACATCAACTAGTTTTCCAATTAGTGACTTAACCCTTATCTCCTAACTAAATTCACTTAACTTTTTCCAAGTTCAACAAGCTTAATATTTACTTAAGTTGATCAGGCTCAAATAAACAACATTAATACGCAAATTAAGTTAAAATGCAATAGCAAAGCTTCACATAAAATTAACTAAATATCTATTACAAGTTCACATACCCATAGCTACAGCAAGTTTAGCTCATAATGAGCTTACAGAAACTAAAAATAAAATTTAAAATGGGGAAGAAAGTCATTACAATGGAGGAAATGAAAATGAACAATGGTGAGGAAGAAGAAGGGACTTGTGGCTGCTACTCCTTAGGTCAGAGAGACTATCGGGAATAATGTGTCCCAAGGGATGTGAGAAAGTGTCCCCTATTTAGGGTTTTTAAGGGCCCTCACTATCTTTCCTACTTTTGGGCCAACAAAGATAATATTAATTTAATGTTCTTGGCCTATTTCCCAGAGTGTCTTAGCGCGGATCCTAGGCACGTGACTGGGACACGTCCTAAACATTTGGGGCGCCTCAGCATGAGAGAGAAAATGTACTCAACTTTTGTCCTTTTGTGAAGAGGAGCTCGCTCCTAGATGCTACAGCACAAATAGAGCATTGCCCAAAAGAATTGTACATGCTATAGCAATTTCCTACAAAAAGAACAAAAACACCAAAATCATATTTCTAAACATTTCAAAACAGAAAATTACCTAAAATTAGCACAACCACACATGTTCACAAAGCTAACTTATAAAAAATATCCACATAAAACACTTAAAGATGACAAAAGCTCAAGCTAAAAGAAATTAGACAACTCTAATTTCTAAGAGTTATCAGTATACTTTTGTTGATTGATATAGATCCCATCACTCGTTTGTTTAATTTGTAGACCAAGGAAGACTTCAACTCTCCTGTCATGCTCATTTCGAACTCATTCTGCATCAACTTGGAGAAATCTTTGCAGAGTTTTTTATTAGTAGCACCAAAAATAATATCATCAACATATATTTGTACTATAATGAAATCTTTCTCTAAGCTTTTCTTAAAAAATGTGGTATCTACCGTGCCTCTAGGGAAACTGTTGTTCCTTAAGAATGAACTTAATCTATCATACCATGCTCTAGGTGTTTATTTCAAACCATACAGAGCTTTCTTTAGCCTATAAACATGATGAAGATTTTCCACATCCTCACAACCTGGAGATTGTTTTACATAAACTTCCTTAAACAAATATATATACTAAAATATTGAGTGACAAACTATTTAGAACAAATTTTTTTTAATCATATGCAACTTGACACATGATAAGAAATCAAAAATATAAATGTTGTGTTAAAAGTTGTGTATTTAATTCCTTAAAAGTTTAAAAGTTACTCTTTCAAATACAATTTTTTTTATTCCTTAACATGTGAAAGGTTGCATAGGTTGGAAAAATCGTTAAAACAATATAATAAAATAATACTAAATACAACTTCCAAAAGTAAATAAGACTTTGTTTTATTATAAGTATTTTTTTTTAAAGCAAAGAAAGGTATGCAAAAGCATCACTATAAAGCAAGACATCCCAACTAGGTTGGCACCTCAGGCTATATCAGTCATTTGCAGCATACCAAAATTTATTAAAATAGAGGAAAAAGAATACAAAAAGATGGGCGGGGGGGGGGGGGGGGGGGGACCAAGAAGAAAACATCAACGAAATCTATACATAGGCAGACCCCAACTATTCTGGAAAAAATCTGCCTTTATAAAATCAGGGATTAAATCCCACCAAGTGTATCTTTTAGAATCAACACCAAAATTTGCTAATTTGTCTGCACAATAGTTTCCCTCTCTAAAAATATGGGATACTTTGAAGTTCATATTGGAGGAAAGCTTGAGACAGTTATCCCATTTGTTTCTGACACTCCAGGGGACAATATCAGGTGAGGAGAAGGCTTGAACTACAAGTGAGGAGTCACATTCAATCCAGAGGCTAGTCCAACCCTTTCTGCAAGCAGTTTCAATGGCTGCCATGACAGCAAACAACTCAGCATGTGAAGCATATTGAATGCCATAAAAGTCAGCAAAACAGCCAACGATGTCACCCCTATAATCTCTAAAAATAGCACCTCCACCGGCTAAACCAGGACAGCCCTTGACTGCCCCATCCGTGTTAGCTTTGATCCAACCAAAATTGGGCGCTAGCCAAAAAACTGGACTGATGTTTGGAGCTTTTCCTGCCTGCCCAACCACCTTGAAAGTATTCAAAATTGAATGCTCTGCATTGGAAGGGAAGAAGCAATTCTTTGAGATGTTACCTGATAGGGAAACTGATGAAATGATCAAGGCAATAGCTGCTCTAGTAGAGACTCTCTTGTTGTCAATGTGACACCCTTCTACCCCACATGTTAAAAGCCAATTAATTTAAAAACAATTAAAGGAAAACATGCAATTATTGAATAAAATAAACAATTGTCCATGGGTAGAAAAGTCCCACATGAACCGTTTACAACGCGGAAATGAAATAAGTTTTAAAATAATAAAAACATAATCAACCAAAGAATATAACCCAACCCCGATGTCACATACAGAGCTGGTATAACCGTTCCGGAATAAAATCCACGGAATTACAACTGAAACTAACGACTATGAAACATAAACTAGCCCTACGATGAGTGGCGGCTCCTCAGAGTCACTCCTCTCCGGGCTGCTCGTCATCCTCTGCAATGTGCCAATCAGGCCAAACACAAACAACAAACATATATAGGGAGTAAGAATCGTATAAACATATTAGCATGGAGATAGGCAGTAAAGTAAACAGCAAGCATAGCAGCATCACATCAAACATCAACATCATCATTATGCTATGCAGTGCAATGCAGTCCTACTCCGCTAAACCATCAATGCATGTGGATCCACTAAACTCGGGATGAACGACTTCGGAGTTACATATCCACATTGAGAATCTACTCAACGCCGGAGAATCTACTCCTTGGATAGCCAACGCATCAAACCAACGAATGCCTCGTCACGGGGGCGCTAGGAGAATCTACTCCAACCGTGGATGGCCGGATCGCCGTACTCTAGGACGATCTCCCCTATGTCGAACATCCCTAAACAACAACTCCGATGCAATGCGTATGCAACACAACAACAACAGCAACACCACCTCCATAACTCCAACGGGATCGACCGAAGGTAACAGCGGGATCAACCGCACCAACTTGCCTCGCGGAATCTACCTGAGGACTTAAGCGGAATCAACCGCAGTACCTGGGGCAAACTCTCGGCCACCAAGGTACGTAACAACAACACCTTAGACCCAAACCGTGGGGTCAAGGCCTCCTTGGCCAAAAAGCACCAAGGCACAACTCATCAGCTTGCGGCACCCCAAAGGGTATCGACTTAGCATCTCACCATCTCATCATCTTTATTTATCTTTATTAACATTTACCAAATTGTCTAATCAGTTATCATCATAGGGAAGTGGGGTTTAAAAACTCCTTAAGTCCTTTAATTGTATTCTGTCTCAGTGGGTTGAGCACGGTCGTGCTCGTAACCCAGCACGGTCGTGCTTAAGCACGTGAGGGGCGTGCTCCCCTGTAAGTGAAGCACGGTCGTGCTTCTTAATGAGCACGGTCGTGCTCAGCAGCACGATCGTGCTCTTTGTCCTGTACGGCCGTGCTCAAAGCGCGGCCATCTTCCCAGAATTCAACTGAGAGCACGGTCGTGCTCCCTGTTCAGCACGGTCGTGCTCAACGCGCGACAGTGCTGTTCTGGGCAGGAACAGAGGCTGATACTTAACCAAAAACAAAGATTTAATCCATTAAACATCCTAAATCAGTTATCAACGTATTTCACGGATTAAACTCAGCAATGAAATCAACATCAACGTAACAGTGGCATCAACCAACAATATCAACATGTTCATAGCAATACAACCAACTTAAACTCAACAACCATGAACATAACCATAACATATTATCAACCATTAGCATGTTATCAACTAATCAGTCAATCATTCATACATAACATGCATCAACCGGGGTTATGGGAACCCCTTTACTTTACTCTAACCCCAGACCTATGTAAATACTACCCTTCTCCCCATACCTGGATTGAAGGTAGCTCTTTCGGTGTCCTAAGCAACGAACCGGCTCTTCCCCTTTACAGCGACTTACACCGAACAAACCTATGCACTACCACAGTTGAGCTGTCTCCCAAGGCCTCCAACTCTCACCAAAACTGACCAAAAGGAAGAAAGACGGAAGAAAGTTCGTTCTGGCCGCACACACAAGGCTGCTGCTACCAAAAACTAGGGTTAAAACGTAAACCCTCGAGTTCTGTTCACGTATATAACTTCTGGACCTGAGCACGGTCGTGCTTACCCTTGAGCACGGTCGTGCTCCACTTAGCATCACGAGACGCGGTCCACGCATTGAGCACGGGCGTGCTCACTATTGAGCACGGTCGTACTCAACTTAAAATCAGAAACACGCTTCTGACTTTAAGCACGGGCTTGCTGGCTAATGAGCATGGGCGTGCTCATGTACCAGAAAGGGACTTTTAGCCAAAAATCCCACTAAGCCCTTAAACGATAAATCCAACTTAAACCAAACCAGCTTAATTAAAATAATTCTGAAAAACAGGGTGTTACAGTCAAATTTCAACTTGTTTCTGCAGAACCAAATATACCAAATGATGCTGCTGATATAATATCCACTATCTGAGGACTCCAACCCTTAGAACAGGTTGCAAAGATAGAGGGCAAGGATGTGCAGTTTATTGTAAAATTGATCACTGAACAGAACCAGCTCCAAAGAGATTTGGCAAAGGTACAGTGGAAGAAAAGATGATCTGATGTTTCTGCACTTTGGAGACAAAGGCTGCAAACTGAAACAGAAATGCAACCCCTTTTCTGCAGTTGCTCATCTGTGGGGAGCTTGTTATGCAAAAGTCTCCAAGTCACAATTGATTTGGATGGAGGAATTATAGTGCTCCAAATAATTTTATACCAATCAACCTGAGAAAGTGAAAGAGTGAATAATGAATAAGCTTCCTTTAGAGTAAGAGAGCCTGAACTTGATCTCATCCAAATCAACCTATCCTTGGCTTGAAATTGAGGAATTGTAATTTGAGACAGATTCATCCTAGCAAGAGAAAGCCTAGAAAGTAAACCTTCTGGCACAATCCATTTGCCATCTTCAATAAAATCAGCAACAGCAGCAGACAGTGAGTTGTGCATATGATCAGGAATATGAAGCAGGTCAACCATTGGTTTGCACAGCCAGTTGTCAGACCAAAAGTTAATATTCTTTCCATCACCAATTAGCCAAATAGAGAAGGCTGCCACCAGATGCAAGTTCACTTTGATCCCTGGCCATATAGAAGACTTGATATATCTGATTGAATATTTTATTATAAGTATAGATAGATAGATAGATAGATAGATAATGACAAAATAATATATGATAAAATATAGTAAAAAATAAGTGGCTTAATAATAAAATAATAAAAGATGAATTTAAGTGAAAAAATTCACTATTTATAATAATAATAATAATAATAATAATAATAATAATAATAATAATGAAAAATAAAACTTCGTGAAAAAAGTCGTTGTTTAGAAAAATAAAATAGGTATAGATAAATCTGAGGGTCAAACTTAGTTTATTATATAATAATAATATACAAAATTCTCTAAAAATTTTATGCTTTAAAAGAAATATTAAGTGAATAAATTGGGTATAAAAACTATTATTTGAAATAATTTTAACATAATCAAAAAACTGAATTTAGTGAACAAAGACATTATTTAAAATAATAATAACAAAATAAAATATGAATTGAATAGAAAAATTAGTATTTGAATTAATGTTAAAATAATAGAAAACAAAATTGAGCATGAAAAGTCACTGATTAAAATAATTTTAAATCAAATAAGACAACGCGAAATGCTAAAAAGACACAATTAAAAATAATAATGAAACAGTAAATGATAAGTAAGAAATGTCACTAATTATATCATTAAGAACACTTATTATAATATTGTTGTTCATAATTTGACTCTTAACTTAGTACAAAATTGTCTAAAAAAAAAACTTTTTTTTTGACAGGGTCTAAAAAAAAACTTATTACATGATAATCAACTTAATATTTTTAAGTAACTATTTCTATAAGTATTTTATATAGTTGTTTAATTATTTGTCTACCTTTCTGAATTGCATTTGTTAAACTTTTGTAAGTAATATAGTCAACATCAAAAAATTAGGTCTGAATTAACTAAATTGATTAAATTATTTTAAAGGTACTTATATTTTGTGTTACTAAGTTTTTAAATATATCTATATCTTAAAAAAATTTAAACAGGTCAATTTACATCTACTAAATAATGTCATTGAACTCTATTAATATATGGTTATAATTTTTATGTTTTTTTATATATGTAATATTAATTACTACTACAATCTTGATTTTTTATGTATTTTTGAGATGCGTATATACAAAGATAATAAAAATTAAGTGAGATAAAAATAAATACATACTGTGTCAAATACGGTGTCTATACTTATGTGTTCAAATATCACAACTCTAAAATTAAAGCAATCATTCTTTTATTGTTTTTATTTAATTAATTAATATAATGTAACAAAGTTATGTTTTATAATTTTAAATTATAATTCTTTTAAATCTTATTATTTTATCTCACTTAAATTTATATCACTCATAAATTAGATTATTAAGTCTGTACATCACAGGGTACAAGAATCTAGTCTCTTACAATAATAGTGTATTTTCAGCCGATAGCCTGATATAGATACACGGTAACAAAGTCTATTCTTTTTGACTTTTTTGTTTTTAGATGGAAGTCCTCTTATTTTTAAAATTAGACATCTAGCACTCTTTTAATTCAAGACTCGAGTCAATTAATATAATTTCTTTTAATAATTTTTTTTGTGAATAACAGTTCATTATTCAGAATTGCTATTGCATTGCAGGTGTATTTTAGCGAGGATTTCTCCAAATCATGACACATGAAATAAATTAAAGATTATATTAATATGCAAGTTACTATATTTTTCTGAAAGTTTAGACGTCCTTATAATGTAAAAACGAAAAATGAGTTTTCTACAGTTTCCAAAAAATTTTCAGTAGAATCTCTTGAATCTATTCCATCAAAATAATGAATGTGCTTGAGTCCCTGCCAGAACATGGTAGATAGAACATGCTTGAGTCCGATGGAGATTAGTCACTGTTTACAATGATAGATACTTAATACCAATGACATGGTAACAATAAAATCCCTTCAAGGACCCAATTAAAAAGTTTTTCAAATCATCAAACCGGTGTATGTTTTTCAAAATCTATTTAAAATTTCTGATAAGGGAATCTACAAATTAGTTTAACCGAAATTTAACATATGAGCTGAAGTTCAAACCTATCAATAAAATAAACTACACTTAACACAATATATAGTTATATGAGTGCCTTAATATAAGAACATGTTAGGCCAATAACTGTTTACACTTTACAGTATACAGTTCTAAAATGCGTACACTTTCAAAACAAACTATCATAAGCTTGGTACAAGAATCATTGCACATGATTATAGTGTAGTGTACAAGTGAATGAGAATTTGGATGTCTTAATACTTTTAAATACAACCAAGAAACAAAAAGTACTCTTAAATATAATATCTACAGTTCATTTACCTCTCGATGAAGAGTTTAACCCAAGACTGGTTGCCTCATTTGCCATTTTCTTATTACTTGCACAAGAACTCAAGGGAAGACTATCTATGTCAAATGAACCAGAAGAACTGGAACTGGAACTGGAACTATTAGTATCACCATCTGAGCCATCTAAGTTATTGATATATCTCTCAAGTTCAGGTGACAAAGCAATTTTTCTTTTGAGAATTCCACTGACTGTAGCCTGTCCTGTTGGCAAGTTTTTCTGCCTAGAACCAGAAGTAGTCTCTTTTCTAGCCATTGTTTTGCAGGTAGCTTCATCACTGTCTTTTACATCAGTAGCATTTCTCATTCCTAATCTTCCCCCTGCTGACACAAACGTATGTAAGGCCTCCATGATATTAAATAACCCACTAAATACTTCAACCAGAAGCTTGCAAAGTGAAGAGTAGTAGTCTCAGTAAACCTAATAGAAAATTGTTTCGGCATTCATGGAAAATCCAGCATCTGGCCCTTTAAGTGATTGAAGATCTATGCTTAATAAATTTCGATATACATATATGGTTGGAAATCTCGCAATGTTGTTATAGGAAAACAAAATATTTCTTACTTTCTTTATTTGATTTTACCAAAAAAGAATTTATCAAGGCGAAACTAATAAATTACAAAACAAAAATGCTGCTTGTTACGAAATGTAAAACCACGAAGGAGTTACTTTCTTCTGATTGATTAGGAAACCAATCTCATCGTGGATCAAGGATAGTGTGTTTTTCACTTTCTTCCTTAACAAACATTAGTAGTACTAACAGCAATTCGTACCGTTTAGCATAGCTCATTACAAAAGTAGGACTGGCAGGTGGAAGCTCTCTAAGAGAACAGAAATATAAGGGCAACATGACTCAAATAAAACCACAACAGTCACAAGTTCTGAAATCAGGGTCCCCTAATCTTATAGAATACACACAACCATGACACTGCTAGTCATAACCATGATCTGAACCAGGGTAGTTAATCCCGGATAGCGGCGCGGAGCAGCAGACCCAAAAAACGCTATAGCGGTATAGCGCATAGCGGGATGGCCACTATTTTAGGCTTTTTTATACAGGTTAGATAGGAAGATAAATTTATAATAGATACTTATACATGTACAAAATACTAAAAATACTCAAAATTCAAGTCATATTCATAATTCATCATAGATAGTCATACTGTCATATGTATGTCCTAAGCAAAGCACACTAATTAAGTACAAAAAGTAGTGTGCACATATCAATTTAAGCCCTACTACCCTAGACCTAGAGGCTTAAAAGAAACTAAACATTAAACTTAACATATAGATAGTCACAGGTCCTAAGCAAAGCACACTAGTTAATAAGTACAAAAAGTAGTGTGCACATCAATTTAAGCCCTACTACCCTAGACCTAGATGCTTAAAGAAACTAAACATTAAACTAAACATCAAACACCATATTCAAGATCATCCAAGTATTCTTCTTCTTCTTCTTTTTCACTATCACTACTAAGCTTGTAGAGTCTTTCCTCCTCCTCCTCTTGAATCTCTTCATCACTTTTTTCTTCTTCTATGACTCCTCCCCTTGAGCTTGAAGGCCTAGAAGCAGCTGCCCTCCCTTTTCTTGTATGCTGCCTAGTGTAGGTTGAAGGCTCACCAGCCCCTGTTAAGTCAGCAACATCTCCCCATGTTAAGGTATCATCATCAAAAACCAATTCAGCACTAGCATCTTCCCCATCTCCACCCATTTCTCCCACTAACCACTCATTGCTATCATCAATATCATTCAAGAGAATGGGATCAGTCACATCGCTGCTGTCAAAACGCTCCTTAAGAGCTTGGTTATATTTAATATAAACCAAGTCTTGTAACTTCTCATGCTCAAGCCTACTTCTCTTCTTCGAATGGATCTATGTCATAAGTTTTTTACAAACATTAAATGTTAGTTTCTATACATTCTATGTCAAAAACTGAATGACAAAAATTGAATGTCAAAAACTGAATCTTAACATTCAGTTTCTTTACAAAAACTGAAATGTTAAGATTAACTTACATGCTCAAAAAATACTCCAGTTTCGCTCACATCCCGATGCGCTGCAAGTCAAGGTCAATACTTTAATGGCAAGTTGCATCAAATCTGGACAATGTGATCCATAATTTCTCCACCACTCAGCTGCAAGTAATGCAATAATATTTAGGCATTGCTATGTTTAAAAAGAAAAAAGAAACAGCACTTCCACAATTCCACTTACCAGGAGCCATAGTAGTCCGATGCCTTACAGCTGATCTTACCCCAAAGAGGCCTAAAGCTCTCTTATATTTTGACAGCTGGTTGGTAATCTTGTCCACAGCTTCATCATTTGCACTAAGCCTTTCAATGCATTGATGAAGTCCTTCCACCACTTCATGATCAAGTTCTATAACTGGATTGCTGTAGAAGAACTCAGGGTTTAGAAAATGGCCAGCTGCATGAAGTGGGTGATGAAGTTGGCACTCCCATCTTTTGTCAATGATTTCACAAATCTCCTTATACTTGCTTGCATCTCCATTGAAAGCATTCTGAATTGCCTCCTTGGCCCTATCCATGGCTTCATAAATATAACCCATTGCAGGCTTCTTTTCATTGTCAACAAGCCTAAGCACACGTACAAGAGGGCCCATAGCCTTAAGTGTGAAAATAACATCATTCCAAAATGTAGGCATAAGTACAACATCAGCTGCCTTTTTCCCCTTAGGTTCTTTGGCTGTCTTGGACTTCAACCAATCATCAGAAGTGAACATTTTTCTAAGGTTGTTCTTTTGATTATGCAACCTTTGCAAAGTTAGGAAAGACGTAGCAAACCTAGTGACTCCGTATCTAACCAACTCCGCCTTGCTTGTGAACCTCCTCATAGTGTTCAAGGCCAATGTGTGGTTATAAATAAAACCCACAAGATTGATGCCTCTTTGTATTGCCCTTTTAATTCTAGGAATCTTGCCAATATCTTCTAGCATCAAGTCTAGGCAGTGAGCGGCACATGGAGTCCAAAACATGTTTGGTCTCTTGGCTTGCAATAGTTTACCTAAGAGGCAAGTCAATAAAATTAAATGAGTGTCAAACTAACAACAATTAATGACATTTGTGCATGAACAGTATTTCTTACCAGCCAATACATAGTAACTTCCGTTGTCACTCACTAGTTGCACAACATTGCTTTCTCCGATCTCTTCTACAAAACTGTCCAGCAGCTGAAACAATTTTTCCCCACTCTGCACATATGAAGAAGTATCAATGCTCTTCACAAACATAGAGCCCATTGGACAATTCACCAGAAAATTAATCAAAGTCCTATTCTTCCTGTCGGTCCAAGCATCCAACATAATCGAGCACCCATAAACTACTCACTCATCCACATGAGGCTTCATCAGTGAGTTGGTGTGTTCCAACTCCTTTTTAAGGAGTGGAACTCTCATCTCGTGATAGCTTGGTAGCTTGAAGTTCGGACCATAGTTTCCAATCGCTTCGACCATCAGCTGGAAGCTTCTTGTACGCACAACATTGAAAGCTATTCCATTCCGAGAAAAGCATCTTGTTATGTATTGGACAGTTTTTGCTCTTGCCTCCTTAATACAAGCATCATTCAGGCTTGTTTGCTTCTTATTCTTTGCCAAAGCAAGGGTTGTTTCAGGATCTCTCCACAGCAATACATCAATAGGGCCTTTGACATTTGTAGGCTTCTTGGCTGGAGGCAAAAAGGCACCTCCTCTTGCTGCTGTTGCAGGCCTCTTCCTTTTTGATAGCTTGAAAATTTCATAAACATCATCTTGTTCATCTTGTTCTTCAATCAATGACTCATTCAAGCATGCCTCCTTGTCCCCCTTTTTCTTCTCCACAGCTTCCTTCAATAAGTTCTTAACATCTGTTTGAGTTTTCTTACAAAGATTCACATCTCCCCTCACCCCCATCTGATGTCTCTTAGCCCTGGTAATTCCTCCAGTAGTTGTTTTTCCACAAAAATCACATGTAACACTCTTCCTATCTTTGATATCTTTCAAGCTGTTCCACTGCCATGCTAAGTCAATATTTTCACCAGTAGGCTTGACTAGTCCACTAGAAGCAGCTGGAGCAGACACAGATGCTTGATGACTGGAAGCCATATCAGAGAATGAGAGACTAAAAACAGGGGACCGAAACAAAGAGTGAGACTGAGAAAGCGAGACTGAAACAGAGAATGAGAGAAGCTGGAATGGGAGGTCCGAAGCTGAGAATGGGAGGTCCGAGTATGGGAACAGTGTTTCTTGGCCGGAAACACGCCGGAGATGGCAGTCGGAACTCGCAAATGAGAGGGAAGGGAGAAACAAAAGGAGCGTCGAACAGAGAAGGTGTGGGTGTCGAGCAAAGGCAAGTCTGGTGTCGAGTAAAATAAGGTTTTAACCCTAAAGGTTAAAACTTTAAAGTTTGGTCCCAAAATAAAAAAAATAAAACTCGAAAACCCCAAAATACCCTTAAAAACCATAACCCAACGGAAATAATAAGGGCCAGAAACTGAAAATCGGGCCATGAAGCCCTAGCGCACATTTAGCGCCGCAACAGTGTGTGATCCCGCGATCTCCGCCAGCGATAGCGGCCGCGACGGCCGCTACCCAAAAACTCTCCGCCCCGCCGTCGAGGTAGCGGCCGCCGGTCGCCCCGCCCCGCCGCTATTGCGCGCTATCAATAACCCTGATCTGAACATCAAAAAAAATGTACTATGGATAATCCTGTTTGAGACATAATGATTCTTTGTTTCCCCTTTTCATATTTGCCTATTTGGCCATAGCAGAAGATGACTGGAAACATGCAAATTAATACACTAATGTGAACATCAACAAGGACACTAGGACACTGTATTATACCAAAATTCAAAATATCAAGTGCCCAAATAGAATGTTGGAGCTTATCATTTCCTAATTACATCAAATGAACTTCCAAAGACATGAACTGAAGGTAACCTGTAAATAAATAACTGGAGCATCCAGCACCAATTGAATAAACCAACATAAGTTTCCCTCCTGAATAAATAAAAGAAAACAGATTCTCCTATAATTTCTAAATATACATCTACCCTCTCTTTCTTCAATATATGAAAACCTTTCCTTCACCTTCTTTGAACTCTCAAACAGAAAAGGAAGTTATATAAAAAAAATTGCCAAAAGGTTTCTTATCAAATCTTCCACATAAAGAAAATTCTGTGCCCCGTATGGACAAAGTTAATCACCATAAACTCGATGTACTCTCTCAACATACCACACTCATAACCTAAACATTGCCTTAATCCTAATTAAAGCACAAAATGTCATGGTCCCAGCTACATACAAACCTAACCAAATTATATACATATACACATACATACACACATACATTATATATAATGTGGCAATTCATGGTTGGTTGAGAGTATAAGAAATCTTTACACTAATGATGCATAACAATTAAATCCGATGTGTGTGTCTGTATAGATACACTCTCCTCTCACAAGATATATAACAAAGATTGCAATCACAATCATCATACCTGAAGTCCCTGGACAATTCTTGCTTGGTATGCTGTGAGACTTCCTAGTGGAAAGTTGAAATTCTTCATTTCTATTCAAAGGAACAGATCCAACGTCAATTTCCATCATTTCCTTTTCACCATTACCTCCAAAAGGGACCCCAGAACCCCCTTCATTGTTTCCACCGCCATTCACCAACAACAACCGTTCATTCACTTCATTGAACTTCCTCTTCCAAATCTCCACCGTCAACTCGGCCTCGCGCTTCTCCTCTACCAGCTTGCAATTCTCATCCCTCAACTTAGCAATGTCACAAACCCATTTCCTCTTTTCACCTTCCAGTTCTAAAATTCTATACTTAAGCTCAGTAGCATTTTCATCCTCCTCTTTCTTCACAAAAACCTCACGCCTTTGTTGAACCCTCTCTCTTTCTTTATCAAAATGAGCCTTCAGTTTTTCCAACCTCTCGACCACTATTTTCTCTTGGAGGGACCCGATTTCCCTCTTCTTCTCTTCAATCACTGCTTTCAGCTTGGATTCTCTAGCAACCAAAGCCTCTTCGACTCTGTCGAAATCGCTAATGAGGAAAGTGTCTCGCAACTCTGAAACGAGCTCGGAGATGCTCGGGACGAACGGTGTGTCCGACCCGTTTCTGGGTTCGGGTCGCGGGTCCATTGGGGGGAACAAAGGTGGGAAATTTGGAAGAAAGGGAGAGGAAGAGAAGAAGGTTCTAGAAAAGGTGAAGAAAGAGAAAGTGGGGTTGCTGTGAGGGTGGTGATGGATGAAATTGAAAATTTGAAACGGTGGGTGTGTCTGTGAGAGAGAGTGGGGGAAATGGCGCTCAAAGGAGTAGGGAAGAATTTTGAGGAAGAAAAATAAAAACTGAGGCGCTAAGCGACGACGTTTACATTTATGATACAAGACACAGTAAAATGAATGCATGTATTCAAGAGGAATGTGAATTATGAAGTTCGAGTTCGACAGTATGATTTTCAGATCACAATTCGCGAAGTGTAAAGTTATGACATTAAATATATGTCATCATTTAACTTAATGAATTAAAATAGTATATATTGTAAACATAGGGTTGATTTAATGGAGTATGAAAGAGTTTCGTATTCGACAAGTTATAGGTTTGAATTTCTACTAGTTCCTTGGGGCTTAGTTTAGGTAAATGCAAATCTTTTTGTAAGTACTCATAGAGCCCAGAGGTTTTTCTTACGTTGGACCAAGGCATCAACCATTCCTTACCCTAAATTTATTTGTTATAAAAAAAATAATATATATTGTCAGTGTAAAAAACTTTACACTATAGTGTATTTTTATTTTAATAATTAAGAAAGAAAAGGAACAATAATACTGATTTGTTAAGATATTATTGGATGTCAGTGTAAAAATCATTTATACTGACAGTGCATATAAATTAAACTCTAACTTATTTATCAATAATTATTACTGCAATATGTTAAGTTGATTTATTATTTCATTCTCCCCCATTTTTTTTTATAAGCTACTTTGTATTAAAATGAGCTCATAATTACCTCATACCCAAGTACAAAGATATGTTCAAAAACAAGAGAAGATAAGATAAAACCTCAACCAAGGGAACCGTATGTATTCCACAAGGTTGAAGCTCTAACTAGCTCCCCACCAACCTCCAAAATTACAGGATCCAACAATATTAGACTAGAAATATTTTTCTGACACTGGGTTTTGACAACTATATGGGACAACCTGTATAGTTGAATAGTAATTTGCCTTTTTTTATAAAAAAAAACTTTTTTTTAAATATTTATTTTTTTTAGTACTAACATTTTTTGTTAATTAGGTGCAAATATTTGGTTAATCACGTGCAAATATTTGGTTAATTCAGTTCATTATATGGTTAATGGATCATCTGAAACTTACAATTATTTTCTACAACCATGTAAATATTTGGTTAATTCAGTTCATTATATGGTTAATGGGTCATCCTGAAACTTACATTTTCCACAACCATGTAAATATTTGGTTAATCACGTTCAAATATTTGGTTAATTCAGTTCATTATATGGTTAATAGGTTATCCTGAAGCTAGATGACCGATTAACCATATAATGAACAGAATTAATCAAATATTTGCACGTGATTTGTGATACCCTTCTACCCCCATGTTATAAAGCACTTAATATAGAATCAATTAAATGAAAACATGCATATTACTGGAGAATTTAAAAACAATTGTCCATGGGTAGAAAAGTCCCATATGAACCAGTTACAACGCGGAAAATGAAATAAGTTTAAAACAGTAAAAACATAACAAACCAATAAATAGATTCCAACCCCGATGTCACCTACAGAGCTGGTATAACCGTTCCGGAATAAACTTCCACCAAATTACAACTGAAAACTAACAAAACATAAACATAAGCCCTAACTATGAGTGGCGGCTCCTCAGAGTCACTCCTCTCCGGGCTGCTCGTCATCCTCTGCAAGGTGCCAATCAGGCCAAACACAAACAAACATAGGGAGTAAGAATCATGTAACATAATAGCAGGGAGATGGATAGTAAAGTAAACAGCAAGCATAGTAACGTCACATCAAACATCAACATCATCATTATGCTATACAGTGCAATGCAGTCCTACTCCTCTAAGTCAACAATGCATGTGGATCCACTAAACTCGAGATGAACGACTTCGGAGTTAAATATCCGCATTGAGAATCTACTCCTTGGATAGCCAACGCATCAAACCAACGAATGCCTCATCACTGGGGCGCTAGGAGAATCTACTCCAACCGTGGATGACCGGATCGCCGTACTCTATGACGATCTCCCCTATGTCGAACATCCCTAAACAACAACTCCGATGCAATGCGTATGCAACACAACAACAACGGCAACACCACCTCCATAACTCCAACGGAAACGACCGAAGGTAACAGCGGAATCAACCGCACCAACTTGCCTCGCGGAATCTACCTGAGGACTTTAACGGAATCAACCGCAGTACCTGGGGCAAACTCTCGGCCACCAAGGTACATAACAACAACACCTTAGACCCAAACCACGGGGTCAAGGCTTCCTTGGCCAAAAAGCACTAAGGCACAGCTCAACAGCTTGCGGTACCCGAAAGGGTATCGACTTATTAACTCAACACCTCACCATCTCATCATCTTTAATTATCTTTAGTAGACATTAGCCAAGTTGTCTAATCGTTTATCATCATTGGGAAGTGGGATTTAAAACCCCTTAAAGTCCTTTAATTATGTTCTGTCCAAGAGGGTTGAGCACGGTCGTGCTTGAACACGTGAGGGCGTGCTCCCCTTTAAGTGAAGCACGGTCGTGCTTCTTATTGAGCAGGTCGTGCTCGGCAGCACGGTCATGCTCTTTGTCCTGCACGGCCGTGCTGAATAGCGCGGCCATCTTCCCAGAATGCAACTGGGAGCACGATCGTGCTCCCTATTCAGCATGGTCGTGCTCATCGCGCGACAGTGCTGTTCTGGGCAGGAACAGCAACTGTGTTCTAACTAATTTTAAGAGTTTAATCAGTTAACGTCCTAAATCAATTATTAATGTGTTTTAAGGATTAAACTCAACAACATTATCAACCTTAACGCAACAGTGGCATTAACCAATAACATCGTCATGTTCATAGCCATTCCAATAACACAAACTCAACCAACATTATGAACATAGGCATACATATTATCAACACTAGCATGTTATCAGAACAACCAACAAATCATGCATACATAAACAGTCATTCATACAAACAAAACCGGGGCCATGGGGACCCCCTTACTCTACTCTAACCCCGAGCCTATAATCACACTACCTTTCTCCCCATACCTGGATTGAAGGTAGCTCTAACGACGTCCTAAACAACGAACCGGTTCCTCCCCTTACAGCGGCTCACACCGAAACGAACCTATACCACTGACACGGATGAGCTAACAGTCTCCCAAAGCCTCCACTGTTCACAAAACTGTTCAAGAGGGAGTAAAAAAGGATGACACTCACTCTGGCCGCACACACAATGGCTGCTGCACTCACAAATTAGGTTTACACGTTAAACCCTCGAGTTCTGTTCACGTATATAACGTTCGGACCTGAGCACGGTCGTGCTCTCCCCTGAGCACGATCGTGCTCCACTTAGCGTCACCGAGACGCGGTCCACGCATTGAGCACGGGCGTGCTCCCCGTTGATCACGGGCGTGCTCAACTTAAAATCAGAAACATGCTTCTGACTTTAAGCACGGGCGTGCTGGCCAATGAGCACGGGCGTGCTCATGTACCAGAAAGGGACTTTTAACCAAAAATCCCACTAAGCCCTCGACCGATAAATCCAACTTAAAAACCAGCTTAAAGAAATTAATTCTGAAAAACAGGGTGTTACATGATTAACCAAATATTTGAACGTAATTGACCAAATAACCAAGTTTTTAAAATTTAAATATTTAAAAAAAAATGAAAATACACTGTTCATTCACTGTTCGCATATTGTTCATGCACTGTTTATGTACTGTTTATTCCAAAAATGCCACTACACATTGTCAAAATTACAAAATTGCCACTCTCCCACTGCATACATACGGGTTGTCCTATATGTTGTCCCTCTTTGGATGTCACAATATCAGCCCTCATATTAAACCCACATCACAAAATACAATCTCCCCGATTTGACTATGGGCAAACTAGTAAAACCCTGAATCAATACTTTTTATTAGTTTAATTACAAGTCCAGTTACAAATACATTCTATTTGAGCTTTCACTTTTAATTTTAGCATTTTTTTAAATTTTTTTCGTTCAAGTAAGTGGAAATCTGGTATTTTTATGGCCTTGGAGAATTTGAATTTAGTACCATAACGTATATAAGAAATGTTATTTGTATCCAAAAATTACATTTTTCTTGTTTGGGAAAAAATAAAAGTATACTAATTAATTAAGAGTATTGGAATGGGTAATAGATCCTCCCTTGTGTGTTTCTTCATATGATACAATAAAAACCTTAAAAAAATATCTACAAATTTTGAAAGGACTCCAAGTAAGGGAGTTTGCTTAGAGTTAGAGGCTTTGTATTTATCTATCCTCACATGACCTTTTCAAATAAATAAATAAATAACACGTCAGATAATTCAATCCTATTAAAATATGTACTTTTCTTAATATAATCTCTAAATATGAAGTGAGGTAAATAAATGGATATCGTTTTTGCTATGTTATGGGGGGAATATATGCGGTATCATCAACAGAATAATGGTAAAAGCTGTATTAAGTTAAACAAATTATGTTTTACATGAACTATATGTGAAAAACTAGCATCCACTCATCTTATCAATCAACTTTTCACTTCTGTTTATGATGCTAGTATGTCATGAAATGTGAAGTTTCCGTGTACATAATTTGATAGTGTCAAAAATCATTTATCTAATGTATTAGGATTATCATCTTCTAGGAGATGTAATAGACAATTATTTGTTCAAGTTTTAGAAGTTTATTTATGGGAATTACAGATACCAATTATAAAGCCACATTTATCCTTGGAAGAATGGCAAATTATTACATTAATTAATGTCTGCATCTTAAGATCGAGAACTTGCTTACTTATTGTGACCAAAACAAACCCAATAGTGTAGCTTACATACAGAGCACAGACAAGAGTTTAATTATGCCATTATTAAAGTATTAAAGTAGCCTTGACTACTGGCAACTCTTTTTAGTTTTATTTTATATTTTTACCTTTTTTGGTGAGAATACCCTTAACCAAAGGTTGAATAATAAGTGCAAGGAATCAACCATAGATCATGTTTTCTTCTTGTACTCAAACCAAAGGATTCAGTCATGTCAAGTTCTTGAGGCTTTTTCCCATTAGGCATCTTCCAGTCAAAATGGAAAAGCAGATTTGCAAGTGATATCTCAATGTTAGCAATACCAAATGCAATTCCTGGACACATCCTCCTTCCAGCACCAAATGGGATAAACTGAAGATCAACACCTTTGTAATCAACTGAGCTATCAATGAACCTTTCTGGATAAAATCTCTCTGCTTCAATCCAAAAGTTGGGGTCTCTACAAATTGCCCATGCATTAACAATGACCTTGCTCTTGGCAGATATCTCATACCCATCAATTTCACATCTCTCTCTGCACTCCCTTGGAAGTAACAATGGAACAGGAGCATGTAGACGCAACGTTTCTTTGATAACGGACCTCAAGTATTTCAGCTCATGAAGACTTGATTCATCAATATACCCCTTTTCATTATAGACACTCCGTACCTCTGCTTGTGCCTTCTCCATCACCTGTGGGTTTCTTATCAGTTCTGACATTGCCCACTCTATAGTTGTAAATGTAGTGTCGCTTCCAGCACTGAAGATGTCCTGAAAGATCGTGAGGCATTACATTACAATATATAAATTTTGAAGAACCAATTACATTTAGTTATTTTGGTGTTAATAAGATTTTATTGTAGAATTAGATTTTAGTCTAGTTATATGAATTATAGACAATTAATGACTCATGTTAAATTGATGGATTTGTCCAAATTTTATTGAAGTTTTGTGTTGTTAATTTTCAATTTCATGAATAGATTTATACATGCTATGATGATATTTATTATGTGAAACTGAGAAATTTGCACGGAGGTTTGGAGCCTAAAGCTATGTTTGTACAGATGGAGTGGGTGATTAGTAATGGAGTGGGGTGGTGAAAAAATATTAATATATTATTTATAGCTTCCTATATTAATGGAATGGAATGGTTGAGAATGGTAATCCAAACCACTCAATTCCATCCAAATCCTTTCATTTTATATCCTTCAAATTAAATTGAGAGGTTTAGGATTTTCCTTCATTCCATTATAAACTTCCAAACAATTGAGTGATAT
This sequence comes from Echinosophora koreensis, assembly GCA_035048595.1. Taxonomy (NCBI): domain Eukaryota; kingdom Viridiplantae; phylum Streptophyta; class Magnoliopsida; order Fabales; family Fabaceae; genus Echinosophora; species Echinosophora koreensis. The sequence goes on from JAPCYP010000144.1 coordinate 142,959, forward strand.
GTTTTTACCTTTTCACTTCACTCCATTACTAACCACTCTATTTTTAACCACTTTACTCCTAAGATAACTTGGAGAGCAAGTTGGATTGTTAGGTTAGCAAAAGCAATGAACCATTACTTCCATTGGAAATTGTTAATTCATGTAATGAGAATGAGAATATATATGAGAGATTATCTTGCATGCAAGCCTATACAGGCTAGATTTGTTATGATAGATTATTAATTTGACTCTTTTAATTTATGTATGTTGGCATATTAGGATGATCTATGCTCAACCATGTCTTTCTTTTTTATGCTTTTCTCAACTACTTGTATTTATGTATGTATATGAAGATGGGGACGTAGTATTACCCAAAAGATTGAAGATTAAAGGTGGGGGGTGAGGTATTCCCCCAACATATTATTAAATTAAACAAATGATTAAATGTTTCTTTTTACAATATATTGTATAAAAGTGATTTTTTTTTTTACATAATAAATGAATATCTTAAATTCGTTTTTCAGCAAACACATTAAAACATAAAATTGATTCTATTATAATTGATTATAACAATAATCGATTATTGACATAAACAATTTTTGTAACTAATCCAAAGACAAAGTTAAAATTTCAACCTGGAAGTGTAGCCCAAAGGGAAAAATATAAAATGAAAAAAGTGCACCAACCTAAGACAACTAAAATACATGATCCGTGGAGTATGCTTAGGACTCTTCGGAAATTATGCAAAGGTTTCTATTAATTAATATGCTAACCAAAAAGGAAGGAAGAAGAATATGAGAGAGAAGATAAAGAATAGAGAGAACTAAGAGGAGAGAGAAGAGAGAATAAGAAGGAGAGAGAGAGAGGAGCTAGCAGCGATAGTTCTGCCTTCTTCAACAAACAAACTGGTGGATCTCTTGGAAAAAATGGTGAAAGGAAGAGAGAGAAAAATAATTTTTTTATTTAATTTTAATGGAAATTGACAAGCATAATAATGTTACTGTTTGCCAACATTGAGATCTAATTAAACAAAAGAATTAAGATAAGTAATGAAAAGACTAGTTTTGTCTAGAACGAATTGCTCTATAGAAAACACTAATTGTAAGAGAATTGCATCTAGAACATATTTGATTTGAGTTTAGATCAAATTTAGTAATAATATTGGCAATTATTCTTAAACTTTTAATTGCAACATAGTGACATACTAACCAAAATTGTTGCCTTGACAATGATGTCAGATAAGGGATGTTCAAGATCACTATGCTTTTGGAGCTTTAAAAGAACATCAACTAGATCTCCCCCCACTTCTTCAGTTGCCTTTGTTTCCAAATTGGTGTCTTTGTGACTTCTCACAATGTTCTCTAGTATCTTGTCCATTTCACCATGGAGCTTCTCAAGTTTGTGCCTTAATCCAGTAAGAACTTGAAGAATTTCAATGGAAGGATACAAATCAGCAACAGAGAACCCTCCAGCCATCTTTGACACCTCCTTCATCAGTTTTCTATACACTTCATTACCTTTGAATTGTGCTCCAAAAGCTATCCTTGATGTTAATCCATAAGCTATTGAATCAATCTTTTCACTGAGATTGATAGGTGACCCTTCACTCAAACATATACCTTTAACAAAATTTGACAATTCTTCTTCCCTGAGTGATCTGAAGGACTCTACACGCTTTGGTGCTAGTAGCTCCATAGTACAAATCTTCCTCATCTGCCTCCAATAGGTTCCATGTGGAGAAAAGGTCATACCCTTATACCCATAAGTTATTACTTCTCCTGCAAGCAGAGGAGGCCTATTTGCAAAGTTGATGTCATGTGTTTTCATCACTTCTTTGGCCATTTCAGGAGAAGAAACTACTATGCATGAAAGCTCACCTAGTTGCATATGCATTAGAGGCCCGTATTGCTTTGCCAATTTTGATAAAGAGTGATGGGGCATGGCTCCAATTAGCTGGTGTATGTTTCCTATGAGAGGTAGTTTCCTTGGTCCTGGTGGCAATTTGGTGTTTGCATTCTTAGTTTTTGATCTCCAAACTATGTTGATAACTAAAAACAAGAAGAAACCAAGGATTGCAGATATGGGAAAGTAAAGCTCCAACCCCATGTTTGGTATGGAAACCAGTTTGAGTGAACCAGCTAAAAGGATTTAATAAGTCACGACTATATCTAAGCAGAAGAAGCAAAACCTTAAAGAAAGAACGGGAAAAAAAAAATTTCATCTTCTTTTGACCTTGGATTCTTGAAATGTCTATGTGAATAAAAAATAACGTGTTGCTTTTGCTGTTTTCATATGTGATTGACTTTGGATGTGTTTAATCGGTACACGGCAGGTAGAAGGTGAAAATTCAAATGTTATTGCTGTAAGATACACTACTTTCTTGTTCTGTCTTATCAGTTAAATTGAATGAGTTTATCATCAAATGCAATTGGATATATATCCACATTTTTCTTATAACCTCTCACTTTCATTATAGAAACATAACAAACACTGCACAAATATATTGTAAGATAAGTTTAAATTTTATTTTATTTTTTATAAAAAGATAAGTTTAATTTTGATACATTGTAAGTATACATTTTTTTATATAATTAACCAATCATAAACGTCTTTATATGTGATTTTTAAGATAGTTATTATAAAATCAAATATTTTTAGCAATATAATAATTCATATTTTTTTGTAGTAACACACCGTAATTAGGACATTTGGCTCCCTAGTGGGTTCACGGAGTATCCCCACAAGCTTAGATCCTTTGGACCCGCTATAGGACTAATCTCCACTCGGATGCTTATACACAGTTAAGGTTCTTCACCCCTCCTCAAAGATGTGTTATATGAGATTCGAACTCAGGTACTCCCCCACAAGCTCAGCCCGCGCAACCAACTGAGTCACATACATTGGGTATAATAATTCATGATTGATTTAACAATATAAAAACTCTTTACAATAATTATGTATAACAATTTATTTTTTATAAAACGTGTTCTCCAAATAATTCATGATAATTGACTTTTTTTCTTTGTACCGAACCATCATACACTTGTACATTTATAGTTTATACAATTGCTAATATTGACTTTTCTAATCTGTTCCTAATTGTTTGAATTTTGAATTCCATGATCCAAGTTATGAAATTCATATGCTTATGAAATTGTTTTGAATTCCCTAATCCAAGTTATGAAATTATTTCTCCAAAATGCTTATATAGTAAACATTGCTTAACTAACTACAAGATGTCAGTTAACTCGGTAAAGTCCTTTGTAGGTGATTGCAAAAACCTGCAATCAAATTCCCCCTCTGGAAAAGAAAAGTTCAAGCTGCCCATCCCTCCCTAGGTTTTCAATTTTCATAACTGGAAAATAAATCAATGTATTAAGTGGAGATGGACTCTGTCTCTGATATCATGTTAGATTCCATCCTAAAACCAATTGGTATCAAGTAGAGTTGCCCAATAGGTATTTAAACCATACCCCGGGATTTGAGATGGGCGATATGGGACTTCCAACAAACATCATAACTAACTAATCGCGAACATATATACCTTTTGAATAACATTAGTAAAATAAATTAGTTGAAAAAAACAAACAAACATTGGTAAAGTTAAAAATAACCACTTTATATTCATTTATTCCTATTAACATCAGTGATCTGCGCAATAATTTTGGCTCCTAAGATTCAGTTTGTGTATTTTCATCCCTTCCAAGCGCACTAACAATGCAGCCTGCAGCATGATTCCAGGTTTAACAAAAAATTGGCCTAAACAAGAATCCCTTCATGTTCGATTTGGCTCCACTAAAATGAGTTTCTCTCCAAAGTGAGAAAGTATTGAGATCTCAACTCACTAGATGATCTAAGGTAGATACTGTCTTATGTTTTTACTTTAGAGACAAGCTTCCTTCAGATGAGCTAAATTCTTCATTGTGGTTTTAATTAGTAAACAAGTGATACACACTAGGAATCAACTGCAAATCATGTTTTCTTCTTACAGACAAGCCAAACGATTCAGTCATGTCAAGGTCTTCAGGCTTATTCCCATCAGGCATCTTCCAATCAAAATGGAAAAGCAGATTTGCAAGTATGAGTTCAATGTTAGCAATGCCAAATGTAAGACCTGGACACATTCTCCTTCCAGCACCAAATGGGATAAATTGAAAATCTGCACCTCTGTAATCAACTGAGCTATCAAGGAACCTTTCTGGATAAAATTTCTCAGCTTCAATCCAGTATTTGGGGTCCCTCCCCATTGCCCAAGCATTAACAATGACCTTGCTCTTAGCTGGTATCTCATACCCATTAATTTTACATCTCTCACTGCATTCCCTTGGCAGTAATAAAGGAACTGGAGCATGTAGACGCAAGGTTTCTTTGACTACTGACTTTAAGTATTTCAGTTCATGGAGGTTAGCTTCATCTACAAACAGCTTTTCATTAAAGACCCTTCTTACCTCAGCTTGTGCTCTTTCCATTACACTTGGGTTTTTTACAAGTTCTGACATTGCCCACTCTAATGTTTTTGCTGAAGTTCCGCTACCAGCAGCAAAGATATCCTGAAAGAAAATGCTATTATGAACAGAACTGCCAACAAATTTTTACTGCACTACTGCACTAGTATCAAATGACAACTCTAACTTGAAGTGCCAAGGGTTTATTTTCCTAATAAATAATTCCCATGGCAAAACTTTTCACATTCAAGAATCATTAACAGATTTTACTTAAACCTCTCTTCAGAAACTTGTTAAGTTTGTTTTATGGTAGTAAAAAGTTTAGACTAGGGTAATAGACAAGGAAGACCACCAGGCATCAACCTCAAATACGATTTATAGTGAATAAGCCTACCAATAAGAGAAATCTAAGAATTGAAAACTCAACTACAACAAGTATAGGAGAAAGACTTGACCAGATGTGCTAATCCATGTTGGCACATAAACTTCTTCATTTAAATGTACATGTAGTGACTTGAGAGTGCAGATTTTTAAAATCAGTAGGTGGTTAATTAACAGTTGGTAGCTAACATCTCAGCATATATTTAACAAATAAAAAGGTGTAAGTATCTAAGGAAACTGTAGATAACTGATCTTTGAAAATACCAATTTGGAACTTTGTGTGGCAATTATGTGATTTCAAATCACAAAATACTAACCAAAATGGTTGCTTTGATAACATTGTCAGATAGAGGATGCTCAAGGCTGTTTTGCTTCTGAAGCTTTAGTAGGACATCAACTATATCTTCACCTTCTTTTTCTTTGATTGTCTTTGTCTCTGAACTTGTGTCCCTGTGATCTCTAACAATACTCCCAAGGATCCTATCAACTTCTTGGTGGAGCTTCTCAGCTTTGGACCTTAACCCTGTCAAAAATTGAAGCCCTACAATTGAAGGAAACAGATCAGCAATAGAGAAACCAGCAATTGCTTTTGAGACGCCCTTCATAACATCTATAAATGCTTCTTGATCTTTGGATTTCCCCCCAAATGCTATTCTTGAGGTTAAGGCATAGGACAATGAATTGATCATCTTACTAAGATTGACACATGACCCTTCACTAAAACTTATCTCTCTAACAAGATTTGATGCCTCCTCTTTTCTAATTGATTGAAATGATTCAACACGCTTTGGAGTTAGTAGCTCCAAAGTGCAAATCTTTCTCATCTGTCTCCAATAACTTCCATAAGGGGAAAAGGTCATGCCCTTGGAACCATAAGATATAACATGTGCAGCAAGAAGGTGAGGCCTATTTGCAAAGATGGTGTCATGTGTCCTCATTACTTCTTTGGCCATTTCAGGAGAAGACACCACTATGGTGGAAAGTCCACCAAGTTTTATATGCATCAGAGGCCCACATTGCTGTGCTAATTTTGCTAGGCCATGATGAGGCATAGCACCAAGCTGGTGCATGTTCCCTATAAGAGGCAGTTTTGGAGGTCCTGGTGGCAACTTGGAGTTTGAAGGCTTGGCTTTTTGATTTCCAAACTATGCTAACCACTATGAACAACAAGATGAAGAAGAAGGATAAGATTACAGGTGATGGAATATTCTGAAAACCCAACTCCATGATTTTGAAGGAAAGCAACCTAGCTCAGATATCAGATTACAGAACTGATTAAGTGGGGATGCAATGGCAAGCTGGCAACGATTTCATAATGGATAAGGCAAAGCTTTATCTGCAGCGACAGATCCTAATGAGAGCAATCATCGGGTTGAACGCCTACTCAAAATAAGAGAAAAAATCATAAATCACATGTATATGGAAAAAGTTTTGAATGGTCGTAATTAATATTTGTATAAATTTTTAAAAATATTTTTTTAATTTTAATTAATATTTAGATGATATAAAAAATTGATATATCTTATTAATATAAATCTTATTATAAATAAAAGATAATATTTTTTTTGATGAACAAAAGTTTAGGTGAGTTGGGTTTCGGAGACTCACCATGGCCAGGGCATGTCTCACAGTACAAAGAACACTTACAAAGATGGGACCAGCGAGGTCTTTACATCGGCAGTGAGATTTGAACTTACAATCTTATGAGTTAAGAGATGTATCCTTACCAATTGGATCAACCTCCGTTGGCATAAATAAAGGTAATATTGAAAATTAACATTTAATATATTTGAAATTTGATGCATGTTTCTAATATTTTAGATAAAAAAAAATGGACCCATTCATTTTTTATAATATGGACCGGAGAGAATATTATACTACCTCCGGTCCACAATATAATAAATAAATTCCTAAAACACACCAACCAAGGAAATGTATTAAAATGGGTTAATTGTAATTAGTATTTATATAAATTTTCAAAAGCACCCCTTCTAATTTTAATTAATATTCTAATGGCCTATAATTAATGACAGTAATTAATAAGGGTAATATTGAAAATTAGCATTTAATATATGTGAAAATTAATGTATGTTTTCTTATATATGACTCATTTGTTTCTTATATAATAGACCGGATGTAGTATATTACATTATAATATATGATTGCCATAAAAAAAAAAAAAAAAAAGATTTTGATTTTGCTAACAGCCTTGAGTGCATTAGCTAAGGAACTCACAAATGGAAAGTTTATATCGAAAAACTAAGTGTAACATTTTTCAAAATGTTAAATACATAATTTTTCATATAAATTTTTTATTTTTAATTCCTTAAACAATATTTTAAAGATACTCATTAGCATTCTCTATAAATAAAATATAAATCTAATGTTGTCCTTTTTTACATTGGATTTCAATGGATTTAGTCGAGGAATCCAAACACTGCTGGCGTTGATATGTGGCCGGCCGATGCTCTCCCACTCATTTTCATGTATGCGGATCTTTTGCGGTGATGAAAATGGGTACGTCTGAGTAGAGTATTATAGTATCAGTTCTTATATTCATGTTTGAAAAAAATTACTCATACCCAGATTCATGCCAGTATGGATAGTAATTTTAGTACTATTACCCGTACTTTCTGGGTATCTAAATACCCACATACGTACCCATTACCCGTATTTTAACGAAGAAAAAACAATAAAGAACATAAAGAATATTATAACTCAATTAAAAATCATCCAAATATCTTTTAAATCTACTCATGAAACATTAAAAACCAAAGTATTAAACAAAATAAAAACATCCAAAACAAGTAAATATCACAATAAACATCCAGAACAATAAATTCATGAACTTGTAAGTCGGGAAAGGGAAAAACACTGACAAGCCCTAGGTTTAGAACTTTAATATTAATTTTATTCTTAGAAATTGATATACAATTATAATTATATATACAAATATCAATATATATATATGCAGGTACGTGGCGGGGTGGGTACTAGAGTATCCATACCCATAAAGCGAGTAATTACCCTACCCGTTGTGGGTATTTTTTCGGGTACTCATAGGGTAGGGTCCAAATTATCATCCCTAAAATCTTTTGTGACTGTTTTCCCCCCTTTTTAGTCTATTCATTTTGAATTTTTGAGTCTTTTGACTCATTAACTTTGTTTTGTTTTCTTTAAAAAAAAAAAAAACTTATCTTTTTGGATTTAGATTATAGGATTTTTTTTTTTTTTGATAATTAGAAATTTTATTCAAAAATAAATGTCTAACTTTAGCATCATAATATCAGACTCTCCCTATCTTCTAGAAAGGGCTGAAGAGTAAACACTCAATCATGTGCTCTAAGTTAGATCATGAACAAACAGACTTCACCTTACATTACAATCAAAAACCACCCATACAAAAAGATATACCCCTTCTTGGGCTCAGTACCCTCTACAATATGACACTGATCTCATCACTCCTTTTCTAAGCTTAAGTTCCTCCTTTTCAGGTAACATAAATAAAATGAAAATCACATCCTATGACTGTTGAGTGTTTTCATAAAGATCCCAAACATTGCACAATACAAAAGAGAAACATCAAGTCTCAAAAATCTCGACCAAGAGCTTGATAGAAAAGTGCCCATTTCAGCCATGAGGTTGCACTCCCTTTTTTGAAAGCTTCCTTGCCTTTATTATCGGATTTTTTTTTTTTTAGTATTTATAATAAATTGATTTTGACTCATCAATTTTCGTGCAAAAACATGGATCAGCATTCTGCACTACCATAGTTTAAGTATATGTTTGGTTTGTTAAATTCACTAGCATATAGCGGTTAATAACGGATGGAAAAGTAGTCATGTTTGATAATTGTTTCTAAAATTAACTTATAGCATTTTTTTCATTAGTGTATAACATTTTTTTAAGTAGCGTTTGAACTTATAATGTATAGCTTATCATTTTTTCTTCCATTTTTATCTCTATTATCTTAATTAAATTCCTCACTTATCATTGACTAATAAAATAAAATACTAATCATTCTGTTTTTTTAATCCCTAATCCTATCCTAGGCTGTTTTTCAGACTTCTATGGTAATTTGATGCCTTTTCATGCAGAGCTCTATGCTGCCATAGCTGCAATTGAAACAGCTTGGAGAAGGGGTTGGTTGAGTTTATGGCTTGAATGTGATTCATTACTTGTGGTTCAAGCTTTTTCATGTCCTAACATTGTTCGTTGGAGAGTTAGAACAAAATGGAAGAATTGCCTCATGCTGATTAAGAGAACGAATTTTAAGATCTCTCATGTCTTTAGAGAAGGGAATCATTGTGCTGATAAGCTTGCAGCTTATGGAGTGTCCTCTAAATGTTATTCTTGGTGGAATCTTATTCCTAGCTTTATTAGCCATGACTTTTTCAATAATAGATAGAACTTGCCTATGTATAGATTCTCTTAGCTTTGTTTCTTTTCCTTATGAAAACGGTTTATGTCCCCCCATGTTTGCTTGTTTTTCTTTTTTCATTAATATATTTTTTGGTGTGCTGCAAATGATGTATAGGGCTTGAGGTGCCAACCTAGTTGGGATGTCCTGCCTTATTTTGATGCTTTTGCATGCCAGTCTTTGATTAAAAAAAAAAAAAACCACCCCTATCTCCGCCAACCCTCTCTCTCTCTCTGTTGCCCTCCTCTCTTCCATTTATTATTTTTATTATTCCATTTTAATTATTAAAAATAATTAAAACTAAATAAAAATTAAAATTAAAATTAAAATTAAAATTTTTAATTTTTTGCAATAATAAATAAATTAAAATATATTAAATTGTTAAAAGTGATAATTATTTTACAATAAACAATATATATACATATATAATCTATACTAATATATAATAATGCCTATAAATGATGAAGGCAATATGGTTCACGACGGCTACCAATAAATGATATAGCTAACTACATGATCAATATATCTATGAGCAGATATCTCTTCCTAACTTGATCTATGCCATTCACTTTCTTCAAATACTATTTAGTCTTCATCTTAGCATCACCATCACACATCTTCAAATTTTATTTACCACAAAAGCCTGGCAAAAGGATCCATGGACCATTTGTTCATCCAGCCCATCCACACTAAAATCCATCCAACAATAATATTAAAACTAAATGAACTGGACTGGATTGGATCCATCTTATTAATGGATGGATAGTGATCCATCTCATTTTTTTCCCCTAAATCCACTGGAACGAAAAAATAAAGGACTGGGTCAATTTTTATCCAGCACAAAAGTTTTTGTTTTTGTTTTTATAGGCTGCACAAAAGTTAATATCGACGCCATGCCCCTTCGACGGCTTTTAGAGCTACCTTAACACTCTCCCTTCAGTAATCATTATTTATATTATTATTATTATTATAATAAACTTTGACTTATAAACGCATCCATGCATTCTTCAGGTTCATTCAACTCATGTAGTATATGTTCGTTGTTTCCACTCATCATCAGTGTTGTCATAATGTCATTTTCCATAAACTATTTCTGTTTTGTGTGCAAAGTAACAGTTTGTAGATTCACAATGGCAGCGTTTTCCCAAAAATGAAGGCTAAATCTGTGATTGCCTTTTTATTTTCAGGGGCATGAACATGGTTTGAGAATTTAATTTATTTAAAAAAAAAGTAGAGAGTTTGAAAGCTATTGTTTGGGAATTAAATGTAAATAAAATTTGTTAAAAAAAATTAAATTTCAATGTATAATATAATTTTAAATGGATATGTCGGATATCCATCCATGTAAAAATGGTTAATGGGTTGGATGGTTTTTTATTAAATGGATCATGGATGGATTGGATTTTTTAATACAATTTTAATGGATTGAAATGGATTGATGGATTATTTTTATCCGATCCATTATAATCCGAATCAAAATCCATCAAGTCCATCCATTTGCCACCCTTACAACAAAATCGATACTGCCGCGTCCCAGAACTATCGACCACCGTCACCGACATATTCCAGTTGAACCGAACACCAACACACATCTTCAACGTGTGAATCGCCACCATCGTCGTCCCGGAACCGGTGAACACCAACACCATCATAGTAGATAATGGATAAACGGCGGCAACTCTCATTCAATCTTTTTGTTTCTCATTGTCATCTATACTTATACCTTAACTTCTTGATTTTCCAGATCACACAAAGAGGCTACCATCGTCAACGTCAGGACAAGTATAACATAGCACCACCACTGGAGACATATACGCCAGAAGAACCTGACACTCCGACAGGGTATTTCCTCATACCACCTTGGACCGTCTTCATCTCCGAACCATCTTCACGATACGCCGCCTCTTATCCCAGGAAGGTAGTTACATAGACTGTTGCATAAACATCGTCAACTCATCCCGGCTCACACCAACGTTGCATACTACCACGGACCTCCAAACGCTTCTTCTGCCAACAAGAAGACTTGAGTTCTAGTGTACCTTTCTCTTTTATCTTACTCTTTTTCTTCTACATTTCTATTTTTATTTATTAGCCAAGTTACTGCCGCACACTTATTAATTGTTTGCTCCTATTATGTTTCTATTTTTGTTATATTTTTTTCCTAATTTAGTTTTGAGGGTTTGTTTAATAAAGCGTGTTCCCAATTGTAACTATAATTATCAAGGTAAATATAAAATACAATTTTTAACATAACAATTAATTTAAAATCATGAATATCAAACATAATATTATCAAAAAAATGCACAACTTTACTTTTTGTATATATTCTAACCCCAAATTTTCTAATTTATTATCTCCAATTATGATGCAAACATTTAATATTGTAAGCTTCTCATATTTTTTATTTTAATATTCTATAATCTATACTCATCCCTCAATTTAGAACACAAACATTTAAACTACTTGAAAACAAAAACAATAATTCATTTTATTAGTATTTACATATATATATATATTTATTCTATTAATGTTCCAGTTACATATTTTTTTCCTGAATTTTCAATATTAAATTATCTCTTTTCATTTATATATGGAATGATGTTATATTATTATTATCTCCTTTTCCCCCAAATAAGAACTAAAAAAAATGAACATTGCATTATATAGATTTTTCAATTTTAATTTTAAAATTAATTATCTTCAAATTAATGTCTCCGTGATTTTTTAAATAAAAAACAAAATACTAAAATATATAAAATTAACTTTATTTCTTCACATACAAAATTTCCTATATAGAAATTATTATTGTGAAGGACAAAAACACACCACTTTTTAATTTTTTTTTAAAATAAACAACATAATAATTTTTTTACTCAAATCTTATACATATCTTATACTTTTATAATTTAAAAAAATGTACAATTGTGCAGCATTTTCGACACGTCCTGGAACCCTTATTTTTTGTGTATATAATAAGGCGAATTTGTTGGCCCAAGTAACCCATTCATTAAAAACCCAAAAGCAAAAAATAACATACATGATTATGATACTCTAGATTTTTTTGTTAAAGTCTTTTTATTTTATTTTATAAAACTTGGAACTCTTATCAATCGATATGTTTAAAACTAACTATTTTTCATGGTATACGACACATCGATACCTCCATAGCATCTAATATTAATGTATATATTTATTTAAATTATATCAACAACTTACATATTGAAATGGATGGTACCAATAATCGACAAGAGCATCGACGGGAGCAACAAAGACAGTACTATAGAAATAGAAGACAACGACGGACCATGGAGCAAAGGGAACATGATTTAGCTAGGAGGCGACAACAATATCGAAATATTAGGCAAACAAGGACCATGGAACCAGCCTGATTCAAATTTGTCAGAAAGGATGAGATTGACATCAATGCGAAATATGGCTAGGTCATCAAATAATCAACATATTAATATAGGTGACATAATATTTTGGATATATTTTTTTATTAATATTTTGGCTCTATTAATGCTCATTATTATGGAGCTACTATATATTGATGAGCAACTTATCTTTTTTTTTTTTTTGGATTGATGAGCAACTTATCTACTCTTCTGTAAATTTGAGTAACACATATAACAATTGAATCATCTTCTCTATATTGTTGATCATGGTTTCCTAATAAATAGATTCATTTCTGTATTTTCATTGAATATTTAATTAAACTTTTTAAAAACAAAACCATGCAGATCATAATTTTGCACCAACAAGGTTTCAAAGAACACATGACCATGAAACCGAAACAAGTGGTACACGTAATAATGACATTGAAAATGGTTAGAGACGAACTTTTAAATATTTTAAATATTGTGGAGACTTGTCATTTTTTTATTTTTTATTTGTAAAATTTAAAAGTATTAATCGTTAATCCTTTAAATATATGTATTTTACATTACTACAGATGGTAATTTGTCAGCAACAAGGTTTCAAGGAACACATGTGCGAGAATCAGGACAAAATATTAGGCAATTTAATGAAATTGCACATGGTAAGTACAATATTATTTTAGTACTTATATACTATTTTAATATTGTAACCATATATCATTAAATTATATATTGTAAATTCAGTGATCATTACTGCTAAACATTTTTTTTTATGCTATCCAATGATTAGGCAAATAAAATCAACATTCACATGTTCATAACAAATTGTTGGTTATTGTGTGAATTTAATGCCTACCTCCTAATTTTTAAAAATTGCTATCAAATATAACATTTCTATTAAAATTGATGCAAAACATTGTCTAAATTTGTACAAAAAATTACATCATTGTATGCATAGTTAAAAACTTTTTACATTCGATGAAATTTAATTTGATATATGTATTTTTTTCCACGCAGATTTGCAATGTAATTTCCAATCAAAAACATAATAGTGCGAGGTTTTATATCAATAACACTCTAATGGTCAGTTCCCGTTTGCCACTCCCAAGTACATGTTCACGTTGCAATGCACGATTGCTTTATCATAAGTCATGTAAACATGTGCTGCACTGGAGGGAATGTATCGTTTGAACAAGTAAATGCTCCTCCAGAGTTGCTAGAAATATTTTCAGACAATTCAACCGAAGGAAGCCATTTTAGGCAACATATTAGGAGTTACAATCATGTCTTCTCATTCACTTTAATGGGTGTACATATTGATGAAAATGTTGTCGCAACTGGACGTGGCATATACAGTTCTTGTGCTCAAGGTGCAATATATCATAAAATAGGAGGATTATATCCAAACGAGGGTTCAAGACCACGTTTCTTGCAATTGTACATCTACGATACCGGAGCATGAGTTACAAAACAGGATGCTTGAAAACCCTCAACTTCATCAAAATATGGTTCATAAGTTGCAACAAATTCTCCATCAGTGCAATCCATATGTGCATGCATTAAGGCAACTTGCACAACAACCAGATGTAAATCTATGTAGTCTACTCATTAAGGAACGCCCTGCTAATCAACCACAATATATTCTCCCAACTTCATCCCAAGTCGCAGCAATTATTGTTGGTGGATAAGCGGAATCAATGGCACGTGAAAGGGATATCAATGTGATGAATCATTCTGGATATCTTGAAAATGTTTGAGAAACTAAGGGATATTATGATCCATTACAGTATCCTCTAATGTTTCCTTACGAAACATTTGGATGGGACATCGAAACCACAAATCATAACGGGCAAATTATCACATGTCGAGAATTTAACAGTTACATGCTACATGTACATATTGTAATTTTTACACTGATATAAAAATAAATTTGTCTAAAAATTAATATTCAATAATCATACAAATCTTACTGAATTGTAGATTCGTCCCAACAATCATTCCATATTGCTAAAAGCGGGAAGACTTCTGCAACAATATGTTGTAGACAACTATGTGAAAATTGAAGTAGGAAGGTTAAGGTGGGTTCAACAACATCAGCATACTATTCGCTCTGAAGTGTACCAAGGATTGCAAGATGCTTTGCATGTGGGAAACAACTAGAGGTACTCATTATAACATCTATCAAAAAATATTTATACAATATATATATATGTCAGATAGATAGAACACCACCAACACGTACAATTTCTCTTTGTAGAAAATATAGGACAAAGAACCATATTGCCTTCATCATTTATTGGTAGTCGTCGAGACATGACACAATGGTATGAAGATGGTATGGCTATTGTGCTTCATGATGGAAAACCTGATATTTTTCTTACAATGACATGCAATCCTTCATGGAGTGAAAATATCAGCTGAACTTGGCCCTTTTCAAACTCCACAAAATCGTCCGGACTTGTTGACAAGAATTTTCCGGGCAAAATTTGAACAACTGAAGGAAGATGTAATTACCAAAGGGGTGTTAGGAAAGGTTAAAAGTTACATGTATTCCTGAAACGAGGATTGCCGCATGTGCATATGCTATTAATCTTCGATCCAAATGACAAATTACGCAACCGAGAAGATTATGATAGAGTTGTCAGGGAAGAAATACCAAAATTTGATGAAGAGCAGCAGTTACATGCTGCAGTGCTGAAACACGTGATACATGGACCTTGCGGTAGACTAAGTCCAAACTCACCATGTATAAAGAATGGTCAATGTAAAAAAGGGTATCCAAAAGAGTTCTATGTAACACCCCACTTTTCGTTAAGTACTTCCCTTAAAGCTTGTTTGGTTGTTAAATCGTTGGCTAAGGGCTTAGTGGGATGAGCACGCCCGTGCTCAACAGTGAGCACGTCCGTGCTCACTGTGCGGACCACGTCTCTTTGACGCTAAGTTGAGCACGACCGTGCTCAAGGGTGAGCATGACCATGCTCAGGTCCAGGTTATATATACATGCACAGAAACCGAGGGTTGCGTTTTTAACCCTATTTTTGGTGGCTGCTAACCCTGTTGCGGCTGACATTGTGTTTTTCCCTTTTTTCCCTCTTATTCAGAGCAATTCTTGAGTATTGGAGGCTTTGGGAAGTGTAGTTTCACCTGTGCTCATATAGAGGTAATGTCCCTTTCCCTTTTTGGTTTCCTTTTTCATGATTTGAATTGGGAAACTGATGGTTTATGTTTTGATGTTCCAAGGCTTGGATTCGTTTTGAGCCGCTCGAAGGGAAGGAACCAGTTTGCTGTTAGGACCGTTGTTAGAGCTACCTTCAATCAGGGTATGGGGAGAAGGGTAGTGTACTCATAGGCTTGGGGTTAGAGTAAAGCAAAGGGGTTCCCATAACCCCGGTTGAATTCATGTTTATTATATGATTAAGTGCTTTGTTGATAGTATATATTTGGTAAGTTATATGTTCATGTTTGGTTATTGGTAATTGGTGAATATGATGTTATTCTGTTGGTTGTTGGATATAAATGTATGATGTGATTGGTTGATGCCAATGTTGAGTTGGATTGATGTTGAAGTGAGTTTGACCTCATAAATACACTGATAATTGACCTTAGGATTAATGGATTAAAAACCCTAGAAATTGGTTAAGGTTTCAGTTTCGGTTTCTGCCCAAAACAGTGCAGTCGTGCATTGAGCACGACCGTGCTGAACAGGGAGCACGACCGTGCTCCCAGTTTGAATTCTGGAAAATGGCCGTGCTATTAGCACGACCGTGCGATCGTGCCGCTGAGCACGACCGTGCCCAATAAGAAGCACGACCGTGCTTCACTTATGTGACCAGCACGGCCATGCAGGGGATCAGCATGCCCGTGCTCCCCTATCTGACCAGAATATGATTAAAGGCTTTTAAGGGGTTTTTAACCCCAAGTTCCCCATGATTGTAAGATAACACGCTGATTTGTTAGATAACTTGGTTAAAGACGATTAAAGGATAATTGAGATGGTTAAGTCGGTAACTGTTGGGTTGCCGCACGTTGATGAGTCGTGCCTTGGTGCTTCATGGCCAAGGGAGCCTCGACCCCGCGGTTTGGGTCTAAGGTGTTGTTGTTGTACCTTGGTGGCCGAGAATTTGCCCCAAGTGTTGCGGTCGATTAAGGTGTTGTTGTTGTACCTTGTTTGAATTACTTCTTAGAGGTAATGTGTGTTAACAAGTAAGTACACGTTTCATTTTCTGGTTGCGGTTTAACTGATTTTGTCTTGTAGGTCAGTTATGGAACCAGAACCTGAAGGTGGACGTGGACTTGGATGGGGACGAAGACGTGGACACGGTCGTGGAAGGGGTCGTAGAAGTGGTCACCTTGGTGGTCGTGGTAACATGGATGAGATTTATGAAGGTGGGGTAGATTATACCGCATAAGCAATGGAGAATGTTGCAGCCGCTATCGCTTTACAGATAGCTACTATGGCTGCCCAGAACCAGCAAGCTGCGGAAGGCAGAGGTCTGACTGCTTTTCGACTTCAGAATCCTCCACAGTTTCACGGGGATACTGAACCTGAGAAAGCTGATTTGTGGATATAAGAACTGGAGAAAACCTTTGAGCTCATTCTTAGACTAGAATGATTTTCACTGCTTTTAATATCGGTAATATAAATAAATATGTTTATATTTTTATCCGAGACTTAGAAAATGATTTTGGATAAACCAAGATCATATCCATACTCTACCTTGTCGTAGAGAGTTACGGTTAAATTTTAGGTCGAATATTCAGAAGAAAACCCGGTCTGCGTTTCACTGACAGTAAAATTTTACTGCTCAGAAAACCTAATTTTGACTTGTGAATGAAATGGTTAGGTTTTATATCGATTTTCCAACGACTTTAGTTATTTTGAAAATTTTCACTCAAAAGTGAAATAATATATATTATTCGGGCGAAATATTTAATCGGGTGAATGACGGAGCTGAATACGGGATTTCCGTGACCATCTAACGGATAAAGAAGTAGTCATTCATGATGACTCATGAAGGTGAGTCACCATTGTGAGTTATGGTGTGACTCACCATGTCATGATGGTTTTTGGCATGAAATGTCATTTATGTCCTTAACCTTTTGTTAAATGCAAAAATTGTCCCTAAGTGAAATTACTCTTTTTATCCTCAAATGAACAGAACTTGGACCTCCTTGCCTTGAAATTCACGGCCCTAACCCCCTCTCTTAGGCCATGCCACTCATTTTTCATCAACTTCATCTTCTTCACTAAGTTTTCTCTCATTTTCTCTAAGTGACCCATAAGCAAATTTGTGAAGAACTTACTTGATTCTTTGCCATTTTTCAACATCCAAGAGGTATACCTTACTTTCCTTAATCAATAAACATCATGTTCTTCATTCATTTTGTTGTTTCAAGGCCATGATAATCATGTTTCAATTCTAGGGTTTTATGTTCAAAAATCTCTAGAAAATCATAGAAAAATCCATTTGTGATACACCAATTTCTATGAACTTATCATGATCTCTATATTCATCATTCAACAGCATGAATCAAAATAAATTTTCTTCCCTATTTTTCTTTTCATGAGGCCGTAACCCTAGCTTGCGAGGGTGGAGGAATTTTGTTTCAATTTTTAGAAAGTGACAACTGATTTCATCTTTCTATTACCTATATCTATTGAATCCAAAAGATTGACACAAAATAAAATCCCTAGCCTATTTTCTATTGATGGCCGAATTTATGCTCTAGAGGAGTTGAATGATTTTGTTTCAATTTTCAACTCATGATAATTTTCCTTAACTCTATACTACTCTAAGATCATGAATCTAAGAGTATGTGAAATTTTGAGATCCCTAACCAATTTTTCTAGTCATGGCCGAACTTATACCATTATGAGTTAGTAGGTTTTTTTCAAAGTTTAACTTGTATTATGTTGTTTTGTGAAGGATTTGTTGAGTAATTGTGGTTTGGTGTTGTGTTGAGGAAGCTGAGTTTTCGGAAGATCATTTTCAGATAGAAATCCATGCTCCGAGGTAAGAGGAGTGTACTTGAGGGATTTTCCGATAGCTATATGCTATCAGTGAGTGGTCTGTAAAATTTGTTTGAGCTTCGTTATGGTTGTTTAAGTTGTTATTTTATCTGCTTTTAGTTATCTGCTTTTGATTAATTAGCTGCAGATATGTGGTATAGCTTTGATGTGTAACACCATTCTCGGGCGCTACATCGTACGTGACATTTTAATGCCGAAAAGTTGGTTGATTAGTTTTTCGTTTTCATAAGTCATCAATACAATTGGTTTGAATAAGGTAAAAGTTCAATAACATGTTTCATAATCATAATAAGATTATTAGTTCAAAAGTCACTTATATAAAAATCCAACCCGACTCATAGATAGAAATCATAGAAATGTACAGACTCAACATAAAGATATGGAGACGCAGCTCCTAAAATATAAGATACTTGGAGTCGCAGCTCCATAAATAGTTTGATTAACTTCCAAACATACCCAGCTGACCAAACTAAAATAGAAAAGATAATCCTCTCTCGTACATTGTCAGAAGGATAAACCCAACTGACGAGATCTAGTGGACACTCTATTTGAGTCCACTACCGACGTCGTCGTAAAAGACACTACTAGAGTCACTAAAAAAGTAACTCTGGGACTAAGCCATTTCCTCTTTCAAGAGGAAAAACTTAATCCACGAACTATCAATTATCATGCCTATCTCAAGAAAAGAAAGGTCAGGCATGACATAAACATGAATGCCATCGTCTTGGTCCATCTGAAAACTTGAATCTGTCCCTCAGAGAATCCACTATGTCATCTATATGCTTGCACCTTGACCTCTACGATGAATCAGTCAAGCAACATCTTGACGTCTCAATCTTCTCACAAGAATACAGAAGGCACATAGCCAGCCGACATAGGCAATATAAAAATAATGAAGTGAGATTCCATTTATCTTACACATAAGGCAGACATGCAATAGTACGACTCACAGGTACATAATACAACAGTACTATATTTCTTTTATCTCCCATTTTAATTCTGCAACTCAAAACTCCAAGAATATATTATACCAAACTCAACGGTAAGCTTATCAAGCATACCGAACACAGTGTGTCCATCGAAGGACGAAATAGGGAAAAACTGATTGAAACCGTATACTCCCATTCCTACATAGCCTCAAGGAATATCCGATTCTAACATCAGAGCTAATTTGATATTTTGGAAAGGAATGGTTACTACAGGTTTCATCTACGCCCACCTTCAGGCACCATGTGTGGCTATCATGGCACACAAGGCTCAAATCATAATCATAATGTATGTACTATCATAATCACATGTGATCTCAAACTCTCTGTGGAACAACAGGCTCTTTATGAAACCTCTATTACTGGGAAGCTTGGCTTCCTTGGCACAATGGCCATTCCGAACGTAGTATCTACTATGTAGTTGGGCAAAATTGCCGGAACACGTCCGATTGATCTATCCATCGGATAACCTAGTGATTCCACCAGAATCCACTTGCTGTCAATCTCTGACGAACGATATTCTCGGGTACAAATCATCGACTAACATTAATCCACAGTTCTCAAACAGACTTGTCATGTTTGTGTAAAGATGTTTTAAGGCACTTGCTTACAAGTCCTAATACATTATGAAATTGGATCAACAATCCAATCATTTATTTCTTTACACTTTTCTAATTGAGATTTTCTCTTGGCTTTCAAGAAATCAAATAACTCTTAGTCCATTAAATCTTATGGAGTTATGGATAATGAATTATCCACACTTTACGACAAATGGTCTTGCTTCACCATAAGTCATAAATTATTAAGTTCATATTTTCACTAAATCATTCATGACTTAGGTTTTACTTTTTAACGTAAATACTAGTCGTTGAAGACTAAAATCTTCTTTTGTCTTAAAACCAAACCTTTGGTTAAAACCAAACTCTTTTGAAATAAGATTCCATCAAAGTATATAAGCACTAAGTTCCTCAAAACAGTTTCTTGAAAAACATCGAAATTCTTAAAATATATTTTTACCGCTTTTTACTATATTTCAACTTCAATTCCATATTTTCACAAATATAATCATTTTCCTCAAATCCTTCACTTTCCTAAGTTACCATACTTATGTTAAAGTATTAAAATACTGATTTCAAACTCTACATCATTGTTTTCTCAAAAATCTTTAAAAATGTTTGACGACGGTTTCGCCACTTTTTACTGGTTTTAGGCCCAAAAGCCATACTTTTGAAAATATGATTCTTCACCTCAAATCTATTACTCGCTTAGGTTATAACACTCATATTAAGATGTTGAAATACTGATTTTACAGTTTCCTTTCCACATATACAAAATTCCTAAAAGTTTGACCGAACGTCGTTAAGTTTGTAAATCGCGTAAATCATTTTTCAACGATTTTAAACTCTAATAGTTCAAAACTCATTTTGGAGTTTTAGAACAGTTAAATAGGTATAAAAAACAGTCTCTAACTGTCCAATTACATTTATTTTCGAAAATTGCATTTTAGTCCCTAAACTCTCATTAATTGCAAAAAGGTCCTTATTCACTTAAAACCGTATAACGTTTTGTTTATAACTTCAAATCACACCAAACCAACTTCTATAGAAATATTTTTCCAGTCCTCATAAAAGTTCCAGAAATTACATTTCTGCCCCATACTTTACAATATTTGCAAAAAGGTCCTTGTTTACTAAAAAGCTTATATCTTTTTATGTATTAATCCAATTAATACCAAACCAATTTCTAAGGTCTTATATTATCATTCACTTCAACTGTATGACATATTTTCATATTTTTAGTACAGTCCCGAATTTTTTCAGAAATTGCATAAAAGTCCCTAAGACTCAAAAATTCATATCTTTTAACATACATAACTTCAATGGTCCCTATATCTTCAATAATTCATAACTTTCAATATACTCAACCAATTCACTTCAAACCAATTTCTACATTCTTATATACTCATTCAATTTCTATAAAAATTATTAAGACAAATAAAATCAACAAGGAACCTTCTCATCCAGCTATGGCCGAATGGCCTCAAATAATTATATTATGCATTTTTCTTAAGAAATCAAGCAAACAACAATCATGGTTCCAACTTAAGGTCATTGGAACCAAAACAACCATATGACATATCATACCACAACCAAACATCAAATCAAGTCGTTCAAGAGGATCACACACATCTAAATCAATAATATACACTTATGAGTTACAAAACAGATACATTAAATAAACCATCAACATATCTACATTAAGGTAGAGTAGTAGTAATCTCCCTCCTTACCTCTTGTAGATCACTTGAAAGTCAAGTAGTAGAAGGATGTTGTTCACCTAAATCACAAGGTTTTCAACCCACAAAACCTAGGCATGAACAACCAACATGAAAACAAGTTAAAGAATGAAGAAAATCACCTAAACCCATTTGAGCATAGGTTCGGCCAACTCAAAAAGAAATTGCTAGGGATCTCTAAATTTTTCAAGCTCTTGGATAATGAAAATAGAAGTCATATGGAGATCATAGAAATTGATCTCACATTAAAATGATTTTTCTAGGATTTCTAGAATTATTTGAGAAACTAAATCTAGGAATTTGATCTTGAAGAAAACATGGATTTAAGAAGAAAACTTGTGATGAAAAGTGAAGTATGATCATGGATCATAAGGCTATACCTTTGGAATCTCAAGAAATGATCAAGATCTAAGACTTCCTTTGAAAATCAAGTGTAAGAACTTAGAGTTTTTTTGTGAGAAAGTTGAAGAACATGAACCAAATGAAATGAAAAGGAATGACCAAGTGTGGTCTTAAGGGTGTTGGCCGTGAGTATGCTAGGGAGAAAAGGGTAAAATGTTGTCATGGCATACTTGAAATTACAATGAAGGATTAAGGGTATTTTGGACATTTCACACATAACCATCATTACATGCATTTAATGCATGATGACTAACCCCCTATGACTCACCCCCATGAGTCATCATATGTCCTCATCCATCCGGCGTCGGATTTTGTCTCTACACCTCCGTTCTCAATTCCGTCGATCCCCGATCGTCGAGTATTCGCTCGAATAACCTATTTATTTTGAAAATTTTCAAAATAACCATTATGGTTGGAAATAAAACAAAAATCTAAACAGCATCGTTATCTGGTCAAAATTAGGTTTTCTGATCAGTAAAATCTTACTGTCAATTAAAACGCAGACCGAGTTTCGTCTGAATTTTAAACCTAAATTTTTACCGTAACCTTCTACCATAAGGTAGAGTAAAACTATGATTTTATTTTATCCAAAATCATTTCCTAGATCTCAGATAAAATATAAAGAACTAAAAATTCTACCGATAATGAAAAATATTAAAAACGGGGTGTTACATGATGCATGTTATAAACTGTATGATATGCTATAATGTTGACGTGGCAATTTTATTGGTGTTGATTGTTGATTGAGAAGCCTGACAGTGGTCAGTGCTCAATTAATTATGGAGATAAAAGCTTTAAAAAGCTTCAAGAGGAATATCGAATATTTAATTAATGAAATATTGGAAAATAATATCATTTAAATATTTGATTTGTTGAAAATGAGGAATAGTTGAAAATACTATTATTTTAATGATTTAGCGGTGTAAGAGTGATCTAAGAGTAATTGTGAGGACATACCTGTGAAAAATTTTAGTGATGCTAATTTTTACGAAAGAAATTCTAAAATAAAATAAAAAGTTATTAGAAAAAGTTAATTTTCAAAAATAACTTTATTATTATGTTGAGAAAATCATCTTAAGAGAAAAAGTCAAATTTTGACTTAAAACGTTTTTAAAATGCTAAATGACGAATAATTCCGAAAATATTTACGGAAAGCATTTTTAAAAATAGCAGTATTTATTTGGACAAAGAGTTAGTCTCAAATGACTTCTTTTTTCAAGAACTAAGGTTTCGGAAAAAGATTTTCAGAGGAAAATGAATTTCTTGGTGATTTGACGGTTTTATAAACGAATTTCAAACGGAAAGGATTTTCTGTAAATGAGTTTTACTCAACAGTGTGATTTTCGACAACTTGGATAAGTTGCGGAGATTTTGTTTTGGATTTGTGTTTCACAGAACGAAAACGATGTAAATGTTGAAACGTGAACCTAGTAACCGAGACGTCGTGATACTAATGTTCTGTAATAAAAACACGTAGATTTTTTATCCGTGTTACGTTGTTATGGACCTTGTGTCCTATTTACGTTGTGATGAACGTTGTTAAAGGTGAACGTTGTTTTCTATCACAATGAACCTAAGACTGATGCATCGGTCTAGGGCTTCGTGATTGAGCACTCGGACTTCGTGTCCTGTGTTGACGATGAAAATCTTAAAACGTTGAAAATCACGAATGGTCGTGAGCCTTTGAGCTTCGACAAGGAAAGAATGAACAAAAAGAAAAGTGAAGAGGAATAAAATGCATTATTTGGCAGACGTGCCTACGGTGTTAAGAGTGGTATCTTGGTGGACAAGGTATTCATGTTACGTTGTATCATTGTGCCTTGATGGACAATGAAAACCATATACGTTGATCACTGTGCCTTGTATTGGACAGTGTGCTATGGTAAACACGGTGTGCCTTATTTGGTAATCAAGCTTGATCAGCTCATTTACACGAGATTGGGATCTCCGGAGATTAGGTAAAAAGTTAGACGTTGAACATTGAAGTGTCATGCATTTTTATAAATGATGATGACTGTTGGATATGAAACCCATTGATAAACTACTTGTTTATTTATGAGAATTTTACGTTGTTATGACTATATATGTTTATATGTTGTTTTGTGTGTCGCGCATGTAGTTTTCGTGTTTAAATCCATATATTGGTATCTCACCCTTGCGCGTTTCTTGTTGTGTCTCTCTCTTGTGTGGTATATATACATATATCTAAGTATAGATGGATCCAGAGTCGCAGTTGGCGTATTTGGGGACTCGATCCCTGACTTTTGAGGACGCAGCAAATGGTGGTGCGTGGGAGATAAATCCTGGGGCACACAACGCCACCTATACGGGTCCTGTACGTAGTATAGTTGGCACGTTAGCAGTAGGACCTCAGAGACGCACCCATACTGTGGAGACTATCGAGGTCTCATTACCTCCACTCTGGCTTATCCTACAGTACCTAGTAGATTAGGGGGAGTTGGAGCTTCACCCTCCTTTAGTTCAGTCTTTATTGGAGGCAGTACCAGTGACACCTCCAGCACCGATCATACTTGTTCCGGAGGTGGATGATGGGATGGAGGAGGATCCCAAGGAGGACTTGGAGATGGAGGTCGAGTATCACCCTCTTCATGATGATGTTGCCCCTGAGGGTATAGAGGGAGTTATGTGTCTTCACCGGATACTCCTAGTGTGGGTGGGGATGACTATCACGGTCTCCCCAATGGATATCATTAGTATAAACCAGATATAGGAGTTGGTTCCATTTTTGAGTAGTGGTCTTGACAGTTTGTTATTTTGGCTACTGAGAGCCATTGTGTTTTTGAGATGTGGTTCTAGACGATCCCTACGTACCTAGATAGGTTTTTATTTTCTCTATTTTATTTATCTTTGAGAATGACCTGTCTTTATAAAGGCCCTGTGTAAAACTGATGATGACATAGTATGTACAAAGTTTCTGATGCATATATATATATATTTGATTATGTTGTTTGTATGAAGAAGTAAAGAAGAAGGAAAAAAATTTATCACCATTTTCTGAAAGAAGTGAAATACTTAGAAATTATTATTTTCTGAACCAGCATTTCTAAAGTTTTATTTTCCGCACCGGGTTACTATGTGATGTCCCAAGAGGGGGTGTCGCATTGTGCATTTAAAACTTAAGAGCAGAATTAAATACTTTGCATCAAAACTAAAATATTAATAAATTGTTTTAATTAAATTTTAAATTTTCTCCCAATAATAATTAAGGTAAATATTAATTTTTTTTCATGTATAATTTTCAAACCCATGTGAAATTCTGAGTCACACCCACGCTAACGATTTTAAAAGCGTAAATTTATATGAAAACTTATATTTTATAGTTTAGAAAATATAATACTTAGTTTTTCAATGAACAATTGTTTTTTTTTTATCATTAAATAGTGCCCTAAGACACTAGTTAGCAATGCCTTAACTAATTTTACCTATTAATTGTTGTAATTATTGTGTTTGATAATCATTTATGTGACCTTAAGACACTGATTAAGGAGCTAAAATAGGCAAGTTTTCATTGAGAAATTTATATTTAATTTATCAATGAAACTTTACTCCTTTTTGTTAATTAGCAAAACCCTTACTTACTTGAGCACGGATTTGGTGTCTTTAGAGTTTGATGCCTTTGGTGACTTTAGGCAAAAATGAGATGAGAGAGATAGGAAAAAATGGAGGGAAGGGATGATAGAGAAAATAAGAGATGAGAGAGATAGAGAGAAAGACACCAAATCCAAAGACACCAAATTCATTTTCTACTTATAAAGCGAACTATTTTTTGGTAAATGATAATCAATATCCTCTATCATCTTTTGGTGGAATGTCTTGATAGACGAAAAAAAGATGGCAGACTGCCAGCCTCTTCCAGAGAGTTTTCAGAAATTTGCAGAACACTTTATTTGTTAATGTTTTAAGTTCACAATTTCCTTTTCTATTACATAAATACAATAACACATGAACAAAACAACTTTGTGAATATGTTATCGATATCTTCTCCATTGTAAAATTAAATTTGCTTTGTAATGTCATAAAAGAGTTTATGTATTTATTCTTCACTTCTCCTTCTTTCAAATCTTATAAAGCCATATAATCTTTTCAAATATTATAGATTCTTATAATATTAATCCATTAAAATTCATATTATAAAATCCTGATTATAAAAATGTTTAAAAAAAACTTAAAAGTCGTTCCATTCTCCGGTGGATTTCCCTATAGTAAAAAATTAAAAATCTCAACCATTAGAACTCCTGTCCTTTTTTTTATAATATTTATTTAAACACACACTCTCCATCCCTCTCCCTCGTCAGTCGCCACTCCCAGTTGCAACTCGCCTGCGTTTCACGTCTGCGATCTTTGTCTCTTGCCTGCGTCTCGCTCGTAGGCCAGTCGTTCCTTCCGCGTGTCTCCTCTGTCGTTGGCAGCGACACTCTCCAGGTAAATAAATCCTCTTCTTCTTGTTGCGTTCTTTTCTTTCTGCCAGCCTATTCTCTTTTGGGGTTATCATCATTCAGTAGTTGTATTTGATACCTTAATTTCTTGTTATGTATTGTCAGATTATCATTCAGTAATTGATGGCGTCTTCTACTTCTGCTGTTTCCGCTTCTCAAATCGGAAAACAAATTAAGGCAAGTTTGTGTTAATATCTCTCTGTTTTGGTTGAGAAGACTGTTGGAGGACTAGAGATGGAAAAGGTTTGATGCTATTTTTTTTTTTCAAGAAAGTTTCATACCAAATAACTATTTTTGATGCTAAGTTTGGTTTGCAAATTCTCTAGGTTTAAAATTGTATGAGGGAAGAACTTGTTAATTAGGATTTGAGTAAAAGCAAATTTGATTTATCCATATAAACTGGATCATATAGTAGGCTATAGTGTAAAGACCATAATGGACACTAGGAAAGGTGATTTAATATGGATTAGCATCTAGATAAACTACTTGGGCAATAGAGGAGATGATATATAAGATAAGTATTTTGACTTGCGTCAGACATGTAGTTCAACTCCAATTTTGAGGACAAAATTTCTTTTAAAGGAAGGGACAAATGTAACATCCCCAAATCAGCAAATATTTTCTTTATGATCTTGAAAAATCTCTCTCTCTCTCTCTCTCTCTCTCATATATGTGTATAATTTATTTTTGTTTTCTCTATATGAGTATATGCCGAGATGGTTTTTTAAAACCAGGAATAGAGAGGAATAAAATAGTGTTATTGTGTATGAAGGAGGACTGCTTTGCAAAAATGACGAAAAAGAGGGTTTTATGGTAATAAAACAACAAAAAGTGGGTGGAAGGTTTGCTTAGTGATACCTGCCCCTTTCCCTTTGTACTGTAGCTATTAGAAAAAAGGGGGGAAGAAGTGCTCGATGGGGAACACGGAAAAAAGAAGATGATGAATTAGTGGAAGGAGAAGGAAGAATAGAGAAGCAAGTGATACATACAAAAAAGGAATTTGAACAAGGTGAGTGCAATAGAATTTAGAGAATTATCACTAAAAGGAGGAGGAAAAACAGCAGCTGGACTAACGCTCAATCCGGGATTAGTCTCATGACATTGCTTATCGGGATCTTCTGATCTAAGATTAAAAAAAGTTAAGAAAATTTGTTATTATCTTATATTTGTACAAATATGTTAAATCACTGACTATATTTTATACAGTATAATTTGGAAGTTCATAATTATCAATCATTAACATTAATTTATCTCATTGCTTTAGTAAATAACTTGTGATACATAGATTTTTTTATTAAATTTGTGTGTGTATGTGTGTGCACGGTCACAATTTTCTATCACATGCCATGAACTGTTTCTGTTTTTTTTTTTTTGTACTTGAATATGGTTCTATCTTTGTTTCGGTGGATCCACTTTGCATTCAGTTGCTTTTGATTTGGATAACTTTGAAAGGATGCTAAAACATTTGTATGCATTCAGCCCGATGAAATATTGCCTTGGCATAATATTGACATTAATAATGATGAGGAAGACAAAGAAGAGTGGGTCACACAGGGTGACGAGGAGCAAAATTCCATTCTCCATGATGAAATGGGAAAACAGAAACATAAAACATCAACACAAGGTATATCGGAATGCTAGAGGCATTGCCAACCATGAAACTAGGTTGGTCTTGAAGAAGTTTTGTGTACTTCTCAAAAACTTGATATTCAGCTTTTAGTAAGCTTATCACAAATGTTTCTATTAAAACTGCCTTTAGAAAATCATTTTTTGAAGTCTAAACAACACCTTTAATCTTTTGATACAATTTCATAAATTTTAAAATTGATCTCTACTATTTAAAAATTTAAAATTAAATATTATAATTTTAAATTTTTTTAAATATGTCGTTGTATTTGAATAAGTTTTGGTTATCCTTTTTAATTATAGACATTTTGTAATTAAGTTCCTAAAACTTGTCGGATGGATTCTATTTAATTTTTCTTAAAGTATAGGAATGTAATTAAAAAAATTTAAAATATAAAGATCTATATATAAACTCATTGAAATCATATGGATCAAAATAATTATTTAACTTTTTTTTTTTCATATAGTTTATAGGAGTGGATGATAATTAAATATTTTGAAATGAATCATTCGCAGGGAAATTATCTAGCATTACAAGAGAGAACAAGGCATAGAAAATTAGAAACTCTTATATAAGTAATCTGCATTTTTAAAATTATAAAACTCAATTTTTGTTTTCTTCATAGTAAACTGGACGCTTTACAGCAATGTTTTAAATTGCGGTTGCGGTCACGATGCGGTCACGGTTGCATTGCGGTTGTTGCAATCCGATGCGGCCACATTGTGGCTGATGCACTCCACAATCATGGTCCGATGCAGTTGCGGGGGACCTCCACAATCGAGATGTTGCAGCCGCATTACGTGATGCGATCTGCAATTTGAAACCTTGCTTTGTAGTGTTCCAAGAACTCCAATGGATCTGGTCCATGGATTTAAATTATGGTGGCAGTCGCGTTGCGTTTTTCGTTATTGCGGACAATTACAAAAAAAATGCGGCCTATATGACCGCAATTGCAGTCGCGATGTGGTTTCAACGACTATAAAAATTACAACATCTCGATCTCAATTGCGGTTTCGGACCTCATTCTGGTCTTAACTCTTTAATGTGTTAAAAAATTATCATTTAACACTAAAGTATAATTTATCTAACTGCATTGTGATTTGTGAGTTGTGAGAGTAGCATTACTCTTTTCAATAGGTCATCCTTTGACAATCACCTATCCATTCATATAATGGAAGGTTTAGTGAGTCAAAACAACTTACTAATTGTCAACTTTTGTCTTCATCATGGACTATGCATAAATACATAATTTTCATCAGATCTAAGTAAAAATGTTGCATAATTTTCTTCAGATCAAGTAAAAATGTTGAACAAACCCTTATTAGAATCGACAACAAGTCTGTATCTTCTAATTGTAAAGCTTGAGCAGTAGGCTAATGATGATAACTGATGGGAATCAAGTGTAGATCATCTCTTCGCGTAACTGCTATACCAAAAGTTTCAGTCATGTCCAAGTCTTCATTTTTCATTCCATTAGGAAGTTTCCAATCAAAATGGTATAACAACAATGCAAGTGGAAACTCAACATTGATCAAACCGAATGATATGCCCGGGCACATTCTTCTTCCAGCACCAAATGGTATGAATTCAAAATTATTTCCTTTGAAGTCAACAGAACTATCATTGAACCTCTCAGGATAAAAACTCTCAGGCTCAGTCCAATGATTTGGATCTCTTCCAATTGCCCAAGCATTGACTATGACCTTGCTTTTCACTGGTATATGATACCCCTTAATCTCACAAGCTTGTCCACATTCTCTCGGAAGCAAAAGAGCACCAGGAGGGTGTAATCTTAATGTCTCTTTCACAACACATTTCAAATATTCTAACTTCTCCAAGTCACTTTCATTGGGCTTTCCTTCTTTATCAAATACATCTGTAACCTCAGCTTGTACCTTCCTCATTACTCTTGGATTTTTAATCATCTCTGCCATTGCCCAAGTTATGGTTGTAGATGATGTCTCACTTCCCCCACCAAAGATATCCTTCAAAGAAATTGTGAGATCAAATAAACTTGATACAAAGGCATAGGAATATATGGTGTGAGGCATCCAATACATCCAGGACTAAAGAGTTTAAAATACCTTGGTCCAATAAA
The DNA here is from genome assembly GCA_035048595.1 of Echinosophora koreensis. Taxonomy (NCBI): domain Eukaryota; kingdom Viridiplantae; phylum Streptophyta; class Magnoliopsida; order Fabales; family Fabaceae; genus Echinosophora; species Echinosophora koreensis. The sequence goes on from JAPCYP010000144.1 coordinate 173,458, forward strand.
ATTTGAAAACAAATACATACTACTAAAAGTAGAAAACGAAAGAAGCTTCTATACTGCAGATACTACTGAATTTCAAAGCTTCTTGTTTGACTGCGGTAACTGTTAAAATTTCATATAAATTTGACATGAAAGGAATATAAATATTAATTCCAGCTATTTCTTTAAGAATATTGTAGAAAATCAAACGCAAACAACAGTAGAATAGACCAATTAGTATAAGGAATTCGTCCAACACAATTAAAGACAGGAAGAATAGCATAATTTAGAGGTTTAAAGCAAATATACCACAAAATCGTATAAGACTTTTGCTTTTTATGTTGAAATATATTTTGCTTTACCCAGTTGGCTAGTTGCCTATAGAGTGTAAATAAATTCTTAGTGTAAATGCCACTTATAATAACATCTTATTCCTGTGCCAGAATTTATTTGCATATATAAGAATAATCAAATAATAATTACAATTAAAAGAGAGCATTTTTTTATACACTCACATCAGAACTTACGTTGAGAAAGAAAATTTTGGAGTCCATGTATTATTACAAATAATATTTGCAAATTATAGAAGTGGTGTAAAATTTACACTTTCCTATGACTACTAACAACTTTGCTTAATTTACAGTTGGTTACATTTTTTTGTGTGTTTGTTCCTTAATTTATTATCATTGTTTAGAATTTAAATTACACATTTCATAAGTTATCAACACATAATAATAGATCAATAGCGAAGAAATCATTAGTTACTGGTTTAACTTAGTGAAGGGTTAAACACTTCAAAAGTGGGTAATTTTTGGGATAAATAAATATGCATACCATGATCACAGCCTTAATGCTATCATCAGCTAAGTTAATATCCTGGAATTTCAAGAGCACATCTACCAGATCTTCCCCTTCTTCTTCACCCTGACCTTCTGGGGTACATGACTTAGCCTCTCTATGCTCATTGATGATGTTTTGCATTATCTGGTCAGCTTGTTTGTGCAACTTCTCAAGCTTTGGCTTCAACCCTGAGAAGTGTTGAAGCCATTTAGCAGAAGGGTACAAATCTCCCAAGTCAAAACCTCCAGCAGCCTCTGTTGCTTCTTTAACCACTGATATAAATTTTTGAAGGTCCTTGCATTTCTTGCCAAAAGCAGTCCTTGAAGTGATTGTAGATATTGTTGAAATCACTTCTTTGCTGAGATTGATGGGTGATCCTTCTTTTGAAGCAATCCATTTGATGAGATTAGTGAGTTCTTCCCCTCTAATGGGTTGGAAAGATTGGACACGTTTTGTGCTTAATAGTTCCAGTGCACAAATCTTCCTTAGTTGTCTCCAATAATCCCCATATGGTGCAAAAGACATACCACGAGAATCATAAGACAATATCTTTGCAGCTAGTATAGAAGGCCTTGATGCAAAGATAAGATCATGGGTTTTCATCACCTCCCTAGCATACTCCGGGGATGAAACTACAATGGCAGAAACCTCTCCAAGCTTAAGGTGCATCAAGGGTCCATATTTTGCTGATAAATCTCTTAACTTACGATGGGGAAGTGAGCCAACTAGGTTGTGTATGTTCCCTATGATAGGTAGCTTCCATGGCCCTGGTGGTAAATTTGGAGTTGAGTCATTTTTCTGGATCACTATTTTATGTACCATGAACATAAAAATGAAAAGGGAGAGAAAGGATGTGTAGTAGAGGATTTGAAGATCCATGGTGGAAATTGAACATAGATCAAGGCTTTCTAGTTTGGTGATGGAACTTGTTTGACACTCTTAATATATAGATTAGAACAATTAACATTCGTTATAGGGTAATGTCCTATTCAAGATACCGTACATTCGATGATTTATTTGATGAAAACAACATGATGTACCACTTCCTGTCACACCCAATTAAATTGTGACATGTGGAAAATTAATCATATTATTTGTTATAAATATATCCTTTTTAAATGATATGTTACAATCTAATTGGGTGAGATATGGAGTGGTTCATGATTTTGAGACTCATCCCAATTTAAAATGGTACAGGATGTCATGTAGACAAAAACAAAAAACATATACGTCTTTCTGTAAGGTGGTGGCTGCTATGATACATTAAGTGAAACATTTAAGTCTCGGAAATTGCTAAATCAAATCAGATGAGTTAAAAATTAACACAAGTTGTTGTAATAATAAATTAAATTTTAGGGCCTGCAATCTACATGGTGTCATCCAATCTTTTACATATTTAATATGATACTTAAGTTTCATATAAATATCTTCATATACAAACAAATGTTACATGACATTAATATAGTCTTAACTTATTGACTGATAAAATATAACAGTTGCATTATTGATGACATAAGTGGTCCTTAATTTTAACTTTTGCGTGATTTGAAAGTCGTTCTAATGCCTACAATATCAACATTAACATAATTATAAACTGGGACAGTGACGTCCGGGTTGGCTAAAACAATTTCGGGCTTAAATTTCATATAAATAATTTTACATGTAGACAAATATTACATTACATTAATATAGTGTTATCTTTTTTCTTTTTTTTCCAGAGTGTCCTCCCACCCAATAGGTGAAAGACTAATCTCCCGGGGTATTGTGACGTGCTTAAGCAAGCGACCCCTCTCAAGTATTTTTTTTCCATACACATAGATCTAACGATCGAACCCAAGACTACATGCTTAAAGGACCCAAGCCGCCTTACCTCGTCGGTATAGTCTTATCTTATTGACTGTTAAAATATAACAATTGCATTATTGATGAATTATTAAGTCCCTATTTTAACTTTTGTATTAGCATAACTAGAAAGTCGTTCTAATGCCTACAATATCAACAATAACATAATTATAAACTGGGACAGTTATGTATCCTCCAAAAAAAGTATTTAATAAAAAACTTGTAAGAAAGTAATTATGGCTCAGTTATGTATCCTCCAAAAAAGTATTAAATAAAAAATTGTAAGAAAGTCATTATGATGAGTGTGGCTCACATAGGATACTGAACTTTATGTAGACAGAGTTATTTGAATTGTGAGGATGCGAAATTTGTGGCAAATTCTTAGACCAATTAGAGTTACATCCGGAAGTAGAACATTGCAGTGCTCTTTAATTTAGGGATGCTAATGTATAGGATATTATATTACTCGTCCACGTACACGCGTTTGAAAAATATACTCGTACCCGGACTCATACCTGTGTAGGTATAAACTTTAGTACCCTTACCCGAACCCTCTGAGTAGGGTACTTAAGTACTCGCACCCGCACCCATTACCCGCACTTTAACTAACAAAAAAATAAATAACATAAAGAACATTATAACTCAATTAAAAAACCATCCAAAGATCTTTCAAATCTACTCGTGAAACATTACAAACCATAGTATTAAACTAAATAAAAACATCTAAACATCCAAAAAGAGTAAATATCACAATAAACATTCAAAACAATAAATTTATGAACTTATAAGTCCGGAAAGGGAAAAACACTAATCAGCCCTGGATTTAGAACTTTTACATTAATTTTATTGTTAAAATTTGATATATAATTATAATTTTATATATATATATATGGTACTAGAGTACCCATACCTGCACCCATACCCTCTCTTGTTTGCGGGTAATTACCCATACCCGACCCCATACCCATAAAGCTGGTATTCATCCTCCACCATTGCGTGTATATTTTGCGGGCACCCATTGGGTAGGGTCCAAATTGCCATCCCTAGCTCATTTGTATACTGTTTGGTAGGAGGAAAATGGAGAGGAGGGGAAGGATTATTTTAAATCTTTTATGTTTGGTTCATTTTATTTTAAGAGGGGAAGGAATGGGAGTAAAATCCCCCCGATCAATTTTGGCTCCCCTCCAATATTGGGGGGATTTAGAGGTGAGGGAAATTGCATCTAAAATATTTTAATTGAGTAAATAGCCAATTTGGTCCCTGAAATTGTAAGGTCGTATCAACATGGTCCCTGAAAATAAATAAATTCCAAAAAGGTCCCTAAAAGTGCAAAACATTAATCAAGTTAGTCCCTTTGTTAACCCAGTTGATTGACGTCGTTAATGGCACTGAGGTGACACGTTAATTAAGTGCCCATGTGGCTTCCATGTCATGGTAACGTGCCACCTCAGCGCCTTAATGGCGTCAGTCAACTAGGGTTAATGGACGGACTAACTTGTTTAACGTTTTGCAGTTTCAGGGACCATTTTGGAATTTCGTTAATTTTAGGGACCAAGTTGATACGACCTTACAATTTTAGGGACCAAAATGGCTCTTTATTCTATTTTAATTTGTTGGACTAAAATATCCTTAATCCGTAAATTAAGTTCATGAATCATGTTTGGAAATTCAATATATTGTGACAAAAGTGCTTTTGGTAGAAGCTCCTAAGGATAGCTTTTACCCTGAAGAAGTGCTGCTACCCATTTTGAATATGGAACCAAAGATAGCATGATTGTTTTGCGGTATGTATAGTCAAATCCTAATTCTATTAAATTCTTTCTAGGGCAGTATATGGCAGCCTATGGTTGGGCTGTTTTCATGGTATGTTGCAGTCTTGAGAAACCATTTTTCACCTCCAATTACAACATAATCAAATTTTTTGTATTGTTTGGTCCATTTGTTGTCGAGTTTTTCAAGGTGCCAATGCATTGAAATTTATTCAATTTGTCAAGGTGACATACGTTTGTATCTCTGAAGAGGTAACTTCGTCCAAATGATGTAATAAGGGTATAAAAGTAAATTAATTTTAAAATCTCTCCACTTCTCTTGTGAATCAAATATGAAGAGAGTTATTTTCCCTCCTCTCCCCTTCTCTTATGAGAGTTATTCTCATAAACTTTTTATAAGCTCTTCCAAATGCACCTAAGTCTTGTTAGTTTGGTTCACAGCAGGAATTCATATATGATGGGTGTAACACCCCCTTGGGCATTACCTCCTAATCACATACGGAAACAAATTAAAAGGAAAGTTTGCTGGTTACTTTCGGAAAACTTCTCTTATTTTTCACAAGTCTGAAAATATAGGGTAAACATTTTTTTTTCTTTTTCTTTTGTACGGAGTGTTTTCAAAAAGGAATAGTGCACACGACTCAAACATAATATCATACCATGCTTAATAGCACACAAAAGCTAGGTTCATTTATGGCTCAAAGCACTTCAACATATATAAACTTTCATGAAATAATCTTTCATACTGAAATTTATAAGATCATTACAAAGTTCTTCAAAACCACCTATAACAACGTTCTTAAAATACTCGTCCCAAAGGAAACATCCTAAGCTGGTCGATCTAAAAGACAATTACTGGAAAGAAATCTGTAGTTCTCACCATAAAATTCTCACCAACCTCTTCAAGGATCGGAAGTACTATCCTTAAGTGAGGTCAGGAACTTTTCGACACCACTTGTCCTCGTGTAACAAAGCACCACAGAAAAGGGCCAGGAACACCTGATATATTGTAAGGGTGAGATACCAATATATGGATGTATTATGACGACTACATGCCCAAACACAGAGCAACATATACAGATTAATATACATATTCAACATATAAATTATCACAAATAAATCATACCAATCAACAATTCGTCATCGTTTTTGAAAATATGGCACTTCTATATTTCATCATTCTATCCTAGTCTCCGGAGATCTCCAACACCATGCAATTTTGAAAAACAGTGAGCTGATCAGGCTCATTAGCCACCCAGGCTTCAAATTTTGGCCACACTGCCACACAGGCTCATAATCTTGGCCACACAGGCCCAATTGCCACACAGGCTTAAACTTTGGCCACACAGGCCCAATCTGCCTCACAGGCTCCAGTTATAAAGTTGGGCACGTCTGCCGAAAAACAATGTATGTAAAATCCTTTTATTTTCGCGGCTTTTCTTTGTGCTTCGTTCTTTCCTTGTCGAGGCCCATGGCTCACGACCACCGTGAATTTTTGTGTTTTAAGACTTTTATTATTAACACAGGACATTAAAGTCCGAGTGTCCAATCACAATGGTCCTGGACCCGTGCACTGGCCCATAACTTTGTGGTAGTAGAAAACAGTCTTTACCCCCTTTTTACTCAGTTTTACATGTTTATCACAACTCACAAAGGACACACAGTCCAAGCCACTTTTATCGGGACACACAATCCATAATACATATATAGGACACACAGTCCACGGCGTGGTTGTGATACGGATCGTGAATCCACGTGCCAGAATTCTAGTACTCCGACGTCTCGGTTATTAGGCTCACTTTTCATCTTATTTTTCGTTCAGTGAAAAACAAAATACCAAAACCGAAAGTTTTTTTTTCTTCCCGTAACTCATCCAAGTTATCGGACATTTTCTTTTGAACAAAATCTTTTAAATATAAACTTTTCTTTTGAAATCCTTTTGTTTAAAACTACAAGTTTTGAAAAATCCATTTTTATTTCCATAGAACCATTTTATTTTCAAATCTTCTTTTTCCTAAAACATTTGAAAATTTCCAAATAAATTCCTTTCAAGATCCAAAATGAACTTTTGTTTCCTTCAAACATTTCCAAAGAATTTGATTTTTCTTTTAGTGTAAAATCTTCTAAATTTTCATTTGAATTTTCTTCATAAAAATTGTTTTTGTTTTCTAAAATTTTCACCAAACATTAAAATTATTCAACTTCCCCTTTTTATCAAAACCTTAAGAAAAATCCTTACTTGTGATTTTCTTTGTAAATGTTTTCTTAAAGCTTTTATCCTTATTATTTGGGCTCTAACTAATGGTTAGGCTTCCAGACAGCAACAACAACACATATACAACCATATATAAGCTACATTCATATATTCACAAAACATTGACTAAGCATAAGAGCATGTTTATCAGGTCAAGCAACAACTTAAGCCACAAATCAAAACTCAGCAGAACACACATAAAATCAATCATAACAACATGTAGTTGTCATAAAGAGCATCCCTCAGGCTTTCTCCCCTTACCTGATTCGACGGGTAGACAAGATCTTTGTTTCCGTGTTGCCCAGAGCGAACCTCCTTTGCCCACCGCGTACCATAAGTCTAAGAATTAAACGAATGACTTAAATTAAAACAACAAAATCATCCTATCTTTCTAAGTACAGGTTTTGGCCATGGCTAGAAAAAAAATGATGCTAGAGATTTTTTAAACTCTTAATTCTTGGATTTGCATTTGATCCAAGACTTATATATATATATATACACACACACACACACACACACACACACACACACACACACACTTTTTAATCCCATATTCTTATACCTTTAATATTAACACTTGTTTATAGACCATTTTATACCAAAAATATTTACTTGATCATGTTAAAAGATATTATTTTCAAAATCATATTTTTCATACAAAACTTTGAGTGAACTCTTTTATAAAATCATCTTCAGGGCAACAGTGGGTTTAAATTGTGAATGATCACCCAAATGACCTTCAAAATCCTTGAAATTTTAATTGAAGGTATCCAACTCACATATAAACATATTTTAGTTGGTCCCATGTCAAAATTCGAAGGCATTAATTTATTAAAAATCTCACACTGCCTCTGTTTGTACAGGATTTTCCAGAAATCCGAGTTCACCAACATACAACTTCATGAAATTGTGTCTCTTTATAACCACATGTAAAAATCTCAAATCTTCAACCAAACTTTAGTCATGCTTCATTAGTAACCCCAAAAATTTTATAAAAGTTTTTAACCTTCAAAACCATACTCAAAATCATCATGCAACCCATGATGTTCATAATTTCGCAGACAGAATTTGGTTCTAATTTGAGAGGTATTTTAACCCAGAAAATCTTATCCAAATACTTACATATGATATATCAAATTGAAGCCCCAGAAGTCTTCTTTCCAAATATGTATTTAAATTTTAGAAACACGTTTTGTATAAAAAGTTATGGGCTTAAGAAAAAGTATATGTCATGCTGCCAGATTTATATTTTACATAGGTTCATCCATACCAAGTTATTATCTTCACTCTAGCATCATTCACAAGCCATAAAACCAACATGCAAGACATCAAAACAAAGACAAAGATGAGTAGGATTGTTTTAAGAATTTATTTGTTTATGAAAAAGATTTTCTTAAGAAATACAAGTTGAAATCATGAACACATAAAAGAATCAACATGTATTATAAAAATTTTGCAAAACCATCAACCTTTCCTCCCTTAGGGTTTCGGCCTACCCTTCAAAATAGGTCATGGGAAAGTCTTTTTCAACATGCAAGTGAAGAAATGGATAGTAAAGATGATGATAAGTAAAAAGAAATTAATTTGAATAACATGCATTAGAAGATAATCATCTTACAACAAAATAGCATGCATGTTGATAGTAGAAAATTAAAATAAAAGAGCAAGGGATTTGGATTTATACCCTCCAAATGATGATGATGATGAGCTAAAGATGAAGATGGAGTTGATTCTTAGCTTCTAAACCTCAAGATTAAAGGTTGAAGACAGTGAATAGTAAAATTGGAAATTTGGCAAGAGTTTGGGAGCAAAAACCAAAATGAAGCAAATGAATAGAAGAGGTGATGAGGGGTATTTATAGGGGAGGGGGGCTGCTGCCTCATAAAAAATCTGGGATATTTTAAAATTCTAACAATTTTTAATTCAATTAAAATGATGCATTTTCTAGTAAATTGAAATCAATGATTACACTATGTCATGAATAGGGATAAATAGTGACAAGGGTCACTATTCACATCAAATCAAATCTTTGCCAAACTGGAAAAATGCAGACTTAATTATTTTGGGTTCGTTCCGGTACCGATTGTCATGTAACGGTAAAAGCCGATCGTATTTTTATTCGCAAAATTTCACCCGAAAAAATTCATATAAAAATAAATAATTTCTAAAATCATAAAATAAATATAACTGGGTTATAAAAATAAAATTTTGAATTTTCGAAATTTTTAAAATTATTTTCGAGTCAGCAGAGCTTAACTGACAGCGAAAACTCAAACCGTAAACGTCTGAAATTTTCTACCGAAAATCCAACTGTACATTTATAATATAAAATAAATAAAGATGACTTAATTTGGTCTATCAAAATAATTCATCACCATTTATGAAAATAAAATCTTAAATATTCATATAATCACAATTTACAGACAAGCAGAAAAATTGATGAAATGATTTGATGAAAAATCATGATGTTGTGTAATAAATGAAAACACTATTCCAATCAAATCAAGTCTCTTCAAATCTGTATTTAATATATTTTAAATTAATTTGTTTTGTTCCAGTTTCATTAATTTCTCGACGGTGAAAACCGATCGTATCCTCTAAACGAAAATTCACCCGAAAATTTAATTTTTTTTGTAATATTTATAAATAAAAATATTTAAAATCATGGGAATTTTTGTAAATATTTTATGAAATCTAAAAATTTATTTTTCGTGTCGAAATTCGTTTTCTGTATTAGTAAATTTTTGCTGACGACGAAAATGTAGACCGTTTTCGTCTGAAATTTCAACCGGAAATTTAACTACAGTTTTCTAAAATAAGAATAAGGATAAAAATAAGCTACGAGAATAAATTTTTATTTATCAAAACAATTTTCCCTAAATTAAATTAATAATTACACATACACATACTTAAGCACGGATCATTAAGAAACATAAAAATTGGGGTGTTACAATGGGCCTGTTTCATGGACTTTGCATAAATACATAATTTTCTTTGGATCACGTTAAGTAAAAAAGCTGCATAATTTTCTTCAGATCAAGTTAGGTAAAAATGTAGAACCAACCCTTATTAGAATTGACACAAGTTTGTTTCTTATAATTGTAAAGCTTGTGCAGTAGGCTAAGGATGATAGTTGGTGGGAATCGGGTATATATCATCTCTTCGTATAACTGATGAACCAAAAGTCCCAGTCATGTCCAAGTCTTCATTTTTCATTTCATTGGGAAGTTTCCAATCAAAATGATAAAACAACAATGCAAGTGGAAACTCAACATTGATCAAACCCAATGATATGCCCGGGCACATTCTTCTTCCAGTACAAAATGGTATGAATTCAAAATTAGTTCCTTTGTAGTCAACAGAACTATCACTGAACCTCTCAGTATAAAAACTCTCAGGCTCGGTCCAATGATTTGGATCTCTTCCAATTGCTTAAGCATTGACTATGACCTTTCTTTTCACCGGTATACGATACCCCTTGATCTCACAAGCTTATCCACATTCTCTTGGAAGCAAAACAGCACCAGGAGGGTGTAATCTTAATCTCTCTTTCCCAACACATTTCAAATATTCTAGCTTCTCCAAGTAACTTTTGTTGGGCTTTCCTTCTTTATCAAATACCTCTCTTACCTTAGCTTGTACCTTCCTTATTACTCTTTGATTTTAATAATCTTTGCCATTGCCCAGGTTATAGTCGTAGATGATGTCTCACTTCCCCCAGCAAAGATATCCTTCAATGAAATTGTGAGCTCAAATTAACGTGATACAAAGGCATAGGAATATATGGTGTGAGCTATCCAATACAACCAAGAATAAAGAGTTAAAAATACCCTGGTCCAATGAAATTTGAAAACAAATACATACTACTACAACTAGAAAACGAAAGAAGCTTCTGTACTGGAGATACTACTGAATTTAAAAGCCTTTATGTAGTTACTGACTTGACTGGGTAACTGTTAAAGTTTCATATAAATTTGATATGATATAGGAATGTATTACTTCTTATCAGATGCCCAAATTTTTTTTTAATTTTTTTTTTGCTTGGACACTTCTTGGACAATTTGCCTACACTTTTTATATGGTCTCAGACACCTCAAGGACTCATTTCAAATTTTTTAAAAAAAAAAAAAGATAAATCGAAACTTTTAAATTATAATAAAAGTAAAGAATAAGACTCTTTTCATTGTCGTTTCTTCAATTTCATTAAACGACTCTTTACTCCCTCCTTGTATACGCTCCTTCCTTCTTCTAGCAATATCCATTTTTCGCCAGTATGTACCTCCACTTTGTAAAGAAACAAAATGCTCAAATTGTATAATTATGTCTCATTATTTTTTTGAGACTCATTTTCATAGTAAAATGTAATGCTTAACAAGTTATTTCAGATGAAAAAAAAAATATAAATCTTGATTCTCAATTTAGATCTTTTAAATGATGCTCATATTTAATTTTATTTGATTTAACACACACACACACACACACACACACACAGACACACACACATATATATATATAGTCATGCTGTGATGTCCTATATTTTGGACATCGTCGGTGTCCATGTGTCCGTGTCCGGTGCTTCATAGTTTCCAACTATTTCTTTAAGAATACTTAAGAAAATCAAACCTGTTATGAATATATATTTAGTGGATGTCCATCTCCTCAAGCCATTTCATATTCCCTAGGATGCTCCTATAACTACCATGAGTAACTGTGTTTTGCTCATAAGTTACAACTCTCAATTTCATATGTAAATGACTCATTATGCTTATGCTTTTAATAGTGTTATAGGTTACAAGACTTATGTCCTATAAATAGGATCCATGTAACATTGTAAAGTTTGTACCTTGAAGAGTATGATACAAAGACTCTCTCATTCTCTCCTCTCTTCTCTATTACTCTCTTCTCTATTCTTCTTAGTTTACAATATCTTGATCTTGTTTTGGTTAATTTTATAACACGTTATCAGCACGAGTCTCTACCTTATGAGCAATGGTTAATAAGTTTGGAGATTGCATTGAAAAGATTCATTTCTTCTTACTTTCTTTGAGTGATCATATCCTTTCTTATTGTTTTGTTTTTCATGTTACTTTTAGTATGAATTTTCTTTTAATGTTTCATATAGAAATTTTATTATGAATTTTGTCCACTATTATCGTATTCTATCTTGTTATTGTTTGATAAATTCTGGAAGAATTTAATATTCACGCATCCTTGAAGGATGCAAAAAATTATATTTTTTGGTCATCATTTGTATGAAGTTTTGTGGTTTGTTCCTGAAGAACTAGACCTTTAGACCATAATTGAAATCTAAAAGATCTATTTGATCTTAGTGTATTTTGAAACAAAAGAAAGTAAGAGAAAGATCATCTATTTTTGTGTTACTCAACTATGCTCTCGGAGTAGCAAAATGAGAAAAAAGATCATATATTTTGTGTCACTCAAATGTGCTCCTGAAGTAACAAAAATGAGAAAATATTTTAAAGAATATTTTGAAGCTTTATTGTGATTGAGCACAAGAACGGCTATTGATGAGGATTGATAAATGTCATCTAATGGATTGAACTCCATTCCCAAAAGTGAATGTATCATACTATAATTTTGGGTATGACAAAATTGTGGTTATGACTATTGATGTGGTAGAAATGTATGAAATGATGATTTAAGATGTTGAAAAATAAGAAGAAGAAAAGAATATCATATCAATGAAAAAAAAAATTGAATGTGTTAGATGTGATGATTAAATATATTCATTAGGCATTAAGGGTGATAAAATGCCATTGGTATAATTTTTGGTCATGACCTTTATTATTCCTAACAATGAGTAATAACTCATATACATTATAGGGAAGTGTAACTTCTCTCCCTACTTATTCTTGAAATTTTATATTAGGACATCATTTTCTGAAAGAAGAAATAAGAAGAATTGGTTTGTATGCCTAGTTCCTAAAGAACTAGACTCTTTTGTGTTCTTATTTTCTTTGTCGTGATATCTTCTTATCCTCTCTTTTCATGTTACTTTGATGTTGTAAGATATATGAAATGACATGGAGCACATATAAGTTATATCTCAAATCCTGACGAGGTAAGCTATGGGTTAATGTTCAAATTTTCCTTCTGAATTTATTCATTTGATAATGTTCTTACAAACAATATGCATTTGGATATGTCTATTTTGTTAAATATTTTGGAGAGAAAAAAAAATTATTTGATTGATGATTTGAGTAATTGAATTATTTTCTTGGAATTCATATGCTCTATTTCATTTTTTTTTATGTGATTTCAGATGTATATGTACACATCTTCTCCTATTTTGTTTGTTTTATAAGTAATTAAATAAAATATATATGATGTGGTTTCTAGAGTTTTATTCATTGATGAAAATTGTGTGATTTCAAATCTTTATATATAAATGGTAAACTTTGATATTTGGTAATATTAAAGGTATCTTCGGTAAAGATTTTGGTTATAACTTTTAGTATACTTTATTCTTTTGTAACTGTTCCAGTTATTTTGTAACCATTATATATGACTGTGTATTATATTAAAAAGTGTAATCACTCTACTTATTGATGTTTGAAGTACTATACAAGGATATGAGCTCCCATAAAGAAATTGGAGAAAGTTAGACTTAAGTTGGTTCTAGACTTCTCTACAAAGGTATGTAAATCAAGTCTCAAGGATATCTACTATATTGTTTTCTTTGGATGACAAAATAAATTATGTTATTGCATTATCAATTTAAATAGATATGAGTACGGTTATTGTAAACCAGAAGTTTGCAATGCACATGTAAACCAAAAGTCCAATATATCATTGTAAACCGGAAGTTTACGGATCTTAATAAATTTGTTATTTGGTATGACCGGTTGGGCCATCCTGGGTCTATAATGATGCGGAAAAATAATTTAAAAATATGTAGACATCCATTGAAGAGGCAGAAGATTCTTCAATCTAATATGTAGCACTTGTTCCCAAGGGAAGTTGATAATTTGGCAATCACCAACAAAAAGTTAGGAGTAAATCTCTCTCCTTTTTAAGAGCATACACAAAATGATATTGGCGGACAAATACACTCTCCAAATGGACCATTTAGATATTTTATGGTTTTAATTGATGCATCAACTAGATATGGTCACATGTTTGTCGACTCGTAACCAGAAGTTTGCGAGATTGTTTACTCAACGATTTCGCAAGCCTTTAATTAGTATTGTTACTTCGCAAGCCTTTAATTAGTATTGTGAACATCCAGAAGCATATGTTCATACACAAAAGGGTTGCAAGACCATTACTTATGAGATCAAAACTTCCGATTTATACTTGGGGACATGCAATCTTATATGCTAGACATGTTTCGTATCAGCCAAGAAGTTATTACAAGTCCTCCCCTTTACATTTGGTTTCTTGTAAAGAACCTAATATTTCTCCTTCTAAGAATTTTTTAATGTGCTATATATGTTTTAATATATGTTTCAATTGCTCCACCACAACCCACAAAGATGAGTCCTTAAAGAAGGTAGGGAATATATGATTGATATGAATCTTCATCTATAGTAAAATATTTGGACAATCAATATGAGATTTATTTATGGCTCGATTTGCCGATTGTCATTTTGATGAATTAGTTTTCTCAATATTAGGGGGAGGGAATAAGCAGTTGGAAAAGGAGATTAGCTGGAATGAATTAACATTTCTAATTTTGATCCTAGTACAAAAGAATATGAACTAGAAGTTCAAAAGATAATTCATTGACTATACCAATAGCTATTACTCCAATTAAAATTGATGTCCCTGTTGGACAATATAAGATTGTAAATGAGTCTCAATCACGCATGAAGCGTGGTAGACTCGTCGGTTCCGAAGATAAAAATCCTCCAGCAACAAAAGGAGCTAAAAAGTAATATGGCCAAATTGAGGATTTGAAAACTCCAGAAGAGGCCACTGACATAAATAATTTTTCAGTTCCAGAAGAAACCCGGGTACCTGGAATTAGTGAAAATAAAGAGATCTCGATAAATTATGTCATGAATGGAATATGATGGAACCGAAAATGAAGTCAACGTTGACGATGTCTTTTCATATGATGTAGCGCTAAATGTAATAACTGATAATGAGGATCATGAACCAAAGTCTATTAAGGATTGTAGACAAAGAAATGTTTGGCCAAGATGGAAAGATGCAATTGCAGCAGAATTAAATTCGCTTATCAAGCGAAATGTTTTTGGACCTGAAGTCCGTACACCTGAAGTTGTAAAACTAGTTGATCAATACAAATGAGTTTTTGTGCGAAATCGAAATGAGAATGTTGAAATTGTAAGATACATGCAAAGCACAACTTGTTTCTCAAGGTTTCTGCAAAAACCTGATGTTGATTTTGAAGAGACGTATGCACTTGTGGTGGACGCAAGTGTTTTCCAATAATTAATTAGTCTGGTAGCACATGAAGGACTCAATTTACTTATAATAGATATTGTTACAACTTATGTGTATGGATCACTCGATAATGACATTTATATGAAACTCCCTGAAGGATTCAAGGTGCAGGAAGCATATCCTTGAAGGATTCAACATGCACAAAGCATATCCCTGAAGGATTTTAGATGTTTGAAATGTATAATTTAAAACTTTGAAAGAGATACTCTTTCAAATTACGCAATTTGAGGATTTTGAACAATAGTTCAAGTTTTAAAAGTTTTGAATGGATTTGAAGTCCAAAATCTACAGAATATAAAGTATATTCACATGAATAATTGTTAATACATGTTATGGTTGACTCGCGAGTAATATCTACATGGAAAATCCGGGAAGGATTAAATATATCTATATATTTGGATTTATAGTTTATTTGCATGATGTTTTTCATGCAATAGTAGATAAATTTATTTCAATTTGTTAACAAGACTTTTATTTTCTTAGATATCTATGTGAAGAAATTTGTAAATGTGTTTAATATAGTTACTATGAGATGATTTGAATATCATGGAATGACATGAAGTTGTTCCAGAATTATAGAACATATAAAGAAATTTCTTAAGATGAAATACCTTTGAATAACGAAGTTTTGTCTCGGCCCGTAGATCGAGCATTTAGCAAGGTGAATTTTTGTCTAACAAGTTATAAAAAACTAATTCTTAAGAGACTCATGATAAATTATATCTATTGAGTACACCACTATAATTTGGTATCTCGATGTGAAGAAGATAATAAATATATTGGTCCTGAAGATCATATCTTACTGTTAGAGAAGCGCACACACATATTGCCAAATATTTCATGGCTTGATATAATAATTTTTTCATGAAGCTTATTGTCAATTGATCTTGCAAAAGTAAGAGGTATTTCTCTGATCCGAATGAAGTCATTAATGTTTATGGTTGAAGTGATGATTCATCTCATCCAAGAATGTTGTGATTCCAATTGAAGAAACCATTGTCATGCAAAGCTCAATTGAAATGAGGATGTGTCGAAGGTATCAAAGAGAAGAATATTGCTTCAAAATGCTTCAGGGGGAGATAATTAGAATGTTGGATCATATTCTTAAGTGATGCTTCTAACTAGGGGAGAACACTGTACTCTTTTTTCTCTTAATCAAGGTTTTGTCCTACATGGTTTTCCTTGATAAGGTTTTTAATTAGGCAGTTCTCGTGTAAAGAGGATATTGTACTCTTTTTCCTTCACTATGATTTTTTCCCACTAGGTTTTTTCCTAGTAAGGTTTTAATGAGACATATCCTTAATGGACATCCAAGGGGGAGTGTTATGAATATATATTTAGTGGATGTCCATCTCCTCAAGCCATTTCATATTCCCTAGGATGCTCCTATAACTCCCATGAGTAAATGGGTTTTACTCATAAGTTACAACTCTCAATTTCATATGTAAATGACTCATTATGCTTATGCTTTTAATAGTCTTATAGGTTACAAGACTTATGTCCTATAAATAGGACCCATGTAACATTATAAAGTTTGTACCTTGAAGAGTATGATACAAAGACTCTCTCATTCTCTCCTCTCTTCTCTATTACTCTCTTCTCTATTCTTCTTAGTTTATAATATCTTGCTCTTGTTTTGGTTAATTTTATAACAAAACGCAAACAATACCATAATATATCCATTAGTATGAAGAATTTGTCCAACAAAATGAAAGACAGAGGAAGCATAGCAAAATTTAGAGATTTAAATCAAATATACCAAAAGATCGTATAAAATCTTTGCTAGACATGTTGAAATATATTTCGCTTTACCTAGAGTTCTCTACAAAGTGTAAATGGATCTTTAGTGTAAATGGTCACTTATAATAACCAACCTAATCATGTGCTAGAATTTATTTGGATATCGCAGAACAATAATAATTAGAATTAAAAGAGAGAGCCTTTATTTTTTGATACACTGATAGGTTCTGAACAATAATGGACTGAATAATGTTGTAAATTGATATTGAAAAACAAGGAAATACCAAAGAAACAAGAAAGATTTTTAGACAAATATCTACCAGCTCTTAGCCAAATGGCTCCCTCACCAGAGAAGAAGATTCTCAGTGATCCTATTCCTACTCTTTCCCATAACACAATTCATCATAATTCCCTCCTCTCTCACTTATTCGTTATATAACTAACTCACCCATCACTTATTCAACTCCTTCTCACGGTTCCTAACAACACCGCCCTCTATAAGAACAGCCTTGTCCTCAAGGCTGGTTTTCGACAATTCCGAAAACTGATTTGTTGCATCAAGCTGACATTTTTTCTCCACTAAACCGAACAAAATGATAGTGTCACACTCTTTCTGGTTGTCTACACCTTTCTAGAATATGAATTCAAAGCATTAAAGACCAGCTCAATTTGAATTATTTGTGCAAGCTGCCAAGTCACGTGATCTGTCTTAAGCATATGATGATCACCCACTATAAGACGTGAAACCTGCTTGTCCACAAAATCAATGCACCCACTTTTCATAAGAAAAAAGAGATCATCACAAGCAGCCAAATATTGGTTTTTGGTTGCATCAAATTGTACAACACCCCTTGTTACAATCTCATATTTCAGCATGTATGTTTGTTTAGTCATTGAGTTGAACACAGAACATTCCGCATCGTTGCCATTCTAATGCAGTACAACTGATACACTAACCGCATAACGAAGCTCTCCTTGTCTCATAGTTCCAGTTATGAATTCAACACTGACAATGAATGCAAGAACTGAATGTTCTTTGATTGAGTTGTACAGCAGAAATGAAAGTATGCAGATGAATAGAAGAAGGAAAGAAGAATAAGAGAAGGATTTTATCGTGGTTCAGAGCAATGTACTCCTACATCCACACTGAGGTGAGCCTTCTATCCATTAGATCAAGAACACCAGGCACAAGGCTTTACAGGTTTGAAACTGATCACTCTCAATCCTCACTTGCACTCTCTGATCATATGAATCACTCACTCACAGATTACAGTGTATTGCAATCAGAAAATTGACTTATCAATTTCCTCTCAACTCTAGCTTATATATCTGTTCTATACAAGTCCCTCAAGGTAGTTACAAAACAGAAAAACCTAACTGCCTAACTGACTTAACTTTACAGATATCACATAGTTCTATGCATATTCCTAACTGTCTAACTAATTGATGATCCATCCGTGTTCTACAAAACTCCACCTTGGATCTTCAATTCAGGTACTAGCTAGGTATGCATCCAGTCTCTAAAAGAGACTCATTTATCACAGGTTCCAATCCTTGCCAAATTCATGCAATGCAGAAATTTGGCTCTAGGAACCACCTTAGTTAACATATCAGCCATGTTGTCTTCTGTAGGAACTTTCTTCACTTCAACAATGCCCTTTGAAATGATGTCATGAATGTAGCGCATTCTGATGTCAATATGCTTTGTTCTCTCGTGGAACATTTGGTCCTTTGAGAGATGGATAGCACTTTGGCTATCACACCATACTGTCGCAGGAGTTAATCTTCCTTCTAGTTCATTTACAAACCCTTTGAGAATTGCTTCCTTGATAGCTTCAGTGAAAGCAATATACTCTTATTCAGTGGTAGGTAAGGCAACTATTGATTGCAAATTTGCCTTCCAACTTACCACATTTCCATAGAGAGTAAATAGGTATCCTGTTAGAGACCTTCTTCTGTCAATATCCCCTGCAAAATCAGCATCCACATATCCTGCTACATTGCTGTTTTCTGATTTGCCAAATACCAGACCAACAGATTTTGTCCCTTTCAAGTACCTAAGAATCCACTTGACTGCAAGCCAGTGCTCATTTCCCGGGTTTCCCATGAATCTACTGACCATGCTGGCAGCATAGGTAAGATCAGGCCTTGAATATACCATAGCATACATTAAACTCCCAATGGCATTAGAGTAAGGTATGCTATCCATGTACTTCCGATCTTCATCAATTTTAGGAGATTGCTCAATTGATAGCTTGAAGTGACCATCTATAGGAGTTGAAACTGCCTTGGCATCTTGCATATTGAATCTTCTAAGCACTTTCTCTGCATAACTTGACTGATGCAAGTAGAGTAATCTTTCATCTCTCTTTCTAAGAATTTCCATTCCCAAAATCTTCCTTGCAGCTCCTAAGTATTTCATCTCAAATTCAGAGCTTAGTAGTTCCTTGAGCTGGCTAATTGCATCTAGGTCTTTACTTGCAATGAGCATGTCATCCACATAGAGTAGGAGATATATGAAATGTCCTGTGTTGGCTTTCTTAAAGTAGACACAACAGTCAAATGAGCTTCTGTTATAGCCATTTGACACTACAAAGGTGTCAAATCTTTTGTACCACTGTCTTGGTGATTGTTTATGTCCATACAAGGACTTTTCCAGCAAGCATACCATATGTTCCTTTCCTTCTACTTCATACCCTTCAGGTTGTTTCATGTATATCCTTCCATCTAATTGACCACGTAAGAAGGCTGTCTTTACATCCATTTGCTCAAGTTCCAAATTGTAGACAACAACTAGAGCAAGAATGATTCTAATACTTGTGTGTTTCACAACTGGGGAAAAAATTTGTAATCAATTCCTTCCCTTTGTGTAAAACCTTTTGCCACAAGTCTAGCCTTGTATCTACATCCTCCAACCCCTGGAATTTCTAGCTTCCTCTTGAAAATCCACTTGCAGCCTACAATTTTGTGCTTTGTAGGTTTGTCTACAAGTTCCCAGGTGCTGTTTTTCATAAGGGAATTGATCTCATCAGTCATAGCAGATTTCCAGTGTTCCTTATCTGAACTTTTCATTGCTTCCTTGTAGTTAATAGGATCAGTTACTTGATCCTCAATTGCTACACTGAGAGCATAAGCAAGTCTGCATAGCCAAACCTTTGTGGTGGTTTGATCTGCCTTCTAGCCCTGTCTCTGACCAGATTGTAAGATGATTATGGTACATCATCTTGCTGTTCTTCAGTAGATGGCTGATCACTGTCATCTGTTTTATCTGCAGCATCATGCTCCACCTCCAATTGAACCTTCTTTTCTGGTTCATGAGGTTTTTGAGATGACTCAGTCTTCTGTCCTGCATCCTCAAGCATGTCTTCTTCCTTGAAAACAACATCTGTACTGATCATTGCCTTTCCTCCACCTGGACTGGTTAACCACACCTTGTAACCCTTCACTCCATCAGGACATCCCAAGAAGATCCCCTTCTTTGATCTAGGCTCCAGTTTCCCATCATTTACATGGATATAAGCAGTACATCCAAATATTCTCAAGTTATCATAGGTTGGTGCTCTTCCTGTCCACAACTCCTCTGGCGTCTTGAAATCAATAGCAGTTGAGGGAGATCTATTGATTAGATAGCAGGCTGTTTGAACTGCCTCTCCCCAAAACATTTTGCTTTGGTTGGCATTTGACAGCATGCACCTAACCCTCTCCAAAATGGTCCTTTTCATTCTTTCAGCAAGACCATTTTGTTGAGGAGTTAGTCTCACTGTTTTGTGCTTGGTTATGCCATTATCCTTGTAAAACTCAGTGAACTCTTCACTTAGGTATTCAAGACCATTGTCAGTTCTAAGGATCTTCACTTTCCTTCCAGTTTGGTTCTCAACAAGTGCTTTCCATTGTTTGAAACATTTGAATGCTTGATTCTTGTGTTGTAACAAATAAACCCACACTTTCCTTGACCAATCATCTATGATAGTTATGAAGTATCTAGCACCACCCAATGAAGGAACCCTTGCTGGCCCCCATATGTCAGAATGCACATACTCAGCTGAGGCTTTGGTTGTGTGTGTTGATGTGGAAAACTTTACTCTTATCTGCTTGTCATAAAGACACTGTTCACAAAACTCTAACCTTTCAAGTCTCCATTACCAATTAAACCCTACTTATACAATTCCTCCAAACCTCTTTCAGTTACATGGGCTAGTCTAAGATGCCATAGCCTTGTGGAATTCATTTTGGATACAGAAACTAAACTAGCAGGATTTAATATAGTTGTACCTTGCAGTCTGCACAAGCCATTCTTTCTGGTTCCCTTCATTAGGATCATTGAGCCTTTGCTGATCTTTAGAGAACCACCTTCTCCTTTGAATGTACATCCTGCTTGATCCAGCATGCCAAGAGAAAGAAGATTTCTCTTAAGCTCGGGTACATGTCTCACATCTGTGAACAATTTTGATGATCCATCACTGAATTAAACCTTGACAGTACCAATTCCAGCTACTTGGCAAGAGATGTTGTTCCCCATTAGTACCTTTCCAGCATCAACCCTTTTGTAGGATTCAAACCATTATTGATTTCGGGTCATATGAAATGAGCACCCTGAGCCAAGAATCCATTCCTCACTGCAGGAATCTTTAGTAACAGCTAGCACATCTAAGCTTTCATACCCATCTGCTACCACAACCAAGTCATTTGAATTTTTCTTTCCATTGTTCTTTCTTTTCCTCTCTGGACAATTCTTTCTGAAATGTCCTTCTTTGTGGTAGTAGTAGCATTCCTTCTTGCCTTTGTATTTGGATCGATGCCTCCTATTCTTGCCCTTTGCTTCTTTGTTCTCTGATCTCCCTCTTGTAAACAATCCTTCTGCTTCTCCACCTTCACCTTTGTCATCAGTAATTCTCTTCTTCATTTCTCGAGAGTTAAGTGTGGCTTTAGCCTCATCTAAGGTGAGGCTTTTTCTACCAAACATCATTGTGTCAACCAAGTTCTCATAAGAGGGAGGAAGTGAGCACAGCAGCATCACAGCTTGATCCTCATCATCAATCTTGACATCAAGATTCTTTAAATGAAGAACTGCCTTAGTGAATTGAGAGACATGTTCTTTGATTGATGATCCTTCCTCCATCTTCAACTAATGGAGTCTCTTCTTCAAATAGAGTTTATTTGTCAATGACTTAGTCATATATAGGCTTTCAAGCTTGAACCAAACACCTGCTGCGGTGGATTCATCAGCTACTTCACGAAGAACTTCATCACCCAAAGAAAGAATGATCATGATGTGTGCCCTGCCGATCAAGTCTTTATTTTCTTTTTCTGAGAGTCTTGCATGAAGTTTGCTCACTCCTCCCAAGGCTTCCTCGAGCCCTTGATGAACAAGAAGGGCCTTCATCTTGATCCTCCATAGGCTAAAGTCATTTTCTCCATTGAATTTCTCCACATCGAACTTGGTACCCATCGCGGAATCAGCCCCAATTCGACAAAGCTCTAGATACCAATTGTTATTAATTCAACACTGGCAATGAATGCAAGAACTGAATGTTCTTTGATTGAATTGTACAACAGAAATGAAAGTATGCAGATGAATAGAAGAAGGAAAGAAGAATAAGAGAAGGATGTTATTGTGGTTCAGAGCAATGTGCTCCTACATCCACACTGAGGTGAGTCTTCTATCCACTAGATCAAGAACACCAGGTACAAGGCTTTACAGGTTTGAAACTAATCACTCTCAATCCTCACTTGCACTCTCTGATCATATGAATCACTCACTCACGGATTACAGTGTATTGCACTCAGAAAATTGACTTATCAATTTTCTCTCAACTATGGCTTATATATCTGTTCTATACAAGTCCCTCAAGGTAGTTACAAAACAGAAAAACCTAACTGCCTAACTAACATAACTACTTTATAGATATCACATAGTTCTATGCATATTCCTAACTGTCTAACTAATTGATGATCCATCTGTGTTCTACAGTTCCCATGGAAAGATTTTTTGTAAATATACTCGTTCCCAATCTCCTTCTACTGTCCTTTCTGATCTTGCTCAAGTGGCCCATTTCCAAACCCTTTTCCCCTGTATATATGTATCAAGGACCTACCAAGGGATTGGAGACATAGGATGTGTATCCGTGCATAGTGTAACATCGTATCTTTCATGAATAAAAATTAGATATTCTAATTAGGTGGGAGTGAGGGTTAGATAAATCACAACTATTTAAGAATTCGAACGTATGTGGAAGTTTAGAACAAAATTCAAGCACCTCAAAATTTTCAATAGGCAAGCACCTTAAGCAAGCACGTCAAAAACCCTTATTGAAAGCACCTTAATTTAATTTCTTAATTATGGTGGTTTATCATTAAAAAAAAATTAAAAGATAATTAGCCATAGATATAGATCTTAGTTATAGCTAATTAATTCTAATTCATTTACTCAAGTTTTATTAATCATTATTTATTAATCTTTATTAATTATACTTTATTTAGAACTTTTAACCTAGTTAAAACTTTTAACATTTTAAATATATTTTTTTTGGACATGACAATTTCTATATAATTGGCACATCAATCTTCAAATTTATTATATGATAATTTCACTCCACCTCATGCTTGTGCATTTATGGGTCACGCAAATTTCAAGTTCCTTTCATGATCATTTAAGGTGCCACGTTTCAAGATTGCTATCCTTATAAACTTATTATTCTTTTTATTTCTTTTCTTTCTTCATGCAAAAAATTCTTGGACCATAATTTGACCACGCCACCTGCTTATATTTTATCACTTGTATCTTTCCTTGTTCATTAAGCACTTGACGCTCAAGGAATTGGAAAGAATTGGGGCAGCGTGATAAAGAGAGAGAGAGAGAGAGGGAGCGAAAAAAAAAAGAGAGAGAGGTCGTGAGGGAGAAAAATTCTGGAGCCGATTCCAAGCAATCTGTTCGTCCTATCGAGAAAACGATTATACTGTTGTGATCCTTGCGACTTCTACTTTATCATCCTACCTTTCTTTTCTTGGTTAGGCTAAGGTATGTCTATGTTTTATGTCGAAATATTGTCCGTGATAGTATTGAAGTTATCTCTCAATCCGTTTATCGGTTTTCAATTCCGTCTTTAGATTTGAGCTACACGTAACGTGTACTTCGTGAATATGTGTTCAGGTGAATTTTTGGAGCCCGGAGGTAGGAGAACCTCACGAGGCAAATTTGGGGAGATTGGAATGGGCTCGTTTCGTTGCTCTAAAGCTAGCCTACGACACCTCAGGTGGGGGAAAGTAACCATATAGCATCGGAAATGGCTAAGTAACATTTTATTCAATATTGGCATAGGGCGACCTAAACCCTACTAGTGGGCGAATAATAGACAATATCAATATCACATTGGGGACTATTTAGTGGTACCGATGATGATATGGAGATTGTAGATTTATCGGCGTTAGGTTAATTTTGTGATATCTGAGGTTGTCTGGTTTTATTATGTTTGAATTGTTTGCTGTGTGCTGTTTGGATTAACATGTTAAATTATAGTTATTATATTTATTAGAATATGTTAGTATTATTTTATTATATTTATTAGAATATGTTTGAATATGTTAGTATTATTTTATTATTATTATTGTGATTATTATTTATTTTGATTATGGTTGATAACATGTTGTTCTGATTGATAATATGATTTATTTGGAATAATATGCTTAGTGACATCTAGGTGATGATATCTGATATTTTTGAGTGATGCATGTTGGGAAGTGTATGATATATAATTTAGAAGTGCCTAACCTAATTAATTAATATTTTATTATGACGAGATTGATGAGGTGATATATGCAATGAGATAGTGATGAGAGGTTAAGGCACTAGGATATGATTCGATATATGCCGGTAAGATCCATATAGATGCATGATGTTGATCACAGCTGTGTGTTTGGAACAAACGAGGTCAGAAGTCCTCGCGGGACCGACCCAAACTTAGATTTAGGTTGTGCAGCTATAGTGTCATTGCTTTGGATGAGCACCCTCGAGAGAGAACCAGGGTGTGCACCGACGTGTATTGTGCAGCTATAGTGTCATTGCTTTGCATGAGCATTCTCACCGCGGATGAGAATGTGCACCGGTGTTGGGGGACGCGTCGCTTGGACGACTGACTAACATCCCTGAGCGGGTAAGGGATGTGTGACAGGATTGGTGGTGGCCACGTCAGCATAAGTTGCATGAGTGCGAAGGATAGAGGATGATAATATATCTCGAGGATGATTGTATATCTATGATGCATGTCTATGTGCCTTTATTGTTTATATGTTACGTACCATTTTCCATATATGATGATAGATAGGTTCTTATCCCCTATTTCTTTTACATGTATGTTTCTTTTATGTGCTTGTTTTGAGAAGACCCTACGGATGCGCCAGCCATAGAGGAGCTTGATGGGACTCCTTATGGGCCAGATGCTGGAGGACGAGCAGCGACCTCTAGCCGTTGAGTTTTAGAGTCTATGGCCAGTGCGTCTTTTGTGACATTTTAGTTTCCGTTGCTTATATTATTTTGTATCAGTATGTATCTTTTGGGACCCTACTGATGGAGTACCCTCTTTAGTTTATCAGTACAATATGTTTGTATTTATATTTATATTGTGTGATGTGATATTTAATTTTGTTCTTACTTTTAAGTTTTTAATATTTATGATTTTATATATATATATATATATATATATATGTCCAACGCTAATATTATTATTAAGTATTAGATAATTTAGGTTTTCTTTAATGGGACATCGGGGGGTCTCGTTTGGTGGTATCAGAGCAGTTTGATTCTGATCAGACTGTGAGGTTAGGGTGTACTGACCATTTTAGTTGGATCCACATTGGATACCAACTATGTTTAGAAGTTGGGTAGAGTGTCCGTTTCGCAAGTTATCTATTGTTTCTAGGTTGGAAGCAAGGATAATTGATTCAATTATTCATAAGATACTTGTATCTATAAGGTGGTGTGGAGATATTTTTTGAATATGTGTGATGGTTACTCTTACCGGTAATCTATGGCTCAGAGGGCATATAGTGAAGGAAGTGGTAGGAATGTGAAGTACAGTGAAGAGAATAATGGACCTTCTAGGACTAGAGGAGGAAGAGAAGAAGCTGAAGTTCAGAGGACTTTGAAAGATATGGCAGGTGTAACACCCCGATTTTTCGTTGTTTACATATCGGTAATAAATATATAAATACATATAATTTTATCCGAGACTTAGAAAATGATTTTGGGTAAACCAACGTCATTTCCATGTTATGCTTAGTCTTATAACCTTACGATAAAATTTTGGGTTGAAAATTCAGACGGAGCCCGGTCTGTGTTTTCATTGACAGTAAAAGTTTACTGCTCAGGAGACGTGATTTTAAGTCGTGAACGAGATGAAAAATATTTTTCTCATATTTTCTTCGATATTGGAAGTTTTGAAAATTTTAGCAAAAAAAAAAATATTATATTTGCTGCGGGCGTATACGTCGAGATATTTCTAGGAAATCTGCTTCAGATGAACTAAAAGGGTCAGCAACAGAGCTCAGATGACTGATGTGATTGATGTGACTAGCATTAATGACGATCATATCCATATCATAATGGCCATAATGGCGCATTTATGACAAATGGATATTTTTGCTTGGAATTGACCATTTTGCCCATGGTTTGTTATGATAATTGCAAGATTGCCATTTGTAATTTTGACCCAAATGCCCCCAAAACCCACGGCTGCCCCCTTCATTAGCACACTTAGGCAATTTCATTTCCTCCATTCATGCCATTTCCTTCATGAAAGTTGAACTCTAAGAACATCAAAACTGTCTCGCAACTTTCGACCCTTTTCTGTTTCGAAACTCGAAAAACTTTCTACATGAAAGTTGTTCCTATTCCTCTATTCTTTCCAACGAGCGAAAGAACATAAAAAACGGATGAGTATGTTGGGAGATATGCCCAGATTACCGATACAGCTCTAAACCTTCATCTTCTTCACTTTTCTTTCATTTTCTCTCAAGAACACTTGATGATTTTTGTGAAGAACATCACCCAAATCATCATTTCCTTTGATCATCAAGAGGTAACCTCTCATAATATTGTTATTCTAAGCCTTTCTCTTCACAACTTTTATGGATTCATGCTTGTGTTCATCAAGTTCTTCATTTCATTCAAAGTTTATGAAGCTAACTTCAAAAATCCATAACTAATTGTAGAAAAAATCCTTTTGACTTGAAACCAATTGCTATGATCTCATAATCATCTCTATATTCATCATCTAGAAGCATATGATCATGAGAAATTTCCTTCCCAATTTTCTGAGCTTGGCCGAAATCCCTCAAAAGTGGGTATTCTTGGATTTTTTCAACTTTAAACTTTGATTCATGATTTAATCTCTTAGTACCTTGATAGCTCTTATATGTAAGTGGTTTGAAAACCAAGAATCTAATCCAAGCCTAGTTTTGTTCACTAGGGCCGAAACCTTATGTTTTGTTATTGAAAGAATTTTTTATTCCAAAGTTGTCTAAGTAACACTTGAAAAATCAACTTTAGGTTTTGTATGTTGATTTTATGCAAGAGTTGATGAAAATTCCAAATAATCCCTAGCCTTTTTTCCTTGAGAAAACCGAAACCGAAACCTTGGAACTAGATGAGTTTTATTCCATGTTCTTAGTTCATGATCTTAGTTTAAGTTCTTATTCATGTTTAAGATACTTAAGGATCATAAATCCCTAAGTTGGAAAAATTTTAAGTTTCCTAATCTAGTTTTTTTTGAAGAGGCCGAAACCTACTCTTCATGAATTAGATGTGTTGTTGTTTGATTTGATTTATTTTGGTTGCAATTCGTTTGAAGGAATCGATCGAGTAAGTTTGACTTAAGCCGACGGAGGAGAATCAGATCGGGATAGGGAGATTTCTTGAAACTGCTAGTTCGAAAGTCATCAAGAGGTAAGGGGAGCCTTGCCTGAGGGATTTTTCTCGATAACTATGTGTGTGATATATGTGGTTGTAGTGTTTCTGGTTTATTGTATTTGGCTATGTGTTTCTAGCTGTTTATCTGTGTTTCGGTGATTTATCTGCTTTTAATTTATTTAATTATCCACAAATATATATTATGTTGCTATGATGTAATATAGTTTTGATGATGATGTTAGATGTTGTTTGTGAAGCCTGACAGTGGTCAGTGCACAACCATTTAATCAGATAAAAGCTTTAATAAGCTGCATAAAATTATATTCAATGTTTTATGGGAAATGTTGGAATATAATGTTTATGGAAAATATTATTTGGGAAAAATAAGAGTTTTTGGAAAATATTATTATTTTAATGATTTATTTGTGAAAAAGTGAACTATGTGTCACAGAGAAGGGGTAACCGCGAAAATATTTTACTGCTGCTAATTTTTACATAAGATATTCCGCAATATTATAAAAAGTTATTTTGTGAAGTTAATCTGCCAAAATAAGTTAATCATGAATTTAGAAAATTGTTTAAGCGGAAAAAACTAAGTTTTACCTTAAAATACTTTAAAAGGACTTAACGACGACAATTTGGAAAAACCGACAACGACAATTATTTTAGAAACGGCAACGTGTATTTTTGATGAACTCCAAATCTCTGTGACCCTCTTTTCTGAAAATGATGTTTTTCGGTAACCGGTGTTTTATGACAGAAATCTTTCCACTTAGCAAATTTTTCGAAATCAAGTTTTCTCAAAGATGTTAAAGGTTGAAGGTGTTATGGAACTTAGTAACCGAGACGTCGGGGTACTAAGGTTCTTAAGGTGTTGTGGACTTGAGGTCCTGTAGACGTGGTGTTGACTTGATGGGTGTTAAAGGTGTTAAAACATTTTTAGATGTTTTCTATTACCACAAACCCTAAGCCTGATGCATCGGTCTAGGTGTTTTGTGATTGAGCACTCGGACTTTGAGGTCCTGTGTTATTAATGAAAGTTTTAAGATGTTTAAGATTACGGTTGGTCGAAGTTTCGACAAGGAAAGATTGAACACAAAGAGAAGTATCAAGAACAAAATGTTTTCTTGCATGCATTTGGCAGACGTGCCTACGATTTTATGTATGATTACCTTTCGGCGTCAGGTATTTCATAATTACGATTTTCTTCATTGTGCCAGGTTGGACAATGAAACCCCATTTACGGTTTTATCACTGTGCCACGTTGTTGGACAGTGTGCAATGGGTTTTGGCTGCGTGCCTTGTGCCATGGGATGGCTATTGAGTTTGATCCACTCATTACGTGTTGGGATATCTCATGAGATTAGGTGTGAATGTTTAGATGGTATATGAAGTGTTCATGCATAATTTTTAAAATGTTGATGTTTGGGGTGTGAAACCCATCGATAGAGTATATGCTTATATATGTGTATATGTTGTATGTGAGTCACACTAATGGTTATCGTGTTTATATCCATATATTGGTGTCTCACCCTTACAAACAATATCAGGTATTTTTCCTGTTGGCGAATATAAGGGAAGGACCCTTTAGGTTGGAGCGTGCCGAAGCTACCCTCTACTGTTATCGTATTAGTTAAGTTACGACCAGCTTAGGTTTTATGTTATGTTGTGTTTGGAAATAATCTATGCTTATTACAAACATAAGTGTAAAAAACATATGAGGCAGTATAGTTGTATGACTTATATACTATTATGTACTTAAGTGTGATTTGGTTATGTTGTTGTTATTATGAGGGTAACAAGAAGAAGAAAAAATTTATCACCATATTTTGAAAAGATAAACGTTGAGAAAACATTATTTTCCGAAAGCAACCAGCGAAATTATAATTTTATTTTCCGCAACGGGTAACCATGTGATGACCCAAGTTAGGGTGTCACATTAGTGGTATCAGAGCTGGTCGAGTCTTTCGGGATCTTTGGGAAATAGGTCTGTTGTGTTAACGTTGTGTTTTCTCTGAGTTAAGTTTTGTTTGAATTACTTCTTAGAAGTAATGTGTGTCAATACACCAATGCGCGTTTCATTTTCTGGTTGCGGTTTAACTGATTTGTATGGGCAGGTCAGTATGGAACTCGCACCAGAAGGTGGACGTGGACGAGGACGTGGATGCGGTCGTGGACGTGGTCGCAGAGGTGGTTCTATTGGCGGTCGTACCAACGTGAATGAGAACTATGATGATGGAGTGGACTATGTCGCTCAGGCTATGGAACATGTGGCAGCTGCAATTGCCAATCAAACTGCATCCATGAATGCCCAGACTCTGCAAGCTGCGGAAGGCAAGGCTCTGACTGCTTTTCGAAGCCAAAATCCTTCACAGTTTGGTAGGGATGCTGATCATGAGAAAGCTGATTTATGGATTCAGGAGCTGGAGAAAATATTTGAACTGGTGGCTACTCTAGCTGATGTTAGAGTTACCTATGCTGCTTTCCTACTGATAGGAGATGCAGAGTATTGGTGGAAAGGGGTCAGACAACTGCTTGAAGCTGATCATCAGGAAATTACATGGATCATTTTCCGAACTGCGTTCATGGACAAATATTTCCCGGAGAGCGTGAGGATCGAGAAAGAACAAGAATTTCTGGGGTTACAACAGCAAGACTTATCTGTGGGGGAGTATGCGGCAAAGTTTGAGTCGCTTGCCAAATACTTCCGTTTCTTTCCAAGCACAACCCAATGAGAGCTGGAAGTGTGAGAGGTTTGAGGCAGGGCTGAGATTTGAGATTAAAGAGTCTGTCTTACCTCTGCAACTCCGCACTTTTCAAGCTTTAGTTGAGATGAGTCGGAAGATAGAACAAATGAGGAAGGGAAAGGATAATAAGGGGAATGTTGGAGGACCTTCTCGTTCCAAGAACCAGGACCAGAAAGAGGAACAGAATCAAAAGAAACCTTATTTCCGTCCACCGGGAAATAACCAGAATCGACAACAACATCATGCGAATTTTGTTGCATCAGGGAGTGGTGGCCAAAAGAATCAAAGTCAAGGTCAAGTTAGAAGGTGCTTTAACTGTGGAGATACAAGGCATATGATGGATACTTGCCCTACGAAGGGAGCTAAGTGTTTCAATTGTAATCAATTGGGACATTTAGCGAAGGATTGCAATGCACCAAGGGGAACTAAATGTTTCAACTGTGGTCAAGCGGGACATTTGATGAAGGACTGCAATGCGCCAAAGCATGGACCAACTGTCAATAACACCAACGTTGTTAAGCCAAAGACTGCGGGTAGAGTATATAATGTGTGGGGAGCTGGGAATTCAAACTAAGACGGTAATCTCTCAATTATACTTTTAAAATTCGAGTACAATTCATACCTCTATCTCGATGGATTGTGTGTGGATATGTTGAAATTATCTGTTTCTTTTATTTTCATGATGTCATTGTTTTAAACTTCAAGGTGGAATTCTATATGTTTAGACTACCCTATTGTTGTTCGGGATAGACACTTTCTTGACAAAACTAGTTTCTCAATGAGACTTGCTCTAGTCACTTTTACTTTTGGTAGAAAGTGATTCAGTCTGAATTCTTGTCGGACCATAGTTCTTTTAAATTGTTGGCAAGGAAATTCTTGTGAGAGAAGAAACTTTCTTAGATTCATGTTTGTAAACGTGTACCGATCATACATTTTTACTTCCCTGAACCTATCAAAGGATCTTTATCCATGAGATATTCTTGTGTTCTTTTCAGTGGGATAAACTTATTCTGTCTTTTCTTGTGAGTAAACTGTTGGGAATAAGAAATCCTGTTGCTTTTCGAGTCACCAAATTTCGAGGACGAAATTTTTTTAGTGCGGTAGCAATGTAACACCCCGATTTTCGCTGTTAACATATCGGTAATAAATATATAAATACATATAATTTTATCCGAGACTTAGAAAATGATTTTGGGTAAACCAACGTCATTTCCATGTTATGCTTAGTCTTAAGCTTACGATAAAATTTTGGGTTGAAAATTCAGACGGAGCCCGGTCTATGTTTTCACTGACAGTAAAAGTTTACTGCTCAGGAGACGTAATTTTAAGTCGTGAACGAGATGAAAAATATTTTTCTCATATTTTCTTCGATATTGGAAGTTTTGAAAATTTTAGCAAAAAAAATAAAATATTATATTTGCTGCGGGCGTATACGTCGAGATATCTCTAGGAAATCTGCTTCAGATGAACTAAAAGGGTCAGCAACGGAGCTCAGATGACTGGTGTGATTGATGTGACTAGCATTAATGACAATCCTATCCATATCATAATGGCCATAATGGCGCATTTATGACAAATGGATATTTTTGCTTGGAATTGACCATTTTGCCCTTGGTTTGTTATGATAATTGCAAGTTTGCCATTTGTAATTTTGACCCAAATGCCCCCAAAACCCACGGCTGCCCCCTTCATTAGCACACTTAGGCAATTTCATTTCCTCCATTCATGCCATTTCCTTCATGAAAGTTGAACTCTAAGAACATCAAAACTGTCTCGCAACTTTCGACCCTTTTCTGTTTCGAAACTCGAAACACTTTCTACATGAAAGTTGTTCCTCTTCCTCTCTTCTTTCCAACTAGCTAAAGAACATAAAAATCGGATGAGTATGTTGGGAGATATGCCCAGATTACCGAAACAGCTCTAAACCTTCATCTTCTTCACTTTTCTTTCATTTTCTCTCAAGAACACTTGATGATTTTTGTGAAGAACATCACCCAAATCATCATTTCCTTTGATCATCAAGAGGTAACCTCTCATAATATTGTTATTCTAAGCCTTTCTCTTCACAACTTTTATGGATTCATGCTTGTGTTCATCAAGTTCTTCATTTCATTCAAAGTTTATGAAGCTAACTTCAAAAATCCATAACTAATTGTAGAAAAATCCTTTTGACTTGAAACCAATTGCTATGATCTCATAATCATCTCTATATTCATCATCTAGAAGCATATGATCATGAGAAATTTCCTTCCCAATTTTCTGAGCTTGGCCGAAATCCCTCAAAAGTGGATATTCTTGGATTTTTTCAACTTTAAACTTTGATTCATGATTTAATCTCTTAGTACCTTGATAGCTCTTATATGTAAGTGGTTTGAAAACCAAGAATCTAATCCAAGCCTAGTTTTGTTCACTAGGGCCGAAACCTTATGTTTTGTTATTGAAGGAATTTTTTATTCCAAAGTTGTCTAAGTAACACTTGAAAAATCAACTTTAGGTTTTGTATGTTGATTTTATGCAAGAGTTGATGAAAATTCCAAATAATCCCTAGCCTTTTTGCCTTGAGAAAACCGAAACCGAAACCTTGGAACTAGATGAGTTTTATTCCATGTTCTTAGTTCATGATCTTAGTTTAAGTTCTTATTCATGTTTAAGATACTTAAGGATCATAAATCCCTAAGTTGGAAAAATTTTAAGTTTCCTAATCTAGTTTTTTTGAAGAGGCCGAAACCTACTCTTCATGAATTAGATGTGTTGTTGTTTGATTTGATTTATTTTGGTTGCAATTCGTTTGAAGGAATCGATCGAGTAAGTTTGACTTAAGCCGACGGAGGAGAATCAGATCGGGATAGGGAGATTTCTTGAAACTGCTAGTTCGAAAGTCATCAAGAGGTAAGGGGAGCCTTGCCTGAGGGATTTTTCTCGATAACTATGTGTGTGATATATGTGGTTGTAGTGTTTCTGGTTTATTGTATTTGGCTATGTGTTTCTAGCTGTTTATCTGTGTTTCGGTGATTTATCTGCTTTTAATTTATTTAATTATCCGCAGATATATATTATGTTGCTATGATGTAATATAGTTTTGATGATGATGTTAGATGTTGTTTGTGAAGCCTGACAGTGGTCAGTGCACAACCATTTAATCAGATAAAAGCTTTAATAAGCTGCATAAAATTATATTCAATGTTTTATGGGAAATGTTGGAATATAATGTTTATGGAAAATATTATTTGGGAAAAATAAGAGTTTTTGGAAAATATTATTATTTTAATGATTTATTTGTGAAAAAGTGAACTATGTGTCACAGAGAAGGGGTAACCGCGAAAATATTTTACTGCTGCTAATTTTTACATAAGATATTCCGCAATATTATAAAAAGTTATTTTGTGAAGTTAATCTGCGAAAATAACTTAATCATGAATTTAGAAAATTGTTTAAGCGGAAAAAGCTAAGTTTTACCTTAAAATACTTTAAAAGGACTTAACGACGACAATTTGGAAAAACCGACAACGATAATTATTTTAGAAACGGCAACATGTATTTTTGATGAACTCCAAATCTCTGTGACCCTCTTTTCTGAAAATGATGTTTTTCGGTAACCGGTGTTTTATGACAGAAATCTTTCCACTTAGTAAATTTTTCGAAATCAAGTTTTCTCAAAGATGTTAAAGGTTGAAGGTGTTATGGAACTTAGTAACCGAGACGTCGGGGTACTAAGGTTCTTAAGGTGTTGTGGACTTGAGGTCCTGTAGACGTGGTGTTGACTTGATGGGTGTTAAAGGTGTTAAAACATTTTTAGATGTTTTCTATTACCACAAACCCTAAGCCTGATGCATCGGTCTAGGTGTTTTGTGATTGAGCACTCGGACTTTGAGGTCCTGTGTTATTAATGAAAGTTTTAAGATGTTTAAGATTACGGTTGGTCGAAGTTTCGACAAGGAAAGATTGAACACAAAGAGAAGTATCAAGAACAAAATGTTTTCTTGCATGCATTTGGCAGACGTGCCTACGGTTTTATGTATGATTACCTTGCGGCGTCAGGTATTTCATAATTATGATTTTCTTCATTGTGCCAGGTTGGACAATGAAACCCCATTTACGGTTTTATCACTGTGCCACGTTGTTGGACAGTGTGCAATGGGTTTTGGCTGCGTGCCTTGTGCCATTGGATGGCTATTGAGTTTGATCCACTCATTACGTGTTGGGATATCTCATGAGATTAGGTGTGAATGTTTAGATGGTATATATGAAGTGTTCATGCATAATTTTTAAAATGTTGATGTTTGGGGTGTGAAACCCATCGATAGAGTATATGCTTATATATGTGTATATGTTGTATGTGAGTCACACTAATGGTTATCGTGTTTATATCCATATATTGGTGTCTCACCCTTACAAACAATATCAGGTATTTTTCCTGTTGGCGAATATAAGGGAAGGACCCTTTAGGTTGGAGCGTGCCGAAGCTACCCTCTACTGTTATCGTATTAGTTAAGTTACGACCAGCTTAGGTTTTATGTTATGTTGTGTTTGGAAATAATCTATGCTTATTACAAACATAAGTGTAAAAACATATGAGGCAGTATAGTTGTATGACTTATATACTATTATGTACTTAAGTGTGATTTGGTTATGTTGTTGTTATTATGAGGGTAACAAGAAGAAGAAAAAATTTATCACCATATTTTGAAAAGATAAACGTTGAGAAAACATTATTTTCCAAAAGCAACCAGCGAAATTATAATTTTATTTTCCGCAACGGGTAACCATGTGATGACCCAAGTTAGGGTGTCACAGCAGGAGGTATGTTACAACAATCATAGCAGAATGCGCAGTTGATGCAACAACAACATCAATTTTTGCAACGAATGCAAAATCAAGGGAGAGAATAAGGAGTAGTGGATGCAGGGTTGGTTGCATTCATGAAAGGTAGCCACCGCAGTTTTACGGAGAGCATGATCCAGCGGGAGCGAAGTTATGAATATAAGAAGTAGAGAAAATCTTCATAGAAATGGTAGTTGCAAAGGAAATAGAAAGGTCACATATGCATCTTTCTTCTTGGTGGAAGCTGCAGAGTCTTTATGGAAGAGCATATGGAAAAGTAATCAAATGGGAGTTGTTCCGAGAATGTTTCCGGGAAAAGTATTTTCCTGAAACTATTAGACGTGAGAAGGAGAGAAAGTTCCTTAGCTTTAAGGAAGGAAGTATATCGGAAGGTGAGTACGCTATGAGATTTGAGTCCCTGCTTAAATTCCCCAAATTTTATCGAGTGCATCCGGATGAGAAATGGATATGTAAAATATTTGAGGATGTGTCTGTGCAAAGAGGAATTATACCTTTGGGAATTTTAAGGATTCCAGAGATGTTTGAGAGGGAGTTTAATATAGATATTATATCAGGGACAAGACCGATTTGATAGCACCAAATCGAATGTCTATAATGGAGTTGGTTGAGTTAAAGAAACAATTGGATGATATGTTGAAAAAGGAATTTATCAGACCCAGTGTTTCACCATGGGGTGCTCCAGTGTTGTTTGTTAAGAAGAAGGATGGAAGTGCTAGATTGTGCACAGATTACAGGCAGTTGAATAAAGTGACGATCGAGAATAAGTATCTGTTGCCTAGGATAGATGATCTGATGGATCAATTATAGGGAGCTTCAGTATTTTTTAAGATTGATCTGAGGTCTAGGTATCACCAGATTAGAGTAAAGAAGGAGGATATACCCAAGACAGCTTTCAGGACGAGGTACGGACACTATGAATATTTAATTATGCCTTTTGGTGTGACTAATGCTCCAGCAGTGTTTATGGATTATATGAATAGGATCTTTAGACCGTTCCTCGATAAATTTGTGGTGGTGTTTATAGATGATATCCTTATTTATTCCCGTACACGGGAAGAGCATGAGGAACATTTAAGAACAGTGTTACAAGTGTTGAAGGATAGACAGTTGTATGCCAAGCTTTCTAAGTGCGAGTTTTGGTTAGAGGAGGTTCAGTTCCTAGGTCATGTGATTAACAAAGAAGGAATACCAGTAGATCCTGCTAAAGTTGAAGTAGTGCTTAAGTGGGAACGACCCAAGTCAGTTAGTGAAGTGAGGAGTTTCTTGGGATTGGCTGGATATTATCGGAGGTTTATCGAGGGTTTTTTCGAAAATTGTATTGCCTATGACGCAGTTAACGAGAAAAGGTACATCGTTTGTTTGGACGGAGGAATGTGAGGAGAGTTTTCAAAAGTTGAAGGAAAAGTTAACCACATCACCTGTTCTAACTTTGCCAGATCCTTTAGGACAGTTTGACGTATATTGTGATGCGTCATACCAAGGATTGGGTTGTGTCTTGATGCAAGAGGGAAGAGCTATGGCTTATGCTTCCCGACAGTTGAGAGTTCATGAGAGGAATTATCCGACACATGATCTGGGGTTGGCAGCTATAGTGTTCGCATTAAAGATATGGCGACACTACCTTTATGGAGCTAGGTTTAATGTGTACAGTGACCATAAGAGTTTAAAGCATTTGCTTGATCAGAAGGAGCTAAATATGAGACAACGTAGATGGATTGAGTTTATTAAGGATTATGAGTTTGATCTTCAATACCATCCTGGGAAGGCAAATGTTGTAGCGGATGCTTTGAGTAGGAAATCTTTACATGTGTCGGCGATGATGGTAAAGGAAATGGAGTTGATTGAACAGTTTAGAGATATGAATCTAGGGATGGAGTTGTGTGAGGACAGAATATGCTTAGGTATGATCACTATTAATAGCGAATTTATGAGGGATCTTAAGGATAAACAGGTTCAGGATCAATACCTGCAAGAGGTGAGTAGAGGCATAGATGAGGGTAAGATTTTAGAGTTTAGTAGAGGGCCAGATGGTGTGTTGAGGTTTAGGGATAGGATATGTGTGCCAGAGGACTTAGAGTTTAGGAAGATGATTTTGGAAGAGGCACATAAGAGTAAGTTGAGTTTTTCACCCTGGAGCCACCAAGATGTATTAGGATTAAAGAAAATGTTTTGGTGGCCGAGAATGAAAAAGGAAGTGGCAGACTATGTTTTATCTTGTTTGGTTGTCAGAAGGCTCAGATAGAACATCAAAAGCCTGCTGGTTTGCTACAGTCCTTAGATATCCCAGAATGGAAGTGGGATAGTATAGCTATGGATTTTGTGGTTGGATTACCACGAACTCCTAAGAGGCATGATGCGATTTGGGTTATCATCGATAGGTTGACGAAGTGTGCTCACTTCTTACCTATTGGTGAGAGTTATAGCTTAGAGAAGTTGACCTAGATCTACATCAAGGAAGTTGTTAGGCTACATGGTGTACCGTCGAGCATGTTTTTCGACCGAGATCCTAGATTCACATCTAGATTTTGGAGACAGTTGCACAGTGCTTTGGGGACAAACTTGAGGATGAGTTCTGCTTATCATCCTCAGACGGATGGACAGTCTAAGAGGATAATTCAGTCATTGGAGGATCTTTTGAGGGCGTGTGTTTTAGAGCACATTGGTAGTTGGGATGAGTTTTTGCCGTTGATTGAGTTTACATATAACAACAGTTTTCATAGCAGTATTGGGATGGCACCGTATGAGGCTTTGTATGGCAGGAAATGTAGGACTCCGTTGTGTTGGTATGAGACTGGTGAAAGCCAGATATTGGGCCCTGATGTGGTACAGCAGACGACGGAACAGGTTAGAAAGATCAGGGAAAAGATGAAGGAAGCGCAGGATAGGCAAAGGAGCTACAGTAACAAGAGGAGGAGACCCTTAGAATTCCAAGAAGGTGATCACGTGTTTTTGAGAGTTACTCCGAAGACTGGAATTGGCAGAGCTATCAAGTCTAGAAAGCTTACTCCTAGATTCATTGGACCTTTCTAGATTCTTCGACGGATTGGTCCAGTATCCTACCATATTGCCTTACCGCCTAACCTTTCTAATCTTCATGATGTCTTTCACGTATCCCAGTTGAGAAAATATTATCCTGATCCTTCTCATGTACTTGAGCCTGAGTCAATACAACTTCGAGAGAATCTAGAGTATGAGGCTTTACCAGTTAGGATCACAGATAGACTGATTAAGGAACTTCGCGGTAGACAGATTCCTTTGGTCAAGGTCATTTGGGATGAGACTACAGGAGATGCTACTTGGGAGCGTGAGGCAGATATGCAGCAACAGTATCCACATCTTTTCTGAGGTACGTCAATTCCGAGGACGAAATTCCTTTTAAGGGGGGTAGTAATGTAACATTGTATCTTTCATGAATAAAAATTAGATATTCTAATTAGGTGGGAGTGAGGGTTAGATAAATCACAACTATTTAAGAATTCGAACGTATGTGGAAGTTTAGAACAAAATTCAAGCACCTCAAAATTTTCAATAGGCAAGCACCTCAAGCAAGCACGTCAAAAACCCTTATTGAAAGAACCTTAATTTAATTTCTTAATTAAGGTGGTTTATCATTAAAAAAAATTAAAAGATAATTAGCCATAGATACAGATCTTAGTTATAGCTAATTAATTCTAATTCATTTACTCAAGTTTTATTAATCATTATTTATTAATCTTTATTAATTATACTTTATTTAGAACTTTTAACCTAGTTAAAACTTTTAACATTTTAAATATATTTTTTTTGGACACGACAATTTCTATATAAATGGCACATCAATCTTCAAATTTATTATATGATAATTTCACTCCACCTCATGCTTATGCATTTATGGTTCACGCAAATTTCAAGTTCCTTTCATGATCATTTAAGGTGCCACGTTTCAAGATTGCTATCCTTATAAACTTATTATTCTTTTAATTTCTTTTCTTTCTTCATGCAAAAAATTCTTGGACCATAATTTGACCACGCCACCTGCTTATATTTTATCACTTGTATCTTTCCTTGTTCATTAAGCACTTGACGCTCAAGGAATTGGAAGAATTGGGGCAGCGTGATAGAGAGAGAGAGAGAGAGAGAGAGAGGCCGTGAGGGAGAAAAATTCTGGAGCCGATTCCAAGCAATCCGTTCGTCCTATCGAGAAAACGATTATACCGTTGTGATCCTCGCAACTTCTACTTTATCATCCTACCTTTCTTTTCTTGGTTAGGCTAAGGTATGTCTATGTTTTATGTCGAAATATTGTCCGTGATAGTATTGAAGTTATCTCTCAATCCGTTTATCGGTTTTCAATTCCGTCTTCAGATTTGAGCTACACGTAACGTGTACTTCGTGAATATGTGTTCAGGTGAATTTTTGGAGCCCCGGAGGTAGGAGAACCTCACGAGGCAGATTTGGGGAGATTGGAGTGGGCTCGTTTCGTTGCTCGAAAGCTAGCCTACGACACCTCAGGTGGGGGAAAGTAACCATCTAGCGTCGGAAATGGCTAAGTAACATTTTATTCAATATTGGCATAGGACGACCTAAACCCTACTAGTGGGCGAATAATAGACAATATCAATATCACGTTGGGGACTATTTAGTGGTACCGATGATGATATGGAGATTGTAGATTTATCGCCGTTAGGTTAATTTTGTGATATCTGAGGTTGTCTGGTTTTATTATGTTTGAATTGTTTGCTGTGTGCTGTTTGGATTAACATGTTAAATTATAGTTATTATATTTATTAGAATATGTTAGTATTATTTTATTATATTTATTAGAATATGTTTGAATATGTTAGTATTATTTTATTATTATTATTGTGATTATTATTTATTTTGATTATGGTTGATAACATGTTGTTCTGATTGATAATATGATTTATTTGGAATAATATGCTTAGTGACATCTAGGTGATGATATCTGATATTTTTGAGTGATGCATGTTGGGGAGTGTATGATATATGATTTAGAAGTGCCTAACCTAATTAATTAATATTTTATTATGACGAGATTGATGAGGTGATATATGCTATGAGATAGTGATGAGAGGTTAAGGCACTAGGATATGGTTCGATATATGCCGGTAAGATCCATATAGATGCATGATGTTGATCACAGCCGTGTGTTTGGAACATACGAGGTCAGAAGTCCTTGCGGGACCGTCCCAACTTAGATTTAGGTTGTGCAGCTATAGTGTCATTGCTTTGCATGAGCACCCTCGAGAGAGAACCAGGGTGTGCACCGACGTGTATTGTGCAGCTATAGTGTCATTGCTTTGCATGAGCATTCTCACCGCGGATGAGAATGTGCACCGGTGTTTGGGGACGCGTCGCTTGGACGACTGACTAACATCCCTGACCGGGTAAGGGATGTGTGACAGGATTGGTGGTGGCCACGTCAGCATAAGTTGCATGAGTGCGAAGGGTAGAGGATGATAATATATCTCGAGGATGATTGTATATCTATGATGCATGTCTATGTGCCTTTATTGTTTATATGTTACGTACCATTTTCCATATATGATGATAGATAGGTTCTTATCCCCTATTTTTTTTACATGTATGTTTCTTTTATGTGCTTGTTTTGAGAAGACCCTGCGGATGAGCCAGCCATAGAGGAGCTTGATGGGACTCC
Organism: Echinosophora koreensis; assembly: GCA_035048595.1. Classification (NCBI taxonomy): domain Eukaryota; kingdom Viridiplantae; phylum Streptophyta; class Magnoliopsida; order Fabales; family Fabaceae; genus Echinosophora; species Echinosophora koreensis. The sequence goes on from JAPCYP010000144.1 coordinate 214,460, forward strand.
TTATGAGCAAGATGCTGGAGGACGAGCAGCGACCTCTAGCCGTTGAGTTTTAGAGTCTATGGCCAGTGCATCTTTTGTGACATTTTAGTTTCCGTTGCTTATATTATTTTGTATCAGTATGTATCTTTTGGGACCCTACTGATGGAGTACCCTCTTTAGTTTATCAGTACAATATGTTTATATTTCTATTTATATGTGTGTGATGTGATATTTAATTTTGTTCTTACTTTTAAGTTTTTAATATTTATGATTTTATATATATATATATGTCCAACGCTAATATTATTATTAAGTATTAGATAATTTAGGTTTTCTTTAATGGGACATCGGGGTGTCTCACATAGGAATGGGATAAACTTGGAGAGTGGGAATGGGATGTGTGATAATTAAAAGGAAAAAAAAAAAAAACTCAAGGAAAAAGAAACTTTCGAGCCACGCGTGCAATCAATTTATACCAGGTTCTAGATTATTATCTTTTACTTTTATTATTTATTTATTAACAAAATTAAAAAAAAAATATGTCAATAATTGATTTACTTTTATTTAGTCAATTAATAGCTTCTACCGTATGTTATATTATTATTATTATTATTATTTGCATTACTTGTTCATAAGTAGATTATTTGTGCTTAACTAATTATTAGTTTATATTAAAGTTTATAGACATTAAAAAAAATTGGGAAAAAATTAGAAGAATCATGTTAAGCTAGTATTTATTTAAATTATATATTAATAATTTATCTATTCTATTCAGTCAATTAGTAGCTTATATTGTATGTTATTTTGGTTTTTCATGGTATTCTCTAAGCAAATATATTATATGTTAACTACAATTAAATTTAAATTATTCATAAAAATAACGTAATGTTTTAAAATGAATAAATAAAAAGTTTATACAACACTATTAATAAAAGATATATAAAGAATTACAATAATTATAATTATATATATATATATATATTTTTTTTTACGTTGGTGCAACCATAAATTTATTTCACGCCGCAACAACCACATTTTGCATCGCAGCACCCGCAATGACCACAATCACAACGACCGCAACCGCCAACCGTAATTTAGAACCATGCTATTATCCCCATAGATAAAACTATGGCACTAATAGACATTATAAGGAGTGCTGCCATAATAGCATCAACGATTACTTCCCTATATGTGTTGATTATTATTTAATAGCTTTGTCATTTCCGCACTCCATTTTTTCATTATAAAATTACTTGACCTCTTTTCCATGTTTTATGCAAAGCAACTGAGGAACTGTTTGGGCAAGTAAAACCTTCCTTAATTACTGGGAGTTTGCCTAAGAACAAATTTATGCATATTGAATTTCGTGGGTCCGACGTTTCCCTGGACTTGCATAGCAGGAGCTTTATAGCACCAAGTTATTTTTTATTTTTTTTTTTATAAGCAAGTTGCCTTTTTTTATATCATTCATCTCTGGAAGTATAGTTGTTGCGATCTTGTGGTTGCTTTATGATTGCATTGCGTTGCTCCCCCAATTTATGATCATTTTGAAATGATTCTACAGGTGCTGGAATATTAAATTGTTAAGTTATCGATAGATCTGTAACACCCCAGTTTTTACTATTCTTCAATATCGAAAAATATATAGTATGATATATTATTTTACTTGGAATAATTAATAATCTGGATGTTTATTTTTGTTTATTTTTATATGGTTTGGTTTGAGTAATTTTAATTACTCATTTAAAATTAATTTTTAGTGCGTTAATACTGTCTTATGTCAGTGTATGCACGATTACTAGACAATAATATTATGTTATTGTCATTAGTAGTATTTATTTAGAAAAAAAATTAATAATATGATTTAAAGAAAATTATTTTTCTTTTTAACTTTATTTAATTTTAGATTTGAAAATATGTTGGTTGAAAATTAATCTTATATTAAATTTTGGACCGTTGCTTTTCTTAGTTGATTAGTTCAACTATCAATCTTGACTCTAATTTAAGTTTTTAAAGTATATAATTGTCACCCATTATTTTTAGATCCAAAAACCAAAAACGTGTTTATTTTTAGGCTCAATATTTACCATTCATTTTATACCCACTTATACAAATCATATTTTTTTTATTCCCTATTTCTAAGCAGAACCCAATACCCCTCCCCCTCCTTACTTCTATTCTTCTTCTTCCTCCTTCCACTTCAACCTCATCTCCTTCCCTCTCCTACACCAGCCACCGCCGGCTAGCCTATTCCGGCCGCTGCTCGCCGTTCTACAACGCGACAGGGGAGCCGCGCGCAGCCGTCTGATCTACTGGCTCATCCCCTCCGTCTCGAAAACGCGCCTCCAGCCGCTACGATTTCGTTTCCTGCCACAGTGAGCTCAATTCGCCGCCCTTCCATGGTGGTTTTCCACCATTTGGGTTCACTTTAGTTTCATGTCTTCTTCCATTGAACTTAACCTCTCTCTCTCTTTGTCTTTGGTTACTTTAGAAATCGCGTCACATAAGGGTTACTAAAGTGCCAAATTGAGAGTTAACACTCGAAACATTAACATCACAAACACGCATTTCCGACACGGCCATGCTCCCCCTGAACACGGCCGTGCTTGTTGCTCAGAACAGCCACAGAACACGCGCCTTAAGCAAGGGCGTGCTGATACATGAGCACCGTCGTGCTCATGTATCAGAAAGGGATTTTCCACTCTAAAATCCCACTTTGTCCTTTTTTAACATTTCTAAGGTCAAACTTTAACAACATGTGACACATAACGCATACATATAAACACTTAGAGGCTTTATACGAAAAATGGGGTGTTACAATTGAGAGAAAATGAGATGAGATTTTGTTTTATATATAGGATGCTTGATATCCAAAAATCACATTGGAACACCAGTATCCAAAGATCCATTCAAGGGGCAAAGTTCTCTCTCTCAGTACCTTTTTTTCCATTCACAAGACTCGAATTGATATAAGCTTATGACCATTGAATAGGCAAGAGATTGGTGTATCTAATATTTATTTTGACGGTGGGATTGTTGAAAAAAGATCTGCTAGGGTTTTGCCAATGTCTAGGGTTTGCATGCATCCATGGCTTCGGTGGCAAGTAATCCCATTTGTCCATGGAAGTTCCTTGCTTCCCCCTCTCCCTGTCCTCCTTCTTCGTCTCGTCTTTCTCCTCCTCAAAGTAGAACGTTTGCACAAGTCATAAGCAACTCCTTTGACATCTCTCTATGTCAGCTGCGTAGGCCGTGTGTCAAAAGAGACTCAGTAGCTATCAAGATCTCGGAAGATGAGTATCAAAAGGGACTTGAAAGTTGTAATCCTTGAGAAAGACTCCACTACTATCAAGGTGAAGGATCTTCGAGAGAAACTCTCCAAACTGTGGAAACCGATTGGCCATTGGAGAATGGTTCCTTTAGGGAAGGATTATGAATTTAACTTTGCTTCCTTGGAGGATCTTAGATGTGTTTGGGCTGTGTGATCTTGGAACCTTAATCCAGGTTTTCTTAGACTTTCACAGTGGTGTCCCAATTTCAATCCCAATAACCAAAAGCAGACTCATGTTCAATCTTGGGTTAGCATTCATGGTTTGTCCTAAGAATATTGGAAGCCTAAAATCTTGTTTGAAATAGTCAATGGTGTAGGCACTCCAATCTTTTTAGATGAGGCAACAAGAAATAAAGTCTTTGGCCACTTTGCAAGAGTGTTGGTGGATGTGGATTTGTTAGCAGTCTGCCTAGTGAAATCATGGTGGAACATGAAAATTATGCTTTCAATGTTGGCATTGAATTTGCAAAGCTTCCTTTTTTATGTGGTTATTGCAAGGCAATTGGTCATTCTGATGAAATGCAAGAAGAAAGAGCAAAAACGTAGGGGCAATCCTAACAATGATCTGCCTCAGGGTCAAAGAGGGAAAGTAACTCAAATTTATGTTCCAAAATCAGTACAGGCTGATCAGACCAAGGAGGATTTGGTGCATGATGATAATGCAGGGCAAGATAATGTCATTGCTCATGTTGCTGAGAATGTCACTATTGAGAATGTTGATGGAAATCATGTTAAGGATGCTATCACTGGCTCTGCTCAGAAAGAGGATTATATAGATCATGTGTTGCAAGAGCTCAGTCCTTTGGATGTGGAAAATGCAGCCAATGAAAATTTAGAGGATGTTGCATACTTAGTTTATGATGAATCTTTGCACCCAGAGTCTCCTCAGATCAATTCTAATGATAGAAGGGACAACCACAATTCCCCTAATTATGTCTCTGATTCCTTTGGTAACAGTGAAAGAAACTCTGGTGCTTTGGGATCCTTTCAGATGCAGCAGACCCCTAATCCTACTCCGGATTCTAATGTTGTCCCTGACTCAATTACTGGTAGTTCACCAATGGTCAATTCTATGAATCCAGTTGTTCAAAAAGATCTTAGAATTGTTTCAAAATTCTGGGCTGATGTGGAGGATGATAATTTAGATGAGTATCATGGTGATCGACAATCTAAATCTCCTGATAATGATGCTACAGATGGGTTTAATGTGGTTTTAACAAAGTCTCAGAAGAAGAGACTGAGATAGAAAAAGAGGCAATTAGCTGTAGGCAATGCTCATGAATCCCAATCTAGGGTCAGCCTTAAAAATTTTGTCTAATGAAGGTTCTATATCGGAATGCTAGAGGCATTGCCAACCATGAAACTAGGTTGGTCTTGAAGAAGTTTTGTGTACTTCTCAGAAACTTGATATTCAGCTTTTAGTAAGCTTATCACAAAAATGTTTCTATTAAAACTGCATTTAGAAAATCAATTTTTGAAGTCTAAACAACACCTTTAATCTTTTGATCATTACAATTTCATCATTTTTTAAATTAATCTCTACTATTAAAAATTTAAAATAAAATCTTATAATTTTAAATTTTTTTAAATATGTCGCTGTATTTAAATAAGTTTTGGTTAAATCCTTTTTAATTATAGACATTTTGTAATTAAGTTCCTAAAACTTTGTCGGATGGATTCTATTTAATTTTTCTTAAAGTATTGGAATGTAATTAAAAACTTTTAAAATATAAAGATCTATTTATAAACTCATTGAAATCGTATGGATCAAAAGAATTATTAAACATTTTTTTCATATAATTTATAGGAGTGGATGATAATTAAATATTTTGAAATGAATCATTCGCAGGGAAATTATCTAGCATTACAAGAAAGAACAAGGCATAGAAAATTAGAAATGCTTATATAAGTAATATGCATTTTTAAAATTATAAAACTCAATTTTTGTTTTCTTCTTAGTAAACTGGATGCTTTGCAGCAATGTTTTAAATTGCGGTTGCGGTCACGATGCGGTCACGCTTGCATTGCGGTTGTTGCGATCCGATGTGGCCATATTGTGGCTGATGCAGTCCGCAATCACGGTCCGATGCAGTTGCGGGGGCCTCCACAACTGAGATGTTGCGGCAGCACCACGTGATGCTGTCTGCAATTTGAAACCTTGCTTTGTAGTGTTTCAAGAACTCCATTGGAACTGGTCCATGGTTTTAAATTATGGTGGCAGTCGCATTGCATTTTTCGTTATTGCGGACAATTACAAAAAAATGCGGCCTATATGACTGCAATTGCAGTCGCGATGTGGTTTCAACGACTACAAAAATCACAGCGTCTTGATCTCAATTGCGATTTCGGACCTCATTCTGGTCTTAACTCTTTAATGTGTTAAAAAATTATCATTTAACACTAAAGTATAATTTATCTAACAGCATTGTGACTTGATAGTTGTGAGAGCATTACTCTTTTCAATAGGTCATCCTTTGATAATCACCTATCCATTCATAATGGAAGGTTTAGTCAATCAAAACAACTTACTAATTGTCAACATTTGTCTTCATCATGGATGTAACACCCTAACTTGGGCTTCACATTAACTACCCCGTTTTGTGGAAAATACAACGCCTAGCAAGTTGTCGATTTACTTTCGGAAATTTAAGATTTACAATTTCTTTTCAAAATGTAATGTCTCAAAACTCGGACTTCACGGACTAAGGAAAAACATAAACAACATATACATAAATAAAGCAAGAGGTACTTAATACATCAAATTCATTAATCTTAGGCCTTTATGATGACAGGCCACTTGACAGAAATTTACATGAGTGCAAAGTTAAAATGTACTAAACAGAGATAAGGTGTATTAAAAGGTTCACAGTTCAAAGGAAAGACGGTTAACAGAAGTCAGATTGAAACTACCAAGACAACACTACCCCAAAATAAAAGGTCCTAAAGCTGATCGGAACTAATGATACCCATTGGAGAGACCATGGTGGCCATCTCCATCCTCAGGAGGTGTGTCGGGTGAAGACACAACCACTCCAGCTACCTCATCGGGGGAGTCATCATCATCTCCGAACAGGTGGTACTGGGGCTCCTCCTCCATTAGTTCCACAGGGTCATCCTCAAACAATCTCCTTGGGGTCCTCCTCAATGGGCGAAGCTGGTGCCACTACTGGTTGAGGTGGATCCTGAGGAGGGTCTAACACTAGATGTCCCTCGTTTGCTAGATGCTGCAAGTATAACCATGTGGGCGGTATGGAAATCTGGATAGTCTCCACTACGTGCGTCCTCCTCTGTGGTCCGCCTACCTCTGTACCATATACCGAACAAACCAGGCCTATATATACAGTGGAGTGAGTCCCAGCTGGAACACCCACGTGACTGGATTCTAGGCGTTCTAAAAAATGAGAGCCTTCATCCTTGAATGTGCTAGGGGCATGTCTAGGTCCATCTATTCTCAAAACAAGTATTTACCATATAGGGAAAAGAAAATGCAAGGGTGAAATACCAATATATAAATTAATTATGACAACTACATGTACTACACACACAAACAACAGGTACAGATAAGCATTTATATACACATAAGATTTTCAAATAAAAGCATAACATCAAAGATCATCGTCATTTTGAAAACACATGGCACTTCTATATGTCAATCTATACTAATCTCTGGAGATCCCAACTTTGTTTTTAAAAGTGAGTTGATCAGGCTCGATTGTCAAATAAGGTACAACGTGTTTTTCCATAGCACTGCCCAAAACTCCTAGCACAGTGATCAACGTGTGTGGACATCCATAGCATACTGTCCAACACAAGGCATAGTAACCAAGGCATATGGATTTCATTGTCCATCAAGGCACAATGATACAACGTAGCATGAAATACCTTACCCTTCAAGGCATTCATACAAAACAACGTGGGCACGTCTGCCAAATGCATGTAAAAACATTTTATTTTCGCAGCTTTTCTTTGTCTTTGTGTTTCATTCTTTCCTTCGTCGAAGCTCAAGGCTCACGACCATCCATAAATTTTCAACATTTTAAAACTTTCATTGTCAACACAGGACGTTTAAGTCCGAGTGTCCAATCACAACAGTCCTAAACAGATACACCAGTCTTGGACTTTGTGGTCGTAGAAAACAACTTTCACCTTTAACTACGTTCACCACTTTTAGTATAACGTATGTAGGACATACAGTCCATAACAACGTATATAGAACACACAGTCCGTAACAACGTGCACGAATCATAGGTCAACGTGCTTTAAAACACTAGTATCCCGACGTCTTGGTTACTAGGTTCACTTTTCAACCTTATTTTTCGTTCAATGAAACACAAATACAAAACAAAACCTCCGTAACTTATCCAAGTTATCGGATATTTTCGTTTAAATAAAAAAAACTTTTTCATTAAAAATTCATTTTTAAAACTTTAAGTTATAGAAAATCCTTTCTTTTTCCAAAAGTCTATTTTTATTTTGAAATTTTCTTTTTCTAAAAACATTTGAAACTTTCAAATAAAATCCTTTTAAAGTTTCAAAATAAATTTGTTTTTCTTCATGGTTTCTATCTATAAAATATTTTCAAAATTTGATTTTTCTTAGTGTAAAATCATTTAAATTTTCAAATAAATTTCCTTCATAAAATTTTATTTTGATTCCAATACTCTCATAAGTTTGAAAAGATAAATTTATTTTCCCTCTTACCAAAACATTTCTTCAAATAAATATTCATTTTCAATACTCTTCATATGGTTTTCTTAAGACTTTTATCTTGAGAATTTAATTGAGCTCTAACCAATAGTTAGGCTTTCCTTGCAACAACCAAAACAATATCATAACAAATATAGCATGCATCAATTAATTTACATATATCAACTACAAGCACATATTCATAAACAATTAACTAAGCATGAATCATATTTTTTTTTTAACCAAACAACAATCAACACATCAAACTCAATTAAACATTTAACAATCACCACATCAAAAATTCCAACAAATACATTAAGACACACAAGCACATATAGTTATCATAAATAATATCCCTCAGGCTGTCTCCCTTTACCTAAGCTTGAAAGGCGAAAAGACCGTGATTTTACGCGTCGTACTTAAAACGAACGTTGTCTCCTTATTACGTTTGAAAGTCTAAACAAAATTAAACATGTAATACAAGTTAAAATTTTATAAAATTACCTCATTCTTCTCATGCATGTTTCGGCCTCCTTAAGAAAATGATGTTAAAAATTTTAAATTTTTACAAGCTTTTGGATCAATGATCCTTAAGCATCCTAGAGACAAAATCAAGGTTTAAAACTTAAAAATAAATTTCAATCCTTCTACTCCATGCAAGAATAGGTTTCGGCCTATACACAAAAATATATTAGGAAATTGATTTTAAACTTTTTAGCCACGTGTATGTAAATAAAATGATGATCAAAGTAAGTGTCTTTCAAAAAAAACAAAAAAACAAAATCTCCTCAACTCTCTTAGTTAGGGTTTTGGCCATAGTAAGTAAAATAGGAAGAAAACTCATTTGTGGGTTCTTGAACTAAAAAATGCATGCATCAAGGATTCTAAATCATGCATGTGAAAATTGAACAAAAAACACCAACTTTGCACCACCTAGGGTTTCGGCCATATCAACACAAATAAGAAAGAAAACTTATTTTGATGAAGCTTATAAGCTTAAAAAACATATATAATTGAGAGTCTTTAAATAAAATACAAGAAAAAAAAAATTGAACAAAATACCAACTTTGCTACATAGGGCATTTCGGCCAACCTATAGAAAATAGGTTTGGAGAAAATTTTTGTCACATGCAAATCAATAGGATGGAAGTAGATGTGATTATGAGTTCATAAAAAAATGTTTTCTACAAAAAAGATTTTTCTAAAGAGTTTCTTAAATTTTTTAACTAAACCTTAAACATGCAACTATGAAAGGCAACATTCATGTAGATGAAAATAACATTTTTGAGAAGATGAAGAGCAAGAGGTGAGAATCATACCCTTGATGATGAATAGAAGGTGAAGGTGAGTAAGGTTTCCAAGCTTCTAAGAGCAAAGGTTGAAGAAGGTGTGAGTGAGTTTGAGAGAAAAATGGAAAAAGTGGAGAATGGAGTGGGAGAAGAGTATTTATAGAGAGTGAGAGGGGGGTGGCGATTTTTAAAATTTTATTAAATTAAAACTTGATTTAATTAAAATAATGGGTTTCTTGTAAAAATAAATAAAATGATGGCATGTAATAAATGAATTCACTATTCAACATCAAATCCATCAAGTTTTTCACATCAAATCTCTCAAATCTGCACCTAATGTATTTTGAATAAATTTTTGCTTCGTTCCGGTTCCATCGATTTCCCGTGAAATCAGATCGTATTTCCTTCGTGAATTTCCACCCGGAAAAATTAATATTGCAATATTTATAACCGAATTTTTTTAAAATTATGGAAATTGTTGTGAATGAGTTAGGAAATCTATAGTTTCACTTTTCGAGTTGAAATTCATTTCCTGATCAGTAAAGTCTTACTGACAGTGAAAACGCAGACCGGGTTGGTTTGAAATTTTCAACCGGAATTTCAACTGTAGTTTCTTACTATAAAATAAATCATGAAAATAATTTTGGTTTATTAAAATAATCTCTCAAATTTAAAATCATAAACACACATACACATACATAAACACAGATTATTAAGAAACAGAAAAAAAAATGGGGTGTTACAATGGACTATGCATAAATACATAATTTTCATTGGATCTAAGTAAAAATGTTGCATAATTTTATTCAGATTAAGTAAAAATGTTGAGCAAACCCTTATTAGAATCGACAACAAGTCTGTATCTTCTAATTATAAAGCTTGAGCAGTAGGCTAATGATGATTACTGATGGGAATCAGGTGTAGATCATCTCTTCGCGTAACTACTGCACCAAAAGTTTCAGTCATGTCCAAGTCTTCATTTTCCATTCCATTGGGAAGTTTCCAATCAAAATGGTACAACAACAATGCAAGTGGAAACTCAACATTGATCAAACCGAATGATATGCCCGGGCACATTCTTCTTCCAGCACCAAATGGTATGAATTCAAAATTATTTCCTTTGAAGTCAACGGAACTATCACTGAACCTCTCAGGATAAAAACTCTCAGGCTCAGTCCAATGATTTGGATCTCTTCCAATTGCCCAAGCATTGACTATGACCTTACTTTTCATAGGTATATGATACCCGTTGATCTCACAAGCTTGTCCACATTCTCTTGGTAACAAAAGAGCAACTGGAGGGTGTAATCTTAATGTCTCACTTCCCGCACCAAAGATATCCTTCAAAGAGATTGTGAGATCAAATTAACTTGATCCAAAGGCGTAGGAACATATGGTGTGGGGTATCCAATACATCCAGGACTAAAGAGTTTAAAATACCTTGGTCCAACAAAATTTGAAAACAAATACATACTACTAAAAGTAAAAAACGAAAGAAGCTTCTATACTGCAGATACTACTAAATTTCAAAGCTTCTTGTTTGACTGCGGTAACTGTTAAAATTTCATATAGATTTGACATGAAAGGAATATAAATATTAATTACAGCAGCTATTTCTTTAAGAATACAGAAGAAAATCAAACGCGAACAACAAGAGAATACGACCAATTAGTATAAGGAATTCGTCCAACACAATTAAAGACGAGAAGAATAGCATAATTTGGGTTTAAAGCAAATATACCACAAAATCATATAAGACTTTTGCTTTTTATATTGAAATATATTTTGCTTTACCCAGTTGGCTAGTTGTCTACAGAGTGTAAACAAATCCTTAGTATAAATGCCACTTATAATAACATCCTATTCCTGTGCCAAAATTTATTTGCATAAAGAATAATCAAATAATAATTACAATTAAAAGAGAGCATTTTTTTTATACACTCACATAAGAACTTACCAGGAGAAAGAAAATTTTGGAGTCCATGTATTATTACAAATAATATTTGCATATTATAGAAGTGGTGTAAAATTTACACTTTCCTATGACTACTAATAACTTTGCTTAATTTACAGTTGGGAACATTTTTTTTTTTTTTTGTGTTTGTTGCTTAATTTTTTATCATTGTTTAGAATTTAAATTACACATTTCATAAGTTATTAACACATAATAATAGATCAATAGCGAAGAAATCATTAGTTACTGGTTTAACTTAGTGAAGGGTTAAACACTTCAAAAGTGGGTAATTTTTGGGATAAATAAATATGCATACCATGATCACAGCCTTAATGCTATCATCAGCTAAGTTAATATCCTGGAATTTCAAGAGCACATCTACCAGATCTTCCCCTTCTTCTTCACCCTGACCTTCTGTGGTACATGACTTAGCCTCTCTATGCTCATTGATGATGTTTTGCATTATCTGGTCAGCTTGTTTGTGCAACTTCTCAAGCTTTGGCTTCAACCCTGAGAAGTGTTGAAGCCATTTAGCAGAAGGGTACAAATCTCCCAAGTCAAAACCTCCAGCAGCCTCTGTTGCTTCTTTAACCACTGATATAAATTTTTGAAGGTCCTTGCATTTCTTGCCAAAAGCAGTCCTTGAAGTGATTGTAGATATTGTTGAAATCACTTCTTTGCTGAGATTGATGGGTGATCCTTTTTTGAAGCAATCCATTTGATGAGATTAGTGAGTTCTTCCCCTCTAATGGGTTGGAAAGATTGGACTCGTTTTGTGCTTAATAGTTCCAGTGCACAAATCTTCCTTAATCCCCATATGGTGCAAAAGACATACCACGAGAATCATAAGACAATATCTTTGCAGCTAGTATAGAAGGCCTTGATGCAAAGATAAGATCATGGGTTTTCATCACCTCCCTAGCATACTCTGGGGATGAAACTACAATGGTAGAAACCTCTCCAAGCTTAAGGTGCATCAAGGGTCCATATTTTGATGATCAATCTCTTAACTTGCGAAGTGAGCCAAATAGGTTGTGTATGTTCCCTATGATAGGTAGCTTCCTTGGCCCTGGTGGTAAATTTGGAGTTGAGTCATTTTTCTGGATCACTATTTTATGTACCATGAACATAAAAATGAAAAGGGAGAGAAAGGATGTGTAGTAGAGGATTTGAAGATCCATGGTTGAAACAGAGCATAGATCAAGGCTTTCTGGTTTGGTGATGAAATTTGTTTGACACTCTTAATATATAGATATATTAAATTTTTGTGCCTGCATAGCGTGATCCAATCTTTCACATATTTAATATGAAACTTAGGTATCATATAAATAACTTTACATATAAATAAATGTTACATGACATATCTTATTGACTGTTAAAATATAACAGTCACATTGTTCACGACTTAAGTGGCCCTTGATTTTATCTTTTATACTAGTATAATTGGAACGTGGTCCTAATGCCTACGGTATCAACAATAACATAATATAAACCGTTGTTTTGAATATCGGATCTGATAGGCCGTTTCGATTGGGAACCGGTCTGGTGTCCAATCGGTTGAACATCATGAATTGTCTGATTTCAGAATCGGTGAGAACCGATCAACATCCGGTCAAACCGGTGAAAATCGATAAAAAATCGGTGGTCAGAACCGGTTTGAACCAGTCATTTTTGTTTTTTATAATTTTTTTTAAAATTATAAAAGTATATATTTTAGTCAACAAAAATCCATTGATAAGTTGTGAATATACATATATGGGTTTTTATTATTTATCATTCTTCGGTGATTTTTAATTTTATAAAATATATAATATGATTATTATATGTTAATTTAAATTTATTTTTTCTTAAGTTTTTTTTTTTAAAATAAAAGGCTAATGACGTGCAGAAGCATCACTGTAAGAAAAGGCATCACAACTATCTTGGCATCCCTAGACCTACCAATCATCTACAACACTTCAAAAATTTATTAAAAATAATGAAAATGAATACAAAAATAAACATGGGGGGACATAAAAGCCTTAACCCGTGCAAAGAATCAAGTAAACCTGTAACTAGGCAATACTAACTTATTACGAAATAAATCTTCCCTAATAAAATCAGGAGTAAAATCCCACCAAGTATAACCAGAACTAGAAGCCCCATAAGCAGCAAGCTTATCAGCACTATTCCCTTCCGTAAAGATATGTGAAACTCTAAAATTAAAATCATTACAATAAACCCTACAGTTATTCCACCTACTTTGCAATTGCCATGGAACAAGATTACTTGCTTTAAAAGCATCCACTACCAACTTTGAATCACACTCTAGCTAAAGATAAGTCCATCCTCTTTGCTTAGCTATCTCAATTGCTAGCTTAGCATCAATGAATTCTGAGTGAAGAGCAGTAAGAATGCCAAGATAAGAAGCAAAACATCCCAAAAAACTCCATTCAAGTCTCTAAAAATACCACCTACTGCTGCATGCCCCGGAGAGCCCCTTGCCGAGCCATCTGTAGTACATTTAACCCAGCCAATAAGGGGAGGATACCAATCTACTTGTCTAATTGTTGGAGCTTTACTGTAATGACATTCAACAATAAAAAACTTCAACAACTTAAAGTCCTCCAGAGAGTTGTTCATTGTCCTCTTCGAAAAAAAACCATATAAATGAAAATTAATAAAAATATATATTAAATAATTATTGGTTCGACCATGGTTTCACTATGGTTGAACCATTGAACCTTAAAGCAGTGTATTCACCGATTCAATAATCGATCCGATTTTTAAAACATGGTTATAAACTGGGACACTGTTGTTTGATTTTGCTAAAACAAATTCGGGCTTAAATTTTATTTGTCCATTTCATTCAATTTGTTACGCTATTTAGGCTGCCCCATAAAACTATACTCATTTTGACACTTTTAAATGCAATATAAATATTCTAAATGGAATACTTGATTTTTAAAGTTATATAGTTTGGAAAATTAATGGATCATTTTTTAAAATTAAAGCTTTTTGCATTTTCTGTGCCTGGTACTTGGTGTAGAGCTGGTGTAATAGTGGTTTGTCATGGGTATTTTTTTTTTTTTTTTTGCTTTTGTGTCTCGGGCCCAAAGGACTCTTCCGCTGTGGTTGATGGTTTGGTGTATAAATATAGCACTTACTGTTATAGTTTTATATGGGTTGAAGTAAAATTCCTTTTGTTAAGGGATTGGTTATGTTATGTAATCTATTGGTGGCTTACTTATATTTTTTCAAGTTGATTGCTTCTAGGTGGTAATGTCAACTGTAAAGCCAATACTGTGACTTTTCTTGGCTCAGTATTTAATTTACAGTTGAAGGTTTTTGGTGATGATGTAAAAAGGTTGGGTACCTTTTGTTTTCCATTCCAATATATTGGGTTTAAAAATTTTATATATGTTGGCCGTGGCAACCATACCCAAGAGGGGGGGTGAATTGGGTTTTAAATAAAAATGAAATCTTTTGCTAAAAATCAAAACCCTTTAAGATATAAAACAAAATTTGCAGCGGATAAAAGCTTCTTGTCGAATTTAAGCGCTTGATAAAAATAAACTGTTTGAAACTAAAGTGCTATAAAATAAAGTGCGATAAAGTAAAGAGGATAAGGAAAGAAGATGAACACCACAATATATCCTGGTTCGGCCACAGACTACCCACGTGGCCTACGTCCAGTCCCCAAGGCAATACGACCAAGGGTTTTCAATCAACTCTAGTTTTTAAACAGGATCAACTAGAATCTTTACAATTCAGAGAACCCTTAACACAAATCTCAGGACATACGATCCCTTGTGTAAGAGCCTCAAACACTAGCTTTTAAACAGGCGTAACTAGAACCTTTACAATGGAGAGAACCCTTAAACAAATCACAGGACATACAATCCCTTGTGTAAGAGCCTCAAAAATATCCCAAGAGATATACCCTCTCTTGTAAGAATAATAATCAAAAGAAGGTTTGAGTCAATCCGACTCTTACCAATATAAAGCACTCTAATTAGTGCAGATAAAAACAAATTGAAGCACAAGATACAAGAACGCCTATATGGTGTGTGTAGAACTCTCAAAATAATATGGTCAGGTGATAGTGTAAGAGGAGTAGCATAGAAAAATGATTTTCAGAGTTTTAGCACAGAGAGAAATAGTAGAGTTATATATTAGTTCTTATGATGGCTGCCTAACTTTTCTTTTATAAGTGAGAAGTGATGGTCTAAAGAAAATAGGTCAAGCCTCTTTAAAATTCATTTCTGTCGCGTCATAATCGACTATTGCAAAGGCATAATCGATTATTTAAAGTATTTTCAGGAAGCGCACATTTGGACAGAATAGGCATAATCGATTATACAAATCGATTATGAGTCCACTGACTTTCACATAAAAGGCATAATTGATTACATAATCGATTAAGAGTTTTCTGTTTGAATCTCGTTGAAAGACAGTAAGTATATAATCGATTATACAAAAGTCATAATCGATTATTCTCATTCAAATTCAAAACTTAACGGCTTTAATTAAAATCAATCCTCATTAAACTCATTTAAAGCCTTTTAATTCATATCATAATCGATTATTGGTTTCCCGTAATCGATTATGGCTCGAAGCACATTTGAATTTGAAAATGTTAACAATTAATATTAATCTTAACAATTAATATTCTGATTACTCATTAAGCACAATTAATTGTCAGATATAAAACATGTTTAAAATGTTTTTGGCACATGTTAAAAGTGTGTGTGTGGGACCAATATTAAATTGAGAACTCTACTTACCATTTACACACTTTTCTAAAACAAGCAATACACTTAATGAAATTCTCATTTTGCCCTTTGTGCTTGCTTGATCTTCTGGATACTCTTTTCTTCTATTTGCAATCTATTCCTTCTTGGATTTTAGCTTTTTAAGCTCTTGACTTCACAGCTTTGCTTATTCCAACCTGAACTTTTCTATTTCATAGTTTTCTCATGAATCGCATTAGTTCAAGGTATAGAAAATAATAATATTACTTCACATTTAATTTCATAACAAAGCCATATATAATAATTCATAAGACATATTTAAAGATAATATCATATTTAATATTTCTTATGTCTTTAGGCATATAATAATAATTCCAAGTATGTTTCTATGCCAAATTATTATATTGCCAATCACAAACATATATATAATCAAATATCACATGTGTATTCACTCAATATTATATTAAACATAATTATTTAACACATGTATATTTAATTAATATAATATTCATTAAGCACATAATCATTCATTGATAACCCAATCAAATAGTCGCATGGCATTTATATATATTAAGTCCAATATTCTTTTTATTGAATTAATACCATGATACTCTATTTGTCAACATCAAAGTCTATATCATATTGATTGGTTCATGTTCTCCCCCTTAGTACTATATTTGTCAACATCAAAACCTATATGACCATATGATTCATAATATATATTTTTAAATTAGAGCCATACAACTCAACCAAAATGAAAGGAATGTCTAATATAAAGAGTGAGAAATTAAGTCCTTTGTATCCTCCAAATATGTATTTAATAAAAAATTGTAAGAAAGTAATTATGATGAGTGGGCACATATAGTTGACTGTAGACAAAATTAGGGTCTGTTTGTTATGGATTTAAAAAAATGATTTTGATATTCAATAATTTAGAGATTAATTTTTAGAGATTTTAAAGAAAAGTAGAAGCTATTTTGTGTTTGTGTACAATCATAAAAATCACTTTTTTAAAAGTATAGTTAGTGATTTTGAATGATTTTTTTCCAAAAACTAATGAAAAGTAGGTTTTCATTTGAATCATAAAAAAAAATTTTTTTTTACAAAAATCATTTTTATGAAAAGCTTAAACATACACAATCAAACTCATTAAACTGATTTTTTTACTAAACAAAAGTGATTTTTCATCCAATAATCTATAACAAACGCCTTCTTATTTAATTGTGAGAAAGCGAACTTCGTGGGCAAAAATGCCTAGACGAAATGAAAAATGAAAAAAAAAATTGGAAAAAAAGGAGTGGGAGTTACATTCAAAATGAATAAACTTATTGGTGTGTTTGGTTTCAAGGTTGGAAGTTTTAGAATTTATTTTGCCTTCTGTCAAACGTGATTTTAGTAAAAAAATAGATATTTGGTTACAGTTAGGCAAAATCAATTTTGTTTCCAAATCTCGGTTTCACTAGAAATAATAAAAAGAAACTTTTGCGTTAGGTTGAAAATATTATACTAGAAGCCTCCGCCAAGGGTGCCACTTTAATATAAAAATATTATTATAAATTCCTCAAAAATATGATGAGTGCCACTAACTTTGTTTTTCCTTTTCCCCCTCAACTCCTTAACTGATAGTAGCTATTGTGGTTGGGGAAAGGGTAATTGAAGTTGAGAACAAACAAGCTTAGCCATTAACGATTTTCTCCTTTCTTGAGCAGCCCACCGGTTGAAGAGGTCAAGTAATTGAAAGCTCCTATTATCGCTTAGTGACTCAAACTTTGTTCAATTGGGTTCAATGATTTTGGGTAAATAATATGTGTAAATATTATAGTGAAATTCTATAGACTGTTAAGATCTTTTCTAGAAAGTTTCCGCCAGATATGGCTGCCGGAAACAAAACACTTGCTGCCGGATAAAAATGTGCTAGAAAATGCCAATAATTTGCATTTTCCATATAAGTGAGAGAAAATGAGATAAGATTTTGTTTTATATATGGGACGCTCGATATCCAAAAATTACATCGGAACGTTGGTATCCAAAGATCCATTTAAGGGGCAAAACTCTCTCAATGCTTATTTTTCCATTTACAAGACTCGAATTGATATAAGCTTATGACCATTGAATAGGCAAGAGATTGGTGTATCTAATATTTCTTTTGATGGTGGGATTGTTGAAAAAAGATCTGCTAGGGTTTTGCCAATGTCTAGGGTTTGCATGCATCCATGGCTTTGGCTGTAAGTAATCCCATTTGTCCATGGAAGCTCCTTGATTCCCCCTCTCCATTTCCTCCTTCTTCGTCTCATCTTTCTCCTCCTCAAAGCAGAACGTTTGTACAAGCCTTAAGCAACTCCTTTGATATCTCTCTGAGTCAGCTGTAAGGCAATTGGTCATTCTGATGAAAAATGCAAGAAGAAAGAGCCAAAAAGTAGAGGCAATCCTAACAATGATCTGCCTCAGGGTCAAAGAGGGAAAGTAACTCAAATTTATGCTCCAAAATCAGTGCAGGCTGTTTAGGCCAAGGAACATTTGGTGCATGTTGATAATGAAAGGAAGATAATGTCATTGCTCATGTTGCTGAGAATATCACTATTGAGAATGTTGATGGAAATCTTGTTGATGATGCTATCACTGGCTCTGCTCAGAAAGAGGATTCTATATATCATGTGTTGCAAGAGCTCAGTCCTTTGGATATGGAAAATGCAACCAATGAAAATTTAGAGGATGTTGCAAACTCAGTTTATGATGAATCTTTGCATCCAGAGTCTCCTCAGAGCAATTCTAATGATAGAAGCGACAACAACAATTCCCCTAATTATGTCTCTGATTCCTTTGGTAACAATGAAGAAATTCTGGTGCTTTGGGATCTTTTCAGATGCAGCAAACCCCTAATCCTGCTCTGGATTCTAATGTTGTCCCTGACTCAATAACTGGTAGTTCACCAATGGCCAATTCTATGAATCCAGTTTTTCAAAAAGATCTTAGAATTGTTTCAAAATTTTGGGCTGATGTGGAGGATGATAATTTAGATGAGGATCATGGTGATCAGCAATCTAAATCTCCCAATAATGATGCTACAGATGGGTTTAATATGGTTTTAACTAAGTCTCAGAAGAAGAGACTGGGATAGAAAAAGAGGCAATTAGCTTTAGGCAATGCTCATAAAGCACGATCTAGGGGTGGCCCTAAAATTTTTGTCTAATGAAGGTTCTATTAGGAATGCTAGAGGCATTGCCAACCATGAAACTAGGTTGGTCTTGAAGAAGTTTTGCATACTTCTCAGAAACTTGATATTCAGCTTTTAGTAAGCTTATCACAAAAATGTTTCTATTAAAACTGCTTTTAGAAAATCAATTTTTTTTAAGTCTAAACAACACCTTTAATCTTTTGATCTTTACAATTTCATAAATTTTTAAATTGATCTCTACTATTTAAAAGTTTAAAATTAAATATTATAATTTTAAATTTTTTTAAATATGTCGCTGTATTTGAATAAGTTTTGGTTAAATCCTTTTTAATTATAGACATTTTGTAATTAAGTTCCCAAAACTTGTCGGACGGATTCTATTTAATTTTTCTTAATTTATAGGAGTGGATGATAATTAAATATTTGGAAATGAATCATTCGCAGGGAAATTATCTAGCATTACAAGAGAGAAAAAGGCATAGAAAATTAGAAACGTTTAGATAAGTAATCTGCATTTTTAAAATTATAAAACTCAATTTTTGTTTTCTTCTTAGTAAACTGGACGCTTTGCAGCAAGGTTTTATATTGCGGTTGCGGTCACGATGCAATCACGTTTGTGTTGCGGTTGTTACGGTCCGATGCGGCCACATTGCGACCGATGCAATTCGCAATCACGGTCTGATGCAGTTGCGGAGGCCACCGCAACCGAGATGTTGTGGCCGCATCACGTGATACGGCCTGCAATTTGGAACCTTGCTTTGTAGTGTTTCAAGAACTCCAACGGATCTGGTCCATGGTTTTAAATTATGGTCGCAGTCGCATTGCGTTTTTCGTTATTGCGGACAATTACGAAAAAATGCGGCCGATATAACTGCAAAGCAGTCTCGATGTGGTTTCAAAGACTACAAAAATCACAACGTCTCGATCTCAATTGCAGTTTCGGACCTCATTCTAGTCTTAACTCTTTAATGTTTTAAAAAATTATCATTTAACACTAAAGTATAATTTATCTAACTGCATTGTGACTTGTGAGTTGTGAGAGTGGCATTACAATTTTCAATAGGTCATCCTTTGACAATCACCTATCCATTCATAATGGAAGGTTTAGTGAATCAAAACAACTTACTAATTGTCAACTTTTGTCTTCATTATGGACTATGCATAAATACATAATTTTCATCGGATCTAAGTAAAAATGTTACATAATTTTCTTCAGATCAAGTAAAAATGTTGAACAAACCCTTATTAGAATCGACAACAAGTCTGTATCTTCTAATTGTATAGCTTGAGCAGTAGCCTAATGATGATAACTGATGGGAATCAGGTGTAGATCATCTCTTCGCGTAACTGCTGCACCAAAAGTTTCAGTCATGTCCAAGTCTTCATTTTTCATTCCATTGGGAAGTTTCCAATCAAAATGGTACAACAACAATGCAAGTGGAAACTCAACATTGATCAAACCGAATGATATGCCCGGGCACATTCTTCTTCCAGCACCAAATGGTATGAGTTCAAAATTATTTCCTTTGAAGTCAACAGAACTATCACTGAACCTCTCAGGATAAAAACTCTCAGGCTCAGTCCAATGATTTGGATCTCTTCCAATTGCCCAAGCATTGACTATGACCTTGCTTTTCATAGGTATATGATACCCGTTGATCTCACAAGCTTGTCCACATTCTCTTGGTAGCAAAAGAGCAGCTGGAGGGTGTAATCGTAATGTCTCTTTCACAACACATTTCAAATATTCTAACTTCTCCAAGTCACTTTCATTGGGCTTTCCTTCTTTGTCAAATACATCTCTAACCTCAGCTTGTACCTTCCTCATTACTCTTGGATTTTTAATCATCTCTGCCATTGCCCAAGTTATGGTTGTAGATGATGTCTCACTTCCCCCAGCAAAGATATCCTTCAACGAAATTGTGAATTCAAATAAACTTGATACAAAGGCATAGGAATATATGGTGTGAGGTATCCAATACATCCAGGACTAAAGAGTTTAAAATACCTTGGTCCAATGAAATTTGAAAACAAATACATACTACTAAAAGTAGAAAACGAAAGAAGCTTCTATATTGCAGATACTACTGAATTTCAAAGCTTCTTATTTGACTGTGGTAACTGTTAAAATTTCATATAAATTTGACATGAAAGGAGTATAAATATTAATTACTGCTATTTCTTTAAGAATACTGAAGAAAATAAATGCAAACAACAACAGAATAGACCAATTAGTATAAGGAATTCGTCCAACACAATTAAAGACAGGAAGAATAGCATAATTTAGAGGTTTAAAGCAAATATACCACAAAATCATATAAGACTTTTGCTTTTTATGTTGAAATATATTTTGCTTTACCCAGTTGGCTAGTTGTCTACAGAGTGTAAACAAATCCTTAGTATAAATGCCACTTATAATAGCATCCTATTCCTGTGCCAAAATTTATTTGCATAAAGAATAATCAAATAATAATTACAATTAAAAGAGAGCATTTTTTTTTATACACTCACATAAGAACTTACCTTGAGAAAGAAAATTTTGGAGTCCATGTATTATTACAAATAATATTTGCATATTATTGAACTGGTGTAAAATTTACACTTTCCTTTGCTTAATTTACAGTGGGTTACATTTTTTTTGTGTTTGTTGCTTAATTTCTTATCATTGCTTAGAATTTAAATTACACATTTCATAAGTTATCAACACTTCAAAAGTAGGTAATTTTTGGGATAAATAAATATGCATACCATGATCACAGCCTTAATGCTATCATCAGCTAAGTTAATATCCTGGAATTTCAAGAGCACGTCTACCAGATCTTCCCCTGCTTCTTCACCCTGACCTTCTGTGGTTCTTGACTTAGCCTCTCTATGCTCATCGATGATGTTTTGCATTATCTGGTCAGCTTGTTGGTGCAACTTCCCAAGCTTTGGCTTCAACCCTGAGAGGTGTTGAAGCCATTTAGCAGAAGGGTACAAATCTCCCAAGTCAAAACCTCCACCAACCTCTGTTGCTTCTTTAACCACTGATATAAATTTTTGATGGTCCTTGCATTTCTTGCTGAAAGCAGTCCTTGAAGTTATTGTAGAAATTGTTGAAATCACTTCTTTGCTGAGATTGATGGGTGATCCTTCTTTTGAAGCAATCCATTTGATGAGAATAGTGAGTTCTTCCCCTCTAATGGGTTGGAAAGATTGGACACGTTTTGTGCTTAATAGTTCCAGTGCACAAATCTTCCTTAGTTGTCTCCAATAATCCCCATATGGTGCAAAAGACATACCACGAGAATCATAAGACAATATCTTTGCAGCTAGTATAGAAGGCCTTGATGCAAAGATAAGATCATGGGTTTTCATCACCTCCCTAGCATACTCTGGGGATGAAACTACAATGGTAGAAACCTCTCCAAGCTTAAGGTGCATCAAGGGTCCATATTTTGATGATAAATCTCTTAACTTGCGATGGGGAAGTGAGCCAAATAGGTTGTGTATGTTCCCTATGATAGGTAGCTTCCATGGCCCTGGTGGTAAATTTGGAGTTGAGTCGTTTTTCTGGGTCACTATTTTATGTACCATAAACATAAAAATGAAAAGGGAGAGAAAAGATGTGTAGTAGAGGATTTGAAGATCCATGGTGGAAACAGAGCATGGATCAAGGCCTTCTAGTTTGGTGATGAAACTTGTTTGACACTCTTAATATATAGCTAATAGAACAATAACATTCGTTATAGGGTAATCTCCTGATCATTTATTTTATGAAGTCCACCAATTTAAAATGGTCCAAGTTTTTTTTTTTAAGAGGAATAAAACTATTTCATTTCATCCAATAAAAGTTGTTCAAGAAACAAAGGAGCTGAATAAAACATATGAAGGCTAGTAAAAGACAAGGAAGCCCTAGCAAGATTATCACTACCCTATTAACTTGCCTCCTAACAAACACTATCTTATAACCAGTGTGAATGGAAAGGATAGCTTGACAATGAGAATAAATTTTGATCCAAGTTGTCACGTGGGAAAAAACAAAAAGCACATCCGTCTTTTGTATAAGGTGGTTGCTGTGATTCATTGACTAACTTTAGTTCTAGGAAATTGCAAAGCCAAATCAGATGACTTAAAAAATAACACAAGTTGTAATAATAATAAATTAAATTTTAGTGCCTGCATAGTGCAATGGAATCTTTCACATATTTAATATGAAATTTAATTTTCATATAAATAAGGCAAAATATATAGATTGGTCTCATACGTTTATTTTATTTTACATATTGGTCTTATAAGTTTTTTATTTTTTAAATTGGTTCTACATGTAACGTTCCGTTTTCATGTTAGTCCTTTCTATCAATTTCGGCCTTACGGAGTCAAATCAAAACTGACGGCATTAGGTCAAAATTGACGTAAAGGACTAACTTGGAAATTGAATGTAACATGTAGGACCAATTTTAAAAATAAAAACTTATAGAACCAATATGAAAAATAAAATAAATGTATATGACCAATCTACCTATTTTGCCTATAAATAACTTTTTTTAAAACATTTGCGTCAAAAAAAAAACTTTATATATAAACAAACGTTACATGACATTAGTCTTGTCTTATTAACTGATAAAATATTTGCATTATTGATGATTTAAGTGGTCCTTGATTTTAACTTTTGTACTAGCATAATTGGAAAGACGTTCTAATGCCTGCAATATCAACAATGACATAATTATAAACTGGGACAGTGACATCCGAGATGGCTACATTCATACAAACAAACATGGCATTAATTATTGACTATTAAAATTGGTAAGGATACGGCTTATTACCCACAAGGTCGTGAGTTCGATTCTTACCTCAATGTGAGGACCTCATTAGTAGGTAATCTATAATCTGTAAGTACCTCTATAAATGCTCTTTGAGCCTTGAGGCCTATCCTAACCCTGGTACTCCCTCCGGTCCACAATGTAAACAAAAATTTCCAAATTTTTTGGTCCAAAATATAAGCAAATTTTAACTACTTTCTTCTCATTTAATGAAGTTATTCTCAAAATACCCTTCATTTAATACAAATTTTGTTTTCCAATGACTCCTTTTATTTTCAATAACACAAGCTTCATAAATAAGAGGAAGGATAATTTAGGTAACAAGCTTAATTTTTTATTCCCAATGACTCTTTTAAATGAGATCAACTAACTATCTTAATATGTGTGTCCCATTTAATTTTTGCTTACAATAGAGACCGGAGGGAGTAAGTCCCTTGGATCCAACTCACATACA
The DNA here is from genome assembly GCA_035048595.1 of Echinosophora koreensis. NCBI lineage: Eukaryota > Viridiplantae > Streptophyta > Magnoliopsida > Fabales > Fabaceae > Echinosophora > Echinosophora koreensis. The sequence goes on from JAPCYP010000144.1 coordinate 238,863, forward strand.
CTTTGTTGTAAAAAAAGAAAAGAAACAAAACATAACATTTGCATTATCAATGACTAGTGGTCCTTTATTTTAACTTTTGTACTAGCGTAACTGGACAGTCGTCCTAATTCCTACGATATCAATAATAACATAATTAATTAATTATAAACTGGGAGTCGGAGACAGTGACGTCTGGGTTGGCTAAAACAAATTCGGGGTTAAATTTTATTTGTCCAATTCATACAATTTGTTTTACGCTATTTATGTTGGCACATGAAACTAGACTTCATTTTTACAATTCTACGATTAAATGTACGATTTTTCTAACTTGTACAACTTTGCACAGGTTAACGGATCCAAAAAAAGAAATGTTATGTTGTGTATTGAACTCCTTGAAAACTTAAAAGCTACTCTTTCTAATACAACATTTCTAGTTTAAGATTGCTTAATATGTGCAAAGTTGCACAGGTTAGAAAAATCCTTAAATGTAATATAAATAAACCTAAATGGAATACTTGGGCCTGTTTGTTTTATTTTAAGATTCATATTTTCATTTTATGTTTTTAAAAATAATTATAAAATTGTTATTTTTATTTGTATTGTTTCTTTTTTCCAAATATTTATACATGAAATACTGGAAACAGAAAAAAAAATGTTTTTAATATTTCTTGTATAAATTTTTTAAAACAAAAAACAAAATGAAATAAGATGGCAGTTTTGTAATTATTTCTGAAAACGGGAAAAAGAAAAAAAAAAAAACAAAGCAAAGGGGGCTTTGATTTGTAAAGTTATATAGTTTGGAAAATTTAATGTATCAATTTTTAAAAAGAGGCATACTAGTCAACAAAAATGAAACGAATGTCTAATGGAAAGTGTGAGAAATATGTGTCAGACTGTCACGACTAAAGCCCTTTGTATCCTCCAACAGTAAGAGGTAGTGGGATACTACTGTTGTTTCTAGGGAGAGATTCTTGTGGTTGAAGATTCACGGTGTCCCGGCTCACGCTTGGGAGGAAACTAGTATTTGTACCCGTGCAATGCACGGGTTATGTTTTATATACACAATTTTTTCTTTTGGTGTTTTGTGTCATATATTATGTTATTATTTCATATTATTTTCTAATATATATTATGGAGTAAATACTCTATTTGGTCTTTGTAATTGTGAAATAGTATCAACCTGATCCTTGAAACTATCGAAATTCCAAAAACATTTCTGAATGATAAGTTAGTATCAATTTGGTCTCTCATTTTATTCACTTAATATCAATTAAGTCTCTAACACTCCTAACATTAAATCAACTTAGTCCATACAATTTTCAACAGATGGACTAAGTTGATTATCATTTTACAATTTCAAGGACTAATTTGGAATTTCGATAATTTTAGGGACCAGGTTAATATCATTTCACAGTTTTAGGGACGAAATATGATGTTTACTCATATATTTTGTTATATTATTATATTATGTTATGTGATTATAAGATATAATATAACATAAGATATATTAGATAATAAAATTATATACACACACAAAACACACACACACACATATTTCTTTAATTTGTCAGGTGCATGTTAGAATGATTATTTCTGATAATTTAGAGCCCGTTTGTTTAAGATTAAAAAATAATTGATTTTGTTACAAAATAATTTAGTGATTATTTTTAGAAATTTTTTAAAAAAACAAAAGCAGTTTTGTATTTGTTTACAATCATAAAAATCCATTTTTTTTAAAGTAGTTAGTTATAAAAACTGATTTTTTTTTTCCAGAAACTCAAAGCTGCTTTTCATTTTAATCCAAAAAATGATTTTTTTTTCTGCTTCTAATTGTTTTCAGAAGCAAAAACAAACACACTAAAAACATAAATAAATCATTTTATGATTAAAAAAAAATTCTAATATTGTTCCAATGCTTACATAGTATTGGGTTACATGCAATTAGCAATTTATTTAATAAAATTGTCCATCAACTAAAGATAAATTTTAATAATTTAATATAAAAAACATATATCAAAATTCCTATCAAGTAAAGCACGGAAAAACTGAATTTAGCAATATCAATGAATAATAAAACTAATAAATTTTTTAAAACAAAATACCGAAAAACAAATTAATTTTAAAATACTCCAAAATTAGTACCGTATTGTCAAAATAAGTTCAAACAAAAGAAAATTTAATTCCCAACCACAACATAAACAAACAAACATCAGGGGCCAACCTAATACTAAAAGGCTTCGTGAGTGCTACTGTTACACATTTTGTAGCAATGTACTCAATCTCAGCATCACCAACTATTCCAATCCCGAAGAGCCAACCTTTCCATGTTTAGCATTAGACAGATGCTCGACATGAACTCAACCAAGAAAAAAAGGCAGAGTTTCAAGGGAATCAATGTGAATTTCAATTTGCAAAAGAGGATGAAAAAGTTACAAACATGTTATGAAAACCCAACTTTACCATCATTAACAGCTAACAAAGAGGACAGTAAAAAAACAGTGAATTCATAAACCATATGCTCATTAAAAATATCCTTTTTTTTTCATCAAAAGAAGCTTCCTAGTGAGAAACCTTGGTCTTCGTCTTCTCCCAACAGCAATTTAAATGGTTAAAGGAAGATTAGTAGCCAAAAAAAATGCAAAACCCATGTTAAGTAAATGGAAAAGAAAAAGCTCATCAATAAAAACTATACACTGACAAATGTTGATTATACCTTTCCTGTATTAACTCCTCGATTAAGTATCCATAATGTAGAAAATATTATAATAAGCTCAATGAATCGAAGTCATGAAAGTCGGCATCAAAATTCAAACCTTTTTGTTGTTCAAGAGAACAAATCTTGTACCTAATATTTTATAATCACACTAAATGTACCTGAAGTTTAAAAAAAGCCCTGACAAATAAACCATGGCATTATTCCTCAATTCAACCCAGCTAATGAACTGGCAGGAAGGCTTAATAAACAAATGTCAGTCACCATTTACACTGAGGCGACAATAAGAGGAAGAAATTGTGTAGAAGGTGAAATAAAGAGAGAAACCAACCATTTTTTTTCCATGCATCGAAATAATTCTGACAACTCATATGATCTTTTCCATTCAACTCTGAAGATAGAAGAGTCCTAAAAATCTGGTGTACCCAGAGTCATAAGAATCTGCAGACAAACAATCAAAAGTGTTATCAAGATACAAAACTTCTCAAACAAAAAATAATGTGAAAAAAGTTACCAAGCGACTCAGAATAAAATAAAAGCTTCACTCCCTCCCTAGAAAGCTTCACTCTATCGCAAGTTTGAACCATTTGCCATAGGGATTTGAATTTGATTTGGTTGCTCTCCCTCCGCCCCCTTTATGGTTTCTGGTTTCAGAGATTTGGTAAGAGATTAATTTTCGAATTTATTTTTCTCCTGGAGTCAAAATGAAGAACTCCATTGTGTCAGGTTGAAAAAGATTGTGGAATCTGTGGTTTACGAAATGAAAAAATTTGGGATTTTTTTCAGTTGGTGATAACGATTGTAAGATTAGTGAGAATGACGAAAAGGTGAGAGAAGAGAAAGTGTTAGAAAACGGATACTGAGAGGGAGGGGCCGAGAGAAAATGATGAAGACTTATAAATGTTTACCATTTATTTAAATTTAAATTTTGAAATTTGAAAGGAGAGGTGTGAGTTGTAAACAACTGTCATGCGTAAACTATCCTTGCTAAAATGGCAGACTATCAAAAGAAGGAAAGAGATGATACCAGAGTGTTTGGGAGAAGAGAGTTTCACCAAACCATGAATGAGTGTGTCTGAGAACAGAGAAAAGAGAGAAGAGAGAAGAAATTTCCACAATAGTGCAATACCACCCTAGAGTAGTGTGCCCCCTGAAAAACTTGTCTGAGAAGTGGTAAATGATGGACTCAGTTACCCATGTCAGATTTGAATTTTGAAACTATCCTTTTGCTGAAAGTTTCGGATAGTGTTTGAGTGCACTGGGCTGGAGGTGTTGGGCCGAAGAAATTGTAAACGGGCCAGCCCTTTTCTACATATGGCAAATATTTGAATTCATGTTTGATGGTGGACTACTCCACGATTGACACGTGTAAGAATGTCCCCCAAAAGTGACTGGAAAACAGATATATTATAGATACGCTTTAAGCATCTGGCGCATACAGTGGGCACTTACATAAAAATGGACGTGGCCATATTAAAGAAGAGTAGACTAGACGTAGCAAGGATTCTAATATCCGCTACATCCTCAGAAACGATTTTCAAATCAATCATAGTGAAGATTGTCCATGATTTCCATAAAATAAGGTTAGCAGAGGATCTTTGCGGGGAAACAATAGATTCGGAGAGAAAGGATCACTTATATAGGAACGTTAGCCACAGTACCTAGGAGGATAGCAATGTTATCAGCTTTGTTGACTCTTGGGATTCTGAAACTCCGGAAATGGGTCGGTGCCGTGGGGAGGCTCCGGAATCAGGTTTTCGACGAGATTCGTGGAGGGGTGATGAACTTGAAATTTCAAGTCTCAACGGATGCCAAGCATTTCTTGGGGAGATGTCAGGGGCTGTTCTGAAGCTGTGGCAGTTGGTACAGGGGCCGAAAGAACTCCGTACAAAAGAAAAGAAAAAGTTCTTACGTTTTCAAGGTGCCGTCTAGCATGAAGACTCTAAATAAGTGCTACACGGGTGTAGCAGGAAAGTGACCTCTGATTGCCGGTAATAAAATGTTAATCCGGTAAACAAATTTTTTTATAATTTTGCAGTGGGGTGAACCGACATCTGAAGGGGGGCCGAACAAAGGGGGTTCTGCCTCAAATTGGCAAGTGATTCCCTTCACTGTAGGTGTGCTGCATCTTCACTAACCAATCTTGACGGAGGAGTTCATCACTTGCACTGTTTGTTGTCACCACATAGCACCAAAAACTCTAATAATAACTTCTCAAAACTTGCTCCCTTGCACCGATTGGAAACACAGGAAGAAAATCTTAATAAACCACAACATTAAAATGCTCAAATCCAAATAAAAAACAAGAAATAATGACTCTGGCGTAGGCAGCGGACAAGTCAAAGCTCAAATCCAAAATCTCGCCTCCAACACATCTTTCACAATACACTCCTTTTATTTTATTTTTAATTCATTTAGATCCTTCAAATCTTCGACGGGTCTGTGGCGGTGATGCTGAACATGACGACTTTGCGGTGGTGCACGGCGGAGGATGCGGGACTGATTCTCGTTTGTTAATGGATCTGGATGTTTGTGTGGTGGTCCAATGGCAGGAGTAGGGAGCAAGGTTGGGTATCACGGCTATGGAGGATGGGAGGCGCATGATGTTCTGGTGTGGATGCGGCGGCGATTAAGTGGCGCTCGTGCGGTGGTCTAGCTTCTCTGGGCAAGGCGGCGTCGCTTGGTGGGGCATGACGGAGCGAGGTGTTTATGCCGGTCCGAGGTACGAACGGAGCAACAGGCTGGACGGTGACCACGATGAGGCGGCGACCTCTGGTTATTTTTTTCTGAGAATTTTTCTATTCAGGAAAACTTATGCAACCCGTATCTGGTCATTTTTTATTTTTTGGACAACCAAATCTACACCATTCTTTACTTTATTATTAAATCCAACGGCTTAAAATCGTCCATGATAAAAAAAATTGGAGGTATACCAGTATACCAGTAAAACTGGTACTTCATGGTAGAATCCACCCATTTTCAAAGGAGACATAGGCTGTCAATGAAGAGACGTGTGCTTTTGGAGTTCCTAAACTTAAAAGATCTACATCTTACCCAGTTTTAAGAATGTAGATTTAAAGTGGTACTTCAAATTTTTTAAATAGGACAGTTTGATTCCTGAAAAAAAAAAAAAGACAATTTGATCCCCAAATTTTAAAATGGGGGACAATTTGGTCCCCCGAATTTGATAACGGGGAACGATCTGGTCCCTCTGTAAGGACCAAATTGTCTCCCATTTTAAAATTTGGGGGATCAAATTGTCTTTTTTTTTTCACGGACCAAACTGTCCTACTTGAAAAATTTAAGGGATCATTTTGGGTCTTTACTCCAGTTTTAAAGTCTGAAGCTTTTTTTAACCCTTTTGGGCCGGTGTCAAGTGGGCTGCAGAGTAGCGTACGTGATAGCCTTTTGAAAGAGAGGGGCCTATCCCAAAATTTCAAGCATGCCAATAATATATGTGGGCCTAAGGTGAGTGGGCGATATAAACTACTTGAGCAGGAAGATGGCGTGCTGGGAAACGAGCCGATCGGGCCTTTAGAAGATGCTAGTCCAATAAAGAGGAATAAAGCCTTTAAGGACATTGACGTGAATTTATGTTTACAGAAAATTCTTGAAGCTATAGAGAAAAAAAAGGGGAGTAAGGTGGAAGTGATGAAGAAGAGAAAAAGGAAAAAATCCAAGGGGATGAGTGTTGGGAATTTGCGCATCAAACAAACGCAACGAAAAAATTCCCACCAAGAATCCTTGCGAATGATCATGTTTCATGTTTTAAAATTTTACTCTTGTAGAGCAGACCTTTGATTTGAGACGCTGCAAATCACGAGCACTGTACGCAGTAGCAATGCCTCTACATAGTCCACACAAGCAGATAAACATGTCTCGGGTGTTAGTCGGAGTGCGCCCCTAAGCACTGCTAGGTGCGAGAAGAGACGCGTCGGTGTTTTCCTTTTTCACGCAAACAGAGTACTGAGTGCTGCCAAAGAGTATGCAGTGCGGCTCAGCACTCTAACTCTACCATTTATAGGTAGGCACCTCAGCCCCACTCATGGAAAAAAGGGTTTAACCAGGCCCTCTTGGGCTCATCTGTCATGAGTATGGCCCAATAGAAATTTAAGTCTAACCCAATTTCTTTTGGTTCCGATTAATTTGCTCTAAGTGTGTGACTATACAGGTTTCCATAACGTTGGCAATAATATTAAATCATATTTAATATTATAACCAATGAGTGGTGTCTAGCAACACATCATTGCTATCCAAGTAATGAGAAAGTCAATGATTTGACGTAACCTTTCCGTGACCAATGTTCATGTGTATTATTAACCCTTTGTCCTTATATCCATATTGAACATAAGGCATAGAACATGTCACCCTTGTATAGTTCAATATTACCTTCCTTGATACCCGAGTAGACTTAATATTAAATGAGGTAAATATCTCATGTTATGTAAGAGGGACAAATCCCATCTAGATCACTCACATCCCTCTACACGACTTGTGGTGTACCCAATGACCGACTTTACAGTCATCCTGTTACAGATAATGTTTGACAGTATTAAAGCACACAACTCCTTATGTAGGGATCGTAGTGATTTCAGGTCAAAGGATCACATACACCATTGTGTACCTCATGGTGGGTCAATCCAGTACATCATTACTCTAATGTGTACCTATGTGTGTGACTTGATATCTCATATCCATGACCCGTGAGAAGTGGTCATCAGTCTGTACACACATAATAGTCTCGATGTATTATTATTGTCCTTATTAATAATAATACTTGACTATGGATATTTAAGAATAAAGTTCTTTTGATTAATAGCGTTTCACTATCAAGTCGTATACTTGATATTCTATTAAGTAGAACTTTATATTATAAGGAATTTATTACGTTTAAACAAACAACATAATAAACTGAAATGCATCATATCATAAATAATAGCAAGATACAAATATAAGTCCAAAGGAAAAACAATGGCCTCTAAGGCTTACACCAACAATGAGGTGGTCTAAATCTAAAGCTGGCAGGATATATAAAAGAGAGTTTTGGGGAAAAGCAATAGGGGCTATGAGAGGGACATTGGTGAAAGGGGAGATCTGCCTACTCTTAATGAAGATCTTAGTTGGGAGGCTTGTGAGTCAAGAGATCTGATCATAGACGGAGGAAACAAGATTCAAATGGCGGATCTCTCAGGTGCCATGCAAGAAGTGACCCCGGTTCATCAAAATAGTTTCGGATTGAGGGAGGAGAATGTAACATCAATTGGTTTACGTGGGGCTCTGGATGCAGATTTTTATGGGGAACTCTGTAACACCCCGTTTTTCATATAAGCACTTTTGTATGTGCCTTGTTTGATTTGGTTAAGCCTTAGGGCCTAGCGTAGTGTTGTTGTTTGATGGCTAAGCAGATTTTTAGGCTTAAAATCACTTTGATGGCCGTACTTTTTGTATAAGTACTTTTTCGTACAAGTACTTACGCCCGTGCTTTGAAGGTGCGTCTTGTGACTGTCTGAGTTAGAAGCACGGCTGTTCTCAATAGCGAGCACGACCATGCTCAGCGCATGATCGCGTCTTGCTGACGCTAAGTTGAGCACTCCCGTGCTCAAGCGTGAATGCGTCTCGGTGACGCTGACGTAAGCACGACCGTACTTAAGGGTGCATAGCCGTGCTCGGGGTAAAGTTTATAAATAGAGGTAGTATCACGAGGGTTACCATGGTAAACCCTATTTTGGCACATTGGACAATACTAGTGTGGCAGAAACTTCTTCTCTCTTCTTTCCCTTGAACCCCTTGAGTTCTTGCTCTAGTTTTGGGAGAGGAACGTGCACGTTAGTGTCTTGTAAGGTAAGTTGGTTGTCCCTCTACTGTTTCCTTTTCCTTTTGTTGAATTGGGAACTAATTGGTTAAGCTTTTTGTTGACCAAGGCTTGATTCGTTTGTCGAGCCGCTTGAGGGAACGCGACTAGTTTGTTATCCGGAGTCTGATCTTCATACCAGGTATGGGGAGAAGAAATAGTATGAGTATGTAGGCTTGGAGGTAGCGTAAGACGAAGGGTTACCCATGACCTTTTCCTTGTTAACATGTTTGCATGTTTGTATGATTAATTGTTATTTGATGATTATCTGTTGTGAATATGTTAATATTATGATGCCATGATTATGATGAGTATGCTGTTATTTACTGTTGTTTTTGATATTGTGCTCTTAATGAATGTTGATTGTTGAGGATGTTAATACCAACATAATGATAAGACGTTAAAATACGTTAATGATAATAATGAGAATTAATGGATGTTTCTCCCAGTTGTTCATAAGACATGAATATGGTGTGGGAGGTAAGGTTATGTTTATAGGGCTTAGTTAAAGACCCTAGGATTGATTAGTGAGTGTTCGAGGAACATTAATAATGAAGCTATGATTAATGGATTAATTCCCCATGATGATAAGACATGAACAATAATGAAGAATAGTTAAGATTAATGAAGCTGATGATTAATGGATTAGTAATAACCATTAGGATTTAATCTGGCTTGCTCCCAATAATTGGCAAAGGGTCTGTGACCCTTCTGCCCAGACCAGCAGGGTGCACACTTGAGCACGCCCGTGCCCAACAGGGAGCACGCCCGTGCTCCCATTCAAATCCCAGATCAGGGCGTGCTAATAGTCATCGCGACTGTGATATGGGGTGAGCATGCCTGTGCTCACCTATGCAGAACAGAACGCAGAACAGTACAGAAGCAGGGGTTTCACCCAAAATGCTCTAAAAGACTTAATAAAATACCAACGAAACTTGAAGACCAAAGAAAAGTGAAAAGATGATATTGAGCCTTCATGCTTATGGTCAAGGTGTTGATGATGATGTACATTGGTAGCCTAGTGGCCAAGGGGGTCTTGATGCTTGATGGTCAAGGTGGTAATCTCTAGTGAAGAACGACTAGAGTGTTTAATAATGAATATGAAATGATAACGATAATCCTCGATAGCCGAGTGGTCGAGGTGTTGATGGTGATAAACTTGGGTAGCCTAGTGGCCCAAGCGGAGGTGGTGGATGTTGTTGTGTGTTTATGTTGAGCATACATTCATGTATCGGAGATGTTAGTGGAGGTTGTGCAACATAGGGGAGGTCGTCCAGGTGTAAGACGATCTGACCATCCGCGGTGATTCATCCGAGACTGTGGGGATCAGGCACCCCCGCGGTGGCCCACTCGTGAATAAGGTGTGTCGGCTATCCTAGGGATCCACTTATGGTTGGTGGATTGGCCAGACGTTGGTGCTTTTTGGCCAATGTGGAGATGTAACTCTGAAGTTGGCTTCCTGAGATAGTTTGGATCCACATGCATAACAGAGTAGTGGAGTAGAGTTGCATTGCATAATATACACGTTTGTATGATGATAATTGTATATGTTATATTGTTGTCTAATATAACATGATCTTTTGATGTATGCTCGTCTTGCTAACTGCTTCCTTGCTGTTATATTCATATATATGTTTCTTACTCCCTATCTCTTTGTTTCTTGTTTTGTGGCATGTATTGTTTATGCAGAGGTCGATGTACAGCCAGTTGAGGCGTGACTCTGAGAAGCCACGATTTGTAGATAGGATTTCTGTTTCAGTAGTTGTTAGTTTGTTTCCAGTTGTATCCGAATTGTTTTATAGGATTGGTTATACCAGTCTGTAGTATGACATTGGGGTTAGGTTCGTTTATGTTTTCGGTTATGTTATGTCTCCTTTATAAATATGTTTTGGTTATTTCCGCGTAATGTTACAATAGTAGGAGTGAATGTTGAAGACCACTTTTTGGAGGCAGTAGCAGAGTTTCTGAATTGTAAAATTAGCAAAGTCCCATTCAGTTACTTGGGAATACCAATTGGGGCCAATCCTAGATGTGCAGACACATGGAAGCCAATGGTTGACAAACTTAAGAGAAGATTGTCTGTATGGAAAAGGAAGAATCTCTCTTTAGGAGGTAGAATAGTGCTGTTAAACTCGGTACTTTTTAACCTTCCTATTTATTTCTTAAATTTCATGAAAGCTTCTAAAAAAGTGGTTAAAGAAATAGTTTCAATTCAAAGGAATTTCTTTTGGGGGCGACAATTTTGAAAGGAAAAAGATATCATGGGTAAACTGGAGAGAAGTGTGAAAACTGGGAAAGGAAAAAAAAAACAATGGGTAGGGCATAAAAGATTTACACATGTTTAATCTATCCTTGTTGGGGAAGTGGCTTTGAAGAATTGTTGGAGAGGAAAAAGTTTTGTGGTTTGAGGTGCTGATTTTAGATATGGATTGAGCAACTCGGGTTTTATGAATAATTTGAGCATCCAGTCAGGCAGCTCTTCCTCGGTTTGGTTGAGAGACTTGTGTAGTATTGAAAGCGGCAATCAAGTATCAACGGGTTGGTTTAAAGTTGGTTTACTTAAGAAGGTTGGTGAGGGGAGGTCTGCAAATTTTTGGCATGACTCTTGGCTTAGAGGTGTGAGTTTGAGAAACATGTATCCTAGACTATTCTCAATCTCAGCCAGCAAGGATGCCAAGGTGGCTGAGGTAGGCAGTTGGGAGGGCAACTCTTGGACTTGGGACCTTCAATGAAGGAGGGATATTTTTGCTTGGGAGGATACTATGGTGTGAGAGTTGGTGGGGCTTCTCTAAAATGCAAAATTGGTAAGGGGTCAAGATGATGTGTGGTGCTGCAGTTATAACAATGACTTGCACTATAGTTGTAAGGCGGCCTATAAGGTACTCGTACATAATTTGTGCACTATGGCTGATCCAAATAGGCCATTGGTGGACATTTTTTCAAAAACTACTGGATCCCAACAATTCCCCTTAAGATCCTAGCTTTCGAGTGGTAGGCTATGTTGAACAGGGCTCCTACTAGAATGAACCTATGGAAGAGAAATATAATTGAAGATGTTAAGGAGGCCAGCTGTGTGTTATGCAGCAGTGGGTTGGAAACAACGGATCACTTATTTTTTACTTGTAACAAGTCTGTGCTTGTAAGGAACCCAGACTATGCTTGGGCTGGTTTTATGGTTGTCATGCCAGCAGTTGGTAAGTCACACTACTCACAACATAGGGGTATGGTTAAAGGGAAAAGACTAAAAGAACTATGGATGATTCTATGGTTCTCTACTCTATGGTCTATCTAGCTTTCTCTAAACGATATCATTTTCAACCAAGAAAAGTATGATGCTGTCCAACTTTTAGTTTTGATCAAGGTAAGAGCCTGGAAATGGTTTCAATACAGAGGCAAAGGTAACATGTATAGCTTTTCTGATTGGCGCATATCTCCTTTGGAATGTATGAAATCATGTGTCTAGTGGTATGTGGGAAACAGGAAAAATGGGTCAATGGCCATTTGTCTATTGAATCAATGGAACCTGTATGCTGCATTTGCTTTTGTTTTGTTTTTTGTTTTTGTTTTTTTGTGTTTTTTGCTACTTAAATTTTTCAGCCTTGGCCTATGGGTGGCTAAATTGGACTTCTGCGTGAAAGGTCTATTTGCTGATTCTATGCTGTTCATTTCATTCATTTTGTTTCCATAGTCCACGCCACTCTGCTTAATTAGCCGTGATGCTGGTCTGCTTGGTTTATTTGGTTTTTGGGCTTAGTGGATAATATATTAGACAGGGAATGATTCATTGTAATGGTACTTGATTTTGTTATAGCAGTAACAGCATGGGTTAGGCTATTGTAAAGTAAATACTGGTCTATCTGATTGTATATGGGTTAGAGTATCCCTTGTACTTTTTTCAATATTCTTTTTGCTTATAAAAAAAATAATTTGTAAGTAATTATGACGAGTGTGGCTCACATAGTATACTGAACTTTATGTAGATGAGTTATTTGAATTGTGAGATGCGAACTTCGTGGGTAAATTCTTAGTCAAAATGAAAAATGTAAAAAAAAATAAAAAAATAAAAAATAAAAAATAGGGGGAAATGTGGAAGCAGAGTTGCATTCAGAATGAACAAACTTATTATATTGATTGATGGCAAAGGCAAATAGAGTTACATTCAGAAGTAGAGGCACATTACAGTGCTCCTTTGGTCTATCTTTTTTTAACCATGTTTATCTATGTAACAAAATAATATATGTAACTTATTTTATTTTATTTGTGTAACATTAGTATTGACAAAAAAAAAATTAGAGTAAACACCCAATTTGGTCCCTGAAATTCTGAAGTAGTATCAACCTGATCCCTGAAATTATCGAAATTCCAAATTAGTCCCTGAAATTGTAAAACGGTAATCAACTTAGTCCCTCCGGTGAAAATCGTATGAATTAAGTTGATTTTAAGTTAGCAATGTCAGGGACTTAATTGATATTAAGCGAGTAAGTTATGTACCCGAATATTGTTATTTTGGGTGAGATTATGTACCCTAGTCGCGATGTTAAACTCAAGCATGAATATTTTAATGTTTCTTTCGGAATTTTTGTTAAATACGAAGGAACATACACGTAATTAGGAATCTTGATAGCGTGAATCCGCAAGTGTGCGGCTTCGTTGTCAAGTAATAAAAAGATCGAATCCAGAGACCGTGATTTTGAACACTAATTAATTATTAAATCAATTAAACTAAACAAGGAAAGATTTGATTTTTGAAATTAGAATCAAGTGACAAATCAAATATTAAAATCGCAATCAAACAAAATCAACAATAAATAGGAAAGTATCAAATTGGGTGTTTTCAAATCAAAAGGAATTTCCAGGAATTGGGTTACCAACAAGACCGCTTATGCTACTAAATTGACTACCCTTTGTTAATTATCAAAATGCTTTGAAGGTGAATTTATCCTAATATAGTTAATGTTCCCTCTCGAGATACAAGAGCTCTGCCCAATTAAACCAACCCCTACTCTCGTGGTAACTGTATTTAAACTGGACGCATTGAGGTTTGTGACAATTCAATGAACTCTCGAAGGACCGCTTCTAACTCTCGTGATTTAAGTCCTAAGTTCAATCTCTATAGATCCAATACCTAAGTTCACTTCTTAGTTCATCCTTAGAGTATCTATTACATGCAAATAAGTGCGCACCAAATTCACAAGTAATTATTACAATACCAATTAGATCAAAAGCAAATTGAAATTAACAAAGGGAAACATCAATTCATAACATAAAACAAGTCTTGGGCATAGCCCCAATTCCTAGAAATAAGAGAACTACTCAAGCATTTCCATGGTGATAGCAATCTTGATCAAAAGCAACATAAAAATCCTAAGAGAAAGAGAGAAGAAATTGGAGAAGAAGAGAGAATTCATTCGTAATGCCAATGCTTCCAATACTAGCCACAAGATCCCTAATTTCGAGTCTAGTTATCTTCTTTATATTCTAGGTTAACTTGGGATTAAAGCTATTACAAGTTAGATAAAAAACAGATAACAAAATTCCAAAATTAACGCTTCACAGCCATGATGGCTGTCACGACCAGGCCGTGACAGCTTCTGATTTGTGAAATTCTTGTGCTGGATAGTTAGGCGCTCCTCTTCTTCTTCAGTCTTAAGCGATCATGGCCATGATGGTTATCACACACAGGCCGTAACAGGTTCTGCCATGCTCATTTTTCTTGCTTTTCAAGCTCCATCTTGAAGCAAATTCATAATCAACTGGACTTGAGCATTTTAATCATGAATTCCTGCACACAGACACCACAGAACCACCTTACCCGTTCCAAAGGAAAAACTAACAAATAACAAAATAAAAATGCCTAATCTACATGAAATGCATGCAAAATGATGAAGAAATATGAGGTGAAATCACAGTCATCAAACTACCCCAAGCTTAAGATTTTGCTTGTCCTCAAGCAATAACCAAGGCCAGACAAGATAAACAATTAGAGCTTGGACAATGGACTTAGAACCCGAGTAACCAATCCAAGTAACAAGCATATCCAAATAAGTAACCAAGAGACAATTAATTTCAAGTCCAATTAGAAGCTTAGGTTCCCTAAATTCATGTCTCTCATTAATTCGGGCACTCTTCTCACCTCACTCAAGTGTTTAAGGACATATGACAATTCACCCAATTTCCTCAAGGAATGTATCCTACTATAAGCTTGACTATTAACCAAAATCTCTACTTCATTAATAAAAACACATAACAATCAAGAGGTCTTTCATTATGGTTGTAATGGGGCCATGGGATTAATCGTTAGGTGGGGAAACCAAGAAAAGAAAAATTCAAGAAGGCTAAACAAAATATCAAACAATGCAAAGCATGACAACCTTCTAAAATACATTTTTAGGCTTTAATTCAATTTTCCACCTTTTTTTCTTTCTTTTTTTTTTCCAATTTTTTTCTCACTTTCTTTTTCTCATCCCCTTCTCCATTTTCTTTTTATCTTTTTAACTTTTTGATCAATTTGGAGAAGGGGAGATTTCCAACTCAAGAGAAATATTTATTTATTTATTTATTTTTTAATCCCACAAATTTTCAAACTACCTTCTTGCTCTTTTTGCAATACTTTAAAAGGTGTCGTATCATGCATCATTTATAAAAAACAATCAAAGTACCAAGAAAAGCATTTTTTTTAAGCTCAAAATTGGGCAACTAAGGGGTAACATTCAATCATTCAAAGCTTAGAAGGCCAGAAAAATACTTAATGCCTCAATCATTTTCAAATATGTTTTAAAAAATTTCTAAGTTTCAAAATAGTTTCAAGTCATGTTCTAGAGAATACAATTAAAGAGGAATAAAACACTCAATCACAAAGAATGGGGCCAATTTAGCGAGTACCCCTTTTAGGCTCAAGATCTCAAATTTAGTAGTTTAAAATTAATGAGAAACACAAATTCAAGGAACCATATGCTAATTAACAACCATCAAAAGATCATCTCTAGCATTTTAATTTTTGCAGCCTATCACAAGAATACAAAAATTGGGTTCAAAAATTCACTGTCTCAAATCATTTGGTACAAAGCTCTCACAATAGGATGCAAATTCAAAACAAGGGGCAATCTAATGAAGAATGTGCAATATGCAAAAATGTAAAATAATACCCCTACCCCAAGCTTGAAAACTTACATTGTCCCCAGTGTAAATAATCAAGTCGGAGAGAGGAGAAAAATGGAACAATTCACTATGGTGGTGCGTGCTGGTTCAGATGCCAGTCATAGAGTTGCTGGAGGAGGACGCGTCACGGCTGGGCCGTGATCGTTACTAGGCCTCTTTGATTTTCCACACCCGTGAAACTTGGCCTTGTCACGACCGTGACTCACGTCACGGCTAAGCCGTGATCCTTTCTGCCCTGAGTGGCTCCTTCTGATAATGCCCGTGAGCCTCTTCACGGCTAGGCCGTGATTGCGCTGATTATGTCCGTCACACCCGTGAAGGCTATCACGGACCTGGCCGTGATCTTCACCGCCCCCCTCCCCCCTTTTTTTTGCGTCACGGCCACGAAGGATTTCACGGACTACCCGTGATCACCCCTGTTTTCTCACTTTTCTTCCTTCACGGCCGTGAAGCCTGTCATAGCCAGGCCGTGATCTCCCCTGACTTCATTTTCCATGCCTCTTTGCGCCTCATACTCTTCCAACCTGCAAACACACTTGGCAAAACCATCATTTGGTGATCTTTCTCTTCTAAACTTCTCAAATTATTTAAAACAAACAAAAGCAAAAACGAAAACAAAATAGCAAGGAAAGAAAACTTGGGTTGACTCCCAAGAAGTGCTTATTTTTTGTCATAAGCTTGACCATACTCCCTTCAATCAACCGGGATCAGCTGGGTTTGGAAGTGAAAGAACACCTCTCTTCCAAGGAAGTCCTTCAATGAGCCTATAGTGTTCACATGCACTTTCGCTTTGCTCTTTTCACTTTGAGTTTCATGGCCTTACTTCATCTTGGCGGAAGTTTTAACTCCACATGTTGAGTAACTCCAACTTCATCATTATTTGGTGCATCATTTGTCATGCAAAGTTTGGGAGTTGCTTCCATGTTAAGCTCTTCCTTCACCTTCGGAGGCATTATCTCAATCGTGCACACATGATTCTCAAAAGGAGGGTTGTTATATGAATTAGTCAAATCAAAATCCACCCTACCTTTCTCTACATTCAAAGAGAGCTTACCATTTTTTACATCTATTATTGCTCCAGCTGTGGCCAAGAATGGCTTCCAAGAATGATAGGGAATTTAGAATTCCCGTTCTTATCCAACACCATGAAATTAGTAGGAATGAAAAATTTTCCTACCTTTGTGGGGACATTCTCTACTATGCCTAGAGGGTTTTTAGTTGTGTCATCCGCAAATTGTAAAGAGAACTTGGATGGTCACAATTCCTTTAATCCTAACCTCTCAAAGATGGTAAGTCGCATCAAACTTGCACTAGCCCCTAAGTCACATAAGGCATGGTCTATGTTAACTTCTCCAATTGAGCAAGTAATAGAGAAACTTCCTGGATCTTTTAGTTTAGGAGGCATATTAGTTTTTATCATTTCATCACGCTCCTCAATTAAACCCTTGTTCTCTTTTTCTTCTTGCTTTTTCTTGACTAGCCTTTGTGGGAAAGGTATTGGGGGTTGGTAAGGTGGTGGAGGAACATACTTTGTTTCTATCTCTTCTTGTTCACTCATGTCCACCTCACATTCCACACCCCTTTGAAATCCCCAAGCTTATCATCCCTCAAGTATATAGCATTACATTGCTCACTGGGATTAACTTCAGGTTGTCCCGGAAACGTACCCTTAGTCCTAGAAAATGTACTAGCTTGTTGGGCAATTTGTGTCTCTAGCATCTTATGGTGAATGGATAAGTTATCCACCTTAGATGCAAGTTCCTTAATGGCTTCGCCCATAGCCCTACCATGTTGCCTAAACTCTTCATTTTGTTTTGTTTGAGTTTCAACAAAATTTTACAAAAGAGACTCAAGTTTAGACTTTTGTACCTGAAGATACCCCGATGCGAGTTTCATATTACCTTTGTCTACTTGGAATTCGTGGTTCAACGTGTTGTTGTAGTTCTGGTAGGAGAGATAAGGGCTATTCTTCCTTCCTTGGTTGTAATAATTTGGGGGAACGTAGTTTGACAACTCTGGGTTCGTGTCATAAAAACCGTGACATGAATTTACTCGTTCACCCGAAGCGCCTAATCCAGGAGCACTAACCTGTGGGCACTCCACGAAGTCATGTCCCTTCACCCCACAAATCTTACAAGCAACATTAGTAGCACCTATTGAACTCACATTAGCTTTTTCAAGCTTATCAAAGCGCTTACTCAATGAATCAAACTTAGACATAACCAAATCCACACTATCTACATCAAACTTACCTCCCGAAAGCTTTTTTGGGTTATTACCTCTTTTTGAACCCCATTGATGATAGTTGGTGGCTACGCTTTTAATGATATTGAATGCTTCAGTTAGTGGTATATTCATCAACGCTTCACCAGCTGCGGAGTCAAGTGACACCTTCAAAGAATAACCCAATCCATTGTAGAATGTATGCACTAATAGCCACTTCTCGAGCCCATGATGTGGGCAAGACTCTAGCAATCCTTTGTAACGATCCCAAGCTTCGGATAAGCATTCTCCGTCTTTTTGGAAGAAACTGGTGACCTGAGTTCGTAAGTAAGCAGTCATGGAGGGTGGGAAGAATTTTTCCAAGAATGCCTGCTCCAGTTGGTCCCATGTTGACAAAGTATTAGCAGACACTGATTTCAACCAAGCTCTTGCCTTTCCAGTCAAAGAGGAGGGGAATGACCTTAAATGGATAGCATCAATTGGGGCACCTTGAATCCTAGTTGTATCACAGAATTCCAAGAATGTCTCTACATGATCAGGGGTCTTCCGAGGGTAATCCTCCAAACTGATCCTGCCTAATCATGCCGATTAACTGACGCTGTATAGTGAAGTTCTCCGCCTCAATTTCTGGCCTAGCAATCCCAGTTCGCAAACCCCTAACATTTGGGGCTGCATAGTCCTTCAGTGGTTTGGTATCTGGTTGATCGGCCATGAGTGGAATAGGGATCAACTTTTCTCTTGCTCTTTGCCTTTGTAGTCTTCTATGTCTATAAAAGTCCTTTCGATCTCGGGATACACTTCAATAAGAGTTCCAAAACTTTGGGATCTTCGCATAAAAGATAAAAATCACCTGCAAAGAGAGAAATAGATACACTAGAAAAAAAAAAGAAAAGAAGAAAAAAATGTTTAGAAAAATCAATTTAAAAATTAAATTTATATTCAAGAAAGCATAGTCCCCGGCAATGGCGCCAAAAACTTGATAGCGTGAATTCGCAAGTGTACGGCTTTGTCGTCAAGTAATAAAAAGATCGAAGCCACAGGGACATGATTTTGAAAACCAATTAATTATTAAATCAATTAAACTAAACAAGGAAAGATTTGATTTTTGAAATTAGAATCAAGTAACAAATCAAATATTAAAATCGCAATCAAACAAATTCAAGAATAAATAGGAAAGTATCAAGTTGGGTGTTTTCAAATCAAAAGGAATTTCTAGGAATTGGGTTGCCAACAAGACCGCTTATGCTACTAAATTGACTACCCCTTTGTTAATTATCAAAATGCTTTGAAGGTGAATTTATCCTAATATAGTTAATGTTCCCTCTCGAGATACAAGAACCGTGCCCAATTAAACCAACCCCTACTCTAGTGGTAATTGTATTTAAATTGGACCCATTGAGGTTTGTGACAATTCAATGAACACTCGAATGACCGCTTCTAACTCTCGTGATTTAAGTTCTAAGTTCAATCCCTATAGATCCAATACTTAAGTTCACTTCTCAGTTCATCCTTAGAGTATCTATGACATGCAAATAAGTGCACACCAAATTCACAAGTAATTATAACAATAAGAATTAAATCAAAAGCAAATTGAAATTAACAAAGGGAAAACATCAATTCATAACATAAAATAAGTCTTGGACATAGCCCCAATTCCTAGAAATAAGAGAACTACTCAAGCATTGCCATGGTGATAGCAATCTTGATCAAAAGCAGTATAAAAATCCTAAGAGAAAGAGAGAAGAAATTGGAGAAGAAGAGAAAAATCAATCCTAATGCCAATGCTTCCAATAGCAGCCAAAAGATCCCTAATTTCGAGCCTAATTACCTTCTTTATAGTATAGATTAACTTGGGATTAAAGCTATTACAAATTAGATCAAAAACAGATAACAAATCCCAAAATTAACGCGTAACGACCGTGATGACTGTCCTGGCCAGGCCGTGACAGCTTCTGATTTGTGATATTATTGCGCTGGACGAGTGTCACGGCCAGGCCGTGACAGCTTGAGTTAGGCGCTCTTCTTTTTCTTCAGTCTTACTCAATCATGGCCATGATGGTTATCATTCCCAGGCCGTGACAGGTTCTGCCATGCTCATTTTTTCTTGCTTTTCAAGCTCCATCTTGAAGCAAACTCCTAATCAACTGGACTTGAGCATTTTAATCATGAATTCCTACACATAAACACCACAGAACCACCTTACCTATTCCAATGGAAAAACTAACAAATAAAAAAATAAAAATGCCTAATCTACATGAAAATCTATGCAAAATGAGGTGAAATCACACTCATCAAATCTTTCCTTTCTTTTATGGTCATGCCTGCCTCTTGAAAGCTGAGATCTTGGATGGGAAAAATGTTAAAAATATATAAAATAGATAAACAAATCAAGTAGAGAAAAAGATGGAAAAAACATTAAAAAAAATTTATAGTTTGAGACTTCTAAAAGATATTATCATTAAGGATTATCTCGCCACAATAATTGTAAGGCTTAATGACACTTTTGGTCCCCTATTATTGATTATGTGCGATTTTAGTCCCTATGATTTTATGAGTACATTTGGTCCCCATATTTTATCAATGTTGCAAATTTGGTCCTTTCCTTACAATGTTTGTCAATTTTTTTCAATGTTCAACAGAGAGGAACTACAGCTGTTCCTACCAACGAAATAAACTTGAATTAATTCTTAAAGACAAAATTGGTACGATTAAGTACTAATAAGGCATAATTTATTTAGTCATGTGAAGCTCGGTCAATAACTTAATAAAAGCTCTTTCGCCTTATTAAGACTCAGAGCTTGGAGGACTTATGTACCGCAAGGGAATAAAGGACGAGATTGGACTAAGCTCCACCCAAGAATGGAGGGAAGCAACCGAGTTTAGCTTGAGATAAGATGATAGTTGAGGATTAAGGATGGGTATTGACCAAGTCTTACTTGTAACGGTTATAAGATAATCAGAGCTCTATCACTATCTGAGATCTTCTTATAAGATAACAAAGCCTATCAACAATAACTGGAGAAAGGATGGGTATTGACCAAGTCTTACTTGTTAGAAGTGTGTTTAGGGATGTTTAGAAAGGGCTAAGGGGGATTTTAAGTTGAAAATCCCTTCCTGATGCATGAGCACGCCCGTGCTCATGTATCAGCATGTCCATGCTCGATACACGTTTTTGGGAGAGTACGATCACATGCTAAGTGTCAATCTATAGGTAATGGTTCTTTCCTCTTCTGTTTCCCTTTTCCTTTTCTTTGAATTGGGAACTAATTGGTTAACCCCTTTTATGTTGGCCAAGGCTTGGGATGTTCGTCGAGCCGTTCGAGAGAACCGGCTTAGAGTCATCATCAGTTTAAAGGGAATCTTCAAACTAGGTATAGAGAGAAGGGATAGTATGAATATGTAGGCTTGGGGGTAGTGTAAGACGAAGGGTTACCCATGATCACCCTGTTCCTTGATAACACGTTTAATGTCTATTAGTCTGATAACATGAATATATGTTTAATTGTTATGATATGAATGATTGGTATGTTTATTATTGATGATGATGTTGTTTGCCATAACATGTTGAATTGGTGATTTATAATATTATTATCATAATGTTATTGACTGTTGGTTGATGTTGTGAATGCTACGATGATAAAACGATGATAAAGCTGTTAATGATGTTAAGGGAGGTTTTTCCCCTTTGTTCATAAAACTGAATGATAGTAATGAGAGGTAAGGATTTATACCAAAAGGCTTAGTCAAAGACCCTAGGGATTGATTTACGAGAGTTTAGGGACAATTAATATGAAACTGAGATTAAAGGATTATTTCCCCTTAATTATAAGACATGAAGATTAAGCCGAAAGTAATGAATTTAATGTTCAATGAATTAGTAACAGCCAATAGGATGAATCTATGATCAGCCCCAAAGGAATTGGCAAAGGGTTTCCATCCCTTTCTGCCCAGATCAGTACGGCCATGCTCCAGGTAGCACGACCTTGCTTAACGAGCAGCACGCCCATGCTTAATAGTCAGCACGACCGTGCTTGACTAATAGATCAGCATGCCCGTGCTGAATGGGGGAGCACGAACAGAACGCAGAATGCTGAAATATGGGTGTTTTACCCCAAACCTTTTAAATAATTTAATAAGACACCAAATGAACATGAAGTAAAAAGACAAGTGATAAGATGTGTACCTTGGTAGCCTAGTGGCCAAGGGACCTTGATGCATGATGGTCAAGGTGGTAATCTCTGGTGCTTAATGGCTAGATTGTTAATTAAAGATGATGATGTACTTTGGTAGCCTAGTGGCCAAGGGGGCCTCGATAGCCTAGTGGTCGAGGTGGTAATCTCTGGTGCAGAATGACCAGAGTGTTTAAAAGACTAAACAGTGAAACGATAACGATAATCCTCGATAACCAAGTGGTCGAGGTGTTGACGGTGATAAAACTTGGGTAGCCTAGTGGCCCAAGCGGAGGTGGTGGTTGTGTATGTTTGTTGTTTGATCATGCATTCACGCATCAGAGATGTTAGTGGGGGATATTCAACATAGGGGAGGTCATCCGAGAGTAAGGCATCAACATAGGGGAGGTCATCCAAGAGTAAGGCGATCTGGCCGTCCGAGGTGATTCATCCGAGAGTTAGGTGAATCGTGCGCCCCTACGGTGGCGCATCCGAGAGTAAGGTGCATCGGCCATCCAAGGGGTCCACCCACGGTAAGGTGAACTGCCCCGGCGTTAGTGCTTATTGGTCAATGTGGATATGTAACTCAGAAGTTGACATTCTGAGATAGATTGGATCAAACTGCATAGTAAAGTAGTAGGGTAGTCCTGCATCGCATTGCATAGATAGATGTATGATGGAAATGATTGTTATATTAATATTATATGTTGTTGCTGTGATAACATGATTGTTGTGATGCATGCTTGTCTTGCTAACTGCTTCCTTGCCATTATATTCACACATATGTTTCTTACTCCCCATTTCTCTGTTTCTTGTTTTGTTGCATGTATCTTTTTGGATATGCAGATGACGGTGAATGGCTTGCTGAGGAGTGACTCAGAGGTGCCGCTACTTGTAGTTTATTTTTTTTTCAGTTTAGTTTGTTTATCCGAATTATTTTATCTGATCGGTTATACCAGCTCTGTAATGTGACATCAGGGGTTAGGTTTCGTTTCCTGTTATGTTTTCTTTTAAAAAAACCTATGTTATGTTTCTATGTTTTATTTCCACGTTTGAGACTTGTTACAATGTGGTATTCTCTACCCGTTGTTTTTATTTTTCAAATATCTTGCCTTTTTATCGCTTATATATGTATGGGGGTAGAGGGTGTCACAGAGGACACCTAATATTTCATGGAGAACTACGTTAGCTTTGATTCCCACTAGGATACGTAGGAGCAGGATATCTTCCTATCAAGCTATATTCTAAAACGCCCTTAATATTCATCCTTAGAAATATAGGTCACACCCCGTTCGGCTAGATTCCAGCAAATATGGTTTTTGGCAGGACCAACTGCTATAAGCACATAGAACCTCTGGTTGAGCTTCTCCTTCCTCTACCTCTTTGCTTCAACATGGTACAATGGTTCCTCTTTGCCATTTATCGGTTTCATTCCTCTTTTACGGGACTACTTTTACTTTCCACCATAAGGTCCTTTACCACGGAAGCTTAACCAGAGGTTCTATGCACTTAAAATAGTGGTTCATCTCTATCATTCATTGAAAATTTAACTGACATTGGACTGGAGACACGAATTTGCAACATTAAAAAAATAGAAGAACCAACTGTGCTAAAAAATTATATGGACCAAAATCGTACATGATTAATAAAAGGGAACCAAAAGTGCCATTAACCTTTTTTATTTATTTAAGAAAAACACCAGGTATGCAGAAAGCATCACTATGAGAACTAACATCCCATCTAGGTTGGCACCCTAGAACTCAGCAAAGCATTTAATAAACTCAAGAATAGTAACCTATATTTTCAAAATTATAGAACTCATTTTTTTTTTTGGTCTTTTAGTAACTGGACACTTTGCAATGGATCTAGTAAGTCCAAGGTTTTAAATTGTGGTTGCGTTGCGTTGCATTTTTTTGTTATTTCAGGCAATTGCGGAAAAATGCGGCTGATGTGGCCGCAATTGCGGTCGCAATGCTGTTTCAAAGACTACAAAAACCACAATGTTACAGTCTCAATTACGGTTTCGGACCTCATTTCGGTCTTAACTCTTTAATATGTTAAAAAAGTATCATTTAACACTAAAGTATAATTTATCTAAATGCATGGTGACCTGTAGTTGTGAGAGTAGCATTACTCTTTTTAATAGGTTATCCTTTGACTAATCACCAGTCCATTCATAATGGAAGGTTTACTGATTCAAAACAACTTACTAATTGTCAGTTTTTGTCTTCCTCATGGATTGCGCATAAATACATAATTTTCTTCGGATCTAAGTAAAAATGTTGAATAATTTTATTCAAATCAAGTTAACTGAAAATGCCAAACAAACCTTTTTTAGAATTGACAACCCTTATTAAAAATGCTTCTGACGATAACAAGAGCGATAAGCCCTTTCATAGCACAGAGTCGATCACCATTTCTTCAACATTTGTATTGGTATAATAATATTACTTATCATTTTGTTGTTATTGACCCTCATTTATTGGCACACATTATGATTAACAAATTTCTAGAAGTATATCAACTCGAGTAATTCAGGAAGTCCTTAGAGACGAGGAACTCTCTGATTCACCAAAACCTTAAAGCCTGTTTCTCATCGACACTAGTCAGTTATACTGCTCGGCACAGCCAGGATGATGCCTGACATCTTAAAGCCTGATTCTCATAGGCACTAGTCGGCTAGATTGATCGACACAACCGAGATGACGCCTGACATCTTAAAGCTCGATTCTCATCAACATCGATCGGCTATACTACAAAACCTGAGTTCTAGCAAAGCTCTCTCGCATTGAAAAGTCGGGATTGAGTGAAGCTCCCTCCCACATGAAGTAGAGATCGAGTCAAGTTCCCTCGCACGTGAAGCCGAGGTCGATCCAAGTTTCCTCACATATGAAGCTGAGGTCGAGCAAAGTTCTCTCAAGAAGTTGAAGTTGGAAAAAAAAAAAAAACCTTAGATACGAATTGAGGACAAGCAATGCCTCATCATATAATATTACATTAGTAGTAGACTCAATAGATTCGCCAAAACCTTAAAGCCGATTCTCATTGGGAATATTCGGCCATATTGTTCAACAAAGCTGGGATGACATCTGACATCTTAAAGCATGATTCTCATCGGCACTAATCAGCTATATTACTCTACATAATCGAGATGATGCCTGACATCTTAAAGCCCGATTCTCATTGGCACTAGTCGGCTTTACTGCAAAAAGCTGAGGTCAAATAAAGATCCCTCTCACCGAAAAGCCAAGGTCGAGCAAAGCTCCCTCACATCGAAAAGTCGAGGTCGAGTAAAGCTCCCTCGCACCAAAAACCCGAGGTCGAGCAAAGCTCTCTACCACGTGAAGCTGGGATTGAGCGAAGCTCCCTCCCACATGAAGTCAAGATTGAGCCAAGCTCCCCCGCACGTGAAGCCGGGGTCAAGCCATGTTCCCTCGCATATGAAGTCGAGGTCGAGCAAAGTTATCTCAAGAAGTTGAAGTTGAGATAAAAAAAAATACTTGCATACAAAGCAAAGGATAAGCAACCTCATTGTATAATATCACATTAGTAGTAGAACTCAAGATGTCAAGTTTAAGTATCACTGGTTTCCCATGATTGACGTTTTGTCAAATTCAAAATTAGGGAAGGATTTCCTATAATAGTAAGGTAGTTCAATTATACAAGCCAAACATAAATAGTCGAAGGCAAGTATAAAACTCAAATTAATAATTTAACAAAGTCAATAAAACAACTTGGCACACAAAAGGTAGTATAATAAGACATTAAGGAGGCTTTTACAGGCAAGCTTGATTTCATAATTCAGACACAAGTAAAGCGAGTAAAAGTTCAAGTGGTTGAGTTGTTAAGTGTCAAACCAATAGAAACTTGAGATAGAGTTAAGATGACTAAGTTAAATGTTTGAGATGATTAAAATAAATCCGTAGGACTGATTGTGACACGACCCAATTAGATTTAAAACTAGGTCTGGAATGGGAAAGAGGGGACTAAATCAAGTCTCTTCGTTGCACACAACTTGATGTTTGGGAGACTTCTGTTACCACATGGCCGAGTTAGGCCTCAAACTAGGCCCACTTTGAACTTAATTTATTTTAGGTAAACCCATCTAATTAAGTCTTTTTGTTGCACACAACTTGAAGCTTGGAGACTTTTGTTACAACATGGTCGTGTTAGGCCTCAAACTGGCCCCACTTTGGCCCTCTGCAAACTCGGCTCATTTGGCAAGCAAGAACTAGCTCATAAATGACTTCCTACTCTCATGCTATATATAGAGTGCATAGCTCCCAAATGGGGACATTTTATTCTTACACTATGGACCGGGTAGCATCTTGGCTTCATTGTTTTTTGTTAGAACTGTAACATTTTAGGACATGACTGGAAAATCAAACTTAAAAAAAATATCAGATGGGCCGGTATTAGAAATCAATGCCTAGAGGGAGCCAAGAATGCATAGACTAAGGGGGAGCTAAACCAATGTATGCAAAGAAATTGTTTGGGCTTAACAAATGAATGCATAGAAGTTGTTTAACTATGGGGGAGGGAACATAAATAAAATTCAACCATTAAGGGGGAGGAACATGAAAGAAAAAATAAGTTTGTAATGGTAAATACTTTGAAAAATGAGTGAAATACAATTATTTTTTTTCTAAGCAAGGTGACAAGTCACCATAAATTTATTAATAAAATAAAAAAGAAAACAAGAACATGGGAGGACCAAAACCAAAACCCATGCAAAATAAACGAGAATCAAGCATACCTAGAATTAAGAATACTTGAAATGTACAAAAATAAATTTAGAGAAATGAGTGATAGAGATTATAAACACCACAACAGATTCAGGATTTAATAACATTTTATTTCAACATTTTATAGCGCTTTCGGGCTCAATCTATCTTGGCGCTATCGAAAGTTGTAAACAAGGATAGCGCTTTTGAAGCGCTGTCGTAGGTTTAACCACAATAGCGTTTGTCTAATGAAACACTATAGTCTTTCACACGAAAATGCTCATCCATGAAGCGATGCTGATGTGGGTTCAAGATAGCGCAGACTTAAACATGCACTGTTTTAATTATCCAATAACGATAGCTCAATTTCAATAAAGTGCTATCATAGTTTTAACTACAACAGTGTTGCTAAACAAACACTGTCTATTAGAACCTTTTTTAAATTGGTATTTTCGATGGTTTCTGCACATTCCCCCTGTATTCACCAATAAAAAACAACATTCAGCAATAAAAAATTCATTCAACATTAAACAAACAAAAGATTAATCAATAAAATCGATCATTATCATACTTTGCTACTTAAAAGAAAAGCCACTATACCTCTATCAAACAAAAGATAAAAACATTCCTCCTTGTTGAAAGTACTATTATGCATTACTAAAACATGAAAAAAAAAAAAAAACTAAAAAGATAGTAACAAATCTTCACTAATGTCTTGTTGTCAACCAGAATAAGCTAGTAACAAGAAGCAAGTTTCACTCTTCCATGTCTGAATCAACCTACAAAATAAAAAAATTAATTACTAACACATGTTTTTGTAAAAGGTTAAAGAGGCAAAATAAAAAACATAGGGGAACTTACAATCTTGAACCTTCCAATCGTAACTTCTCAAGGAACAATTTTTTTTTTGTTTTTGAAAAGTTCAAGAAACTGTGTGATAATCGCTCGCATGTTTATAGAGAAGGTAATACTTATGCTGATAGATTAGCAAATTTTGGAACTAGTATAAATGGTTTGTTCTGGTGGGATTTAGTTCCTTGTTTTTTGAAGGATGATTTCTTCTGTAATATAATATGATGGGTCTTCCTAGTTAAAGATTTTCTTAATTTTCATGGTCAGGTACATGTCCCCCCATGCTTTTTGTATTCTTCTATTTTTTGAATAAATTAGGTGTGCTGCAGATGATTGGCTTTGCTTGAGGTGCCAACATAGTTGGGATGTCTTGCAAAGTAGTGATGCTTTTGTATGCTTTTTGCTTTGAAAAAAACATGTGATAATCATCAGAAACCTTTCAAACTCAACCTATAGAATCATAAAAGTAATTACCAACACATTTTTGTAAAGAGTTTAAAGAAGAAAATTAACCAAATAAAACATATAGGTTGCTAAGGGGAACCTTAAATAACGTTTTTGTGTGGAAGCTACAAATAGAAGCATTTGGCAAACGCTTTGTGAAGAGACTTTAAGTAACTCACGTAACCCTAATGAGCCATTTAACAACAATGAAATTACTAATAGTAACCCTTTGTATTTTAAATGACAGAGGTGAAGAGACTTACCAAAGAAGACAGAGAGAGTTAGTTGCTAGGTGGGAGAGAGAGAGGGGGAGAGTAATAATGGGAGAGAGTCATAGAGTTTGAGCTTGTAAGAGAGAGAGTGCGAGAGTTTGAGAGCGCGCACTATTTCAACAACGCATCTCCAAATAAATGCTATTAAAAATGATACATTTAGCAGCGCTTCACTGGAGAAAGGCTATTATATCTTGATATCACAATTTTTAGCGAGACTGATACCAACTGACAGAGCACAATTGCACATCTTCCTCTTCTTCATCTCCACTAACGGTGTAACTTTTATTATTGGTTTCTCTTTGAAAACGCACAATTGCACGTACGTCTTACTGTTCTCCATCTCTACTAATGTTGTACCTTCTATTTATGATATCTCTTTGAGAATGCATGACTGCTCTTTTTATACGTCTTCTCAATAAAAAGAGCTCTCTCTGGTAAACCAATTAACCATTCCTTTACGTTATTCTCAGAAAAACTTCCCACAATGCCCCAAATCTTCTTCTTATTCCATCAGCTCCATCAAGTAACTTGATCATGAAAACCTCAAAAGTTATTGATTTCATGTTACTACAAGGATTAGACTCAATGATGGAAAAATTTCTTCAACACTGATCATCGCATCCATATGATAACACTTCGAGAGTTCTGGTCCAACGCTGAGATCAAAGCTGACGGATCCATCAGTGCAAAAGTAACTGATAAAGTAGTGACAATCAATGAGGATCTTATTGCTGCCATAACAAGAGCTTCACATAGGGGTTTGGTGGGTTACAGAAGCCCGGAGTGGATAAAGGAAGACCTGAGTCTTTCTTTGAAGAAGGTGTATCGGCCCATATTTGAGAACAATGCTGAAAAAGAAGGCTAAAAAATATTTTATGACCAGCAAGGCTCAATATTTCCTAGAGTGTTGTCATTATTTCATTGTTCCTGTCGCCCCTAGTGGAAAACTGAATTGACCATCGTCTATCACCTCCTCACTTGCTCTCAAATCAACCTTCCATTCCTTGTAATGGAACATCTGAAATACTGTCTCCACAGGAATATTGATATCCCATAGGAAATTTCTTACAAACTATCTTCAAGCATCATTTTTTCCAAATGCATGATGTGTCTAAAATGAAACCATCATGAAAACCCATCACCTCCGATCACCTCATAAATACAACAGTAATTCAACCATGGGGAGGGACGGAAAGTAAAAATCCTATCATTCTAGACTCTTCTTCAGAATCTATGTATCCAGAACCTTCGTCACTAATGTCTACAACTGAATTTGCTCTAAGGGAGATCCAATCAACAAGAAGGTGTGCCTATAGTGAGGCATTTGGAAGCGCACCACAACCACACCGCCATTTGGAAGAAGATTCCAATAAGAGAAAAGTGACTCAAGAGGAGTCATCTTCTGTGAGGGAAAGAAGTTCGGACAACCCCTCCTCTTCATTGCCATCTTCTGATGCTGATCGTCAAGATATCATTGATTTGGTGGAAGGATTCAAGACAACTGTAATAGAAAAGTTTGATGAACTAATTGTTGTTCTTAGAAATCGTTAGGAATTATATCCTTTTGTTCATGTTTTTTAATGACAATCAGTGAAATACTATATCATCTATTCATTTCATATATATATATATATATATATATATATATATATATATATATATATATATATATATTCACTCAGCTATATATAATAGAAAATGACATGCAAGAACCAAATACAAGCAACGACAATTGTATATGACTAACGTAAAAGATTTAAGCAAATGGTCGAGACACAACTCTATGTGTATACGTGAGAAAAACATGATATCTTAAACTAATAGGGAAGCATAAGCAATAATTTGAAGTGTGAGAGTGTGGTCATAGAAAAAGGTTTCAATTTTAAAATAGGGAAATGATAGCACTTATTCAAACAAGCGCTATTATAATCGCCATTTGATAGTGCTTTATAAACGAGACACTATTAACGATGGACCTTGTAATAGAACTTTCTTGAATAAGCACTTTTAAACCATTTCCTTTCTCTCTTTTTTAATAAATGTTTTTCATTCCTTTAAATTTTTAATGCAAGCAGAACATTCTGTTTGTTACATTTTCAATGGACAATGGTCAAAATTTTAATTTATCCAACTAGCCAGAACATTTCTTTTGTTACATTTTCACATATTTTTTTTAAGTTTGTACTTTACAGTGACGACAATCAAAAGTTGTTAAATCGATAAGGATTGTACTTGCTGAGAATAAATACCTTCAAAGAATGTTTAATTTCTATTTTATTTCACTTCAAATACATTGTTTGAGTTTACAGTGACAATAAAAAATTGAATACAATACTATTGAATATTCTTTTCAACAACATGTTGATGGCAAGGGAGAAAATAAAATGAAGTTTGAAGAGATAAAGAAGACACTTCAGTTACGGCTTTACTTTAGTTTGTGTCTTCTAACTCCCTTCAAGATGCCACAAGTCACTTCTGTGTTTGAGTCTGTACATAGGGTCACTGAGACGCCCCGACGTCCCATTAAAGAAAAACCCAAAATATTAAAGCTTAATCGTTTTATTAGCGACAAGCGGTTATACTTAAACAGCGGAAAATTAAAACTTAAGATGTAAATAGTTAACAGGCAGATACATCACACATATATACATAGATAAATATATACATCATCTCCTAATACATAACTGTCAAGGGATTCCCATCAGTAGGATCCCGAAATATATACAAAACGGTGGTACATAAAGAAAAATACATCAAAAGATAAAAAGGGAAGATGTCTCGCCAATTCTCTCCACACCCTGTCCCCTCTCAAAATACAACAAAACCTCACTCACACCTATGCAGATGGCACTGGCCCGAGCCATCAAATACTACCACCCTCGTCCGCATCCCGTGGTCCGGCAGGTCCAGACACTCCTCCGCTCTCACTGGACGAGCTCCTGTCTGACTGCCTCTGAAATCTCTGTCGGTAAAGTCTACTATCACGGGGATGAAACTGTCTGGTAGACACTCGAGAAGACTCTGAGACCATAGCCCGGACCTCTGGAGGCGCGGGTACCTCTGGAAGGGGTGCCAGGTCCTGGGCGGGGGCAACCGGTTCCTCCTCCTGGATAGGTGCCAACTCGGGTCCTGGTGCTGGTGCCGGTGCGAGTCCTGGAACTAGTACCTCAAAGGGTACCATGAAGGGATCTGGGGCCATGCCTGGCATCGGCGGTATGTGTCCATCTGGCTGTCCTACCTGGAAAGGAAGGGTAGTGCCAACGCGGAACGTGCCGACGAATCCTATCGGCGCTCCCTGTCCGAACCCGGAGGTGATGGACGTAGGACCCGTATACACAACGAAGCGGGTGACTGGGTCCACGAGCCACCCGTTCGGATCTAAACACTCAACCTCAAAGGTCCCCGAGAGGGGGAACCCCGGATCCTGAGTCATCCACGGGTGATCCCAGTGCGCCATCAACACGATCTGGATCTGTTATACAAAACATATATGTACAAGCATACAACAAAAGAAAAAGGGATAAGAAGCCATATAACATCAAACGTGGAAAGGGTTTAGCGACATTTAATTCTATAACAGCACGATAAACATCCATCTCCCAAAATATAGTTTATATATATAACACAAACATCCTCAATTCACATCTAGGTCTTTTCCTCTACCCCCATCATGATGCAATGCAAATGTGTATGAATCTCCTCAGGTAGTCGGCCATATCCGGATATCACAACAATCGACACGTCCCAGAGGCCCCGGCGCACACCCTCGTCCGCGGCTGGAGGGTGCCCATGCAAAGCAATGGCACTATAGCTACACAACCGGTGCACACCTCTGGACCACGGCCAGGGTGCTCATGCAACGCATGAACTATAGCTGCAACTAAAATGAAATCATGTCTGGGACGGTCCGCCGTTAGCCTAGACCCCGGGAATTCTCCCTCCGATGAATAGACCCCAACGACCATGTTTCAGGTCCACAAAACGACCATGTTTCAGGTCCACATATCACAGACCATGTTTCAGATCACCCCCTAGTGCCCTAACCGCTCATCATCACCTCATAAATAACCTCAATAAAATCTCATCATCATATAACATCAATCGTCTCGGTTAGGCACTACTAACACATAAAGTATGATTTCCCCAATACATCATCAATGCTCATCATATCTCATCACTTACTCAAACTCTACTCATATTCATTACACTCATGGCATCATTTCCAATGTAATAATAATAATAACAATAATAATTTTAATAATAATAATAATGATAATAATAATTTTAATAAGAAATACCAACACTCATTATCAATCATCAATCATCATAATAACGCAATTAATTCAAGCAGTCACAACAGTCAGTCATAAAATAATAAAATAATACATTTTTATCGTAACGACGATAAACGCACAATTTCAATATCATCATTGGTACCACTAAGTAGTCCCCAATGTGACATGGACATTGTCCGTTACTCGTTCTCGAGTAGGGTTTAGGTCGCCCTACGCCATTATCGAACTAAATGTAACCGCGCCGTTTTCGACGTTAAATGGTTTCTTTCCCCCACCTGGAGAGTCGTACGATGAACGAAACGAGACGAAACCAGCATTTCCTCCACGAATTCAATTCTGCCCAGCACGGTTCTAGGGCCTCGGAGCTTCCAAAAATTCACCTAAGCATCACATTACGAAGCACACGTTACCACGAGTTCATCCGCGAAGACGGAATCGAATTCCGATAACCGAAACGAAAGATATAAAGATAAACGTAACGAAACGACTTTCGATATAAACGGGAACAATTTACCTTCGACTATTGAAGAAACGGGGAAGAGGAGAATGAAGGTATCGTCACTACGATCGCAACCACGTACTCCGTTTTGCGAAAGGACGATCGGGCAAGTCACACTCACTCAAGAACTCTTTTCTCTCACTAAACTCTCTCTCTTTCTCTCTATATAACCCTCTCTGTTTTCTCTGCTCTCTGCTCCCTGCTCTCTGCCTTGTTTCTGCTTAAGTGACTTTGTGTCACTTAAGCCCTTTTTATTTTTCTGATTCACGCTGCCACGCTCGAGCGTGGAACTTTTCACGCTTGAGCGTGGACTATTTTCACGCTTGAGCGTGAAAACCACCGCAGCCATGCAACCACTCAGAGGCTGCCACGTCAGCGCCCGTTGACACGTAGCAAGTCAGAGCATGGCCCTTGTCTGGTTGACTTGGGCGCTTGAGCGTGGACACACCCACGCTTGAGCGTATTGTGGACGCTCGAGCGTGATGTTTGCCACGCTTGAGCGTTGACTTTTGACCAGAAAGTCAACTCTTTACGTTCAGGGTCCGTTCGACGTCTGATTGACCCCAAATTTGAGATATAGGCTCCTTAGGACCTAATAAACGATTTCTAACCATCAAAAATGCCTAATCTCTCCTTTAACTCCAAAATTTTGTTCCACCCTCAATTATCTAAAGGACACTAACCGGAAACCCTAGCTGGTCTCTATACCTCAAATCACCTCTCAGTTATACAATCCAAACCTTAAATCTAAACATAACCACATATAAAATAACGGATGTTACATTTCTAGCCCCCTTAAAAGAAATTCCGTCCCCGGAATTACATACCTGAGAATAAATGGGGGTACTGCTGCTGCATATCTGCCTCACGCTCCCAAGTAGCATCTCCGGTAACGCTATCCCAAATGACCTTGACCAGGGGAATCTGTTTACCACGGAGTTCTTTAATCCTTCTGTCTGCAATCTTAGACGGTAGAGCCTCATATTCTAGATTCTCTCGGAGTTGTATTGACTCTGGCTCAATTACATGAGAAGGATCGGGGAAATACTTTCTCAATTGGGAAACATGAAATACATCGTGGAGGTTGGAAAGGTAAGGGGGTAAGGCTATCTGGTAGGCTACTGAACCAATTCGTCGAAGAATCTGAAATGGTCCAATAAATCGGGGAGTGAGCTTTCTAGACTTTATAGCTCTGCCAATTCCAGTCTTCGGAGTGACTCTCAAGAATACGTGATCACCATCTTGGAATTCTAAGGGTCTCCTCCTTTTATTACTGTAGCTCCTCTGCCTATCCTGCGCTTCCCTCATTTTCTCTCTTATCTTCCTGACTTGCTCCGTTGTTTGCTGTACCACATCGGGACCTAACACTTGGCTCTCGCCAGTCTCATACCAACACAACGGAGTTCTGCATTTTCTTCCATAGAGAGCCTCATACGGTGCCATCCCGATACTACTATGGAAACTGTTATTGTATGTGAACTCAATCAAGGGTAGGAATTCATCCCAACTGCCAACATGTTCTAACACACATGCTCTTAAAAGATCCTCCAATGATTGAATTGTTCTCTCTGACTGCCCATCCGTCTGAGGATGATAAGATGAACTCATCCTCAACTTGGTTCCCAAAGCACTGTGTAACTGTCTCCAAAATCTAGATGTAAATCTAGGATCCCGATCGGAGACAATACTCGATGGTACACCGTGCAACCTTACTACTTCCTTGATGTAAATCTGGGTCAACTTCTCAAGACTATAACTCTCACCAATAGGTAAGAAGTGAGCACACTTCGTTAACCTATCAATGATAACCCAAATCGCATCAAACTTCTTCGGAGTTAGTGGTAATCCAACCACAAAGTCCATCGCTATGCTATCCCACTTCCACTCTGGGATATCCAAGGACTGTAACAACCCTGCAGGTTTCTGATGCTCTATCTTAGCTTTCTGGCACACTAGACATGATAGAACATACTCGGCCACTTCCTTCTTCATCTTTGGCCACCAAAACATTTTCTTCAAATCTTGATACATCTTGGTGGCTCCCGGGTGGAAACTCAACTTACTCTTATGTGCCTCCTCTAAAATCATCTTCCTAATCTCTAAGTCCTCGGGCACACATATCCGATCTCTAAACCTTAACACACCATCGGATCCTTTCCTAAACTCAAACTTTCCCTTCATCTATGCCTTGACTTATATCTTGCAGATATTCATCCTGAACTTGCTTAAACCTGAGGTCTCTCAAAAACTCACTGCTAATAGTGATCATACCTAAGCATATTCTATCCTCAGCCAAATCCATACCTAGGTTCAAATCTCTAAACTGTTCAAGTAATCCCATCTCTTTTACCATCATTGCGGATACGTGCAAAGATTTCCGACTCAGTGCATCCGCCACAACATTAGCTTTCCCAGGATGGTATTGAAGATCAAACTCATAATCCTTAATAAATTCCATCCATCTACGCTGCCTCATGTTCAGCTCCTTCTGATCAAACAGATACTTTAAACTCTTATGATCACTGAACACATTAAACTTAGCTCCATACAAATAGTGTCGCCATATCTTCAATGCAAACACTATGGCTGCCAATTCCAGATCATGAGTCGGGTAGTTTCTTTCATGAACCCTCAACTGTCGGGAAGCGTAAGCCACTACTCTTCCCTCTTGCATCAAAACACAACCCAAACCTTGATATGACGCATCACAGTACACGTCAAACTGTCCTAATGGCTCTGGTAATGTCAGCACAGGAGATGTAGTCAACTTCTCCTTTAGCTTTTGAAAGCTCTCCTCACATCTTTCTGTCCAAACAAACACCGTACCTTTTCGCGTTAACTGCGTCATAGGCAACGCAATCTTGGAGAAACCCTCAATAAACCTCCTGTAATGCCCGGCTAATCCTAGGAAACTTCTCACCTCTGTTACTGACTTAGGCCTCTCCCACCTAATCACTGCCTCTACCTTAACTGGATCTACAGCTATCCCTTCCTGATTGATTATATGACCTAAGAACTGTACTTCCTCTAACCAAAATTCACATTTGGATAGCTTAGCGTACAACTGCCTATCTCTCAACACCTGCAACACCACTCTCAGATGTTCCTCGTGCTCTTCCCGATTACGGGAATAGATAAGAATATCATCAATAAACACCACCACAAACTTGTCGAGGAACGGTCTAAAGATCCTGTTCATGTAATCCATGAATACTGCTGGGGCGTTAGTTACACCAAAAGACATAACTAGATACTCATAGTGCCCGTACCTTGTTCTGAAAACAGTTTTAGGTATATCCTCCTTCTTTACCCTAATCTGATGGTATCCTGATCTTAAATCTATCTTAGAAAACACCGAAGCTCCCTTCAACTGATCCATCAGATCATCTATCCAAGGCAACGGATATTTGTTCTTAATTGTAACCTTGTTTAACTGTCTATAGTCCGTACACAACCTAGCACTCCCATCCTTTTTCTTCACAAACAATACTGGTGCTCCCCACGGTGATACACTCGGTCTGATGAATTCCTTTTTCATCATATCATCCAGTTGTTTCTTTAACTCTGCCAACTCCACAGGTGACATCCGATAAGGAGCTACTGATATGGGTCCTGCCCCTGGCATGAGATCTATGGTGAATTCAACCTCCCTCTCTGGTGGCAAACCTGGAACATCAGGAGGGAAAACCTCGGGAAACTCTCTCACGATAGGCATAGAATCTATACTTGGAGTCTCCTTAGCTTCCAAAGAGAAAAGCATCACATACTGCTGAGAATCATCACTCCTCATAGTTGCTCCTTCATTGGCAGATACTATGCTAGAAGGCTCAAGAAAGGATAAAGTCCTTTGGGCGCAGTCTAACACTACATGGTTGGCCGATAGCCAATCCATGCTAAGGATAACATCTATCTGTTGCATAGGCAAACAGATGAGATCTACGAGGAATGCCCTATTTTCAACCACGATAGGACATTGCAGGCAAACAGACATGGTGATCAAAGGATCACTGGTAGGGGTAGATACTGTCAAAGTATATGGTAATCGAGAAACGGGCAAATGTAAATGATCTACACACTCATGTGAAACAAATGAATGCGTAGCGCCTGAGTCAAACAGCACACGCGAGAGTCTGCTAGATAGTAAACACATACCTTGAATAAGATCTGCAAACTGAGAGGACTCAGATCCTCTCACCGTAAACACCCTCCCCATGGCCTGAGGTCGGGCGGTCTGTCGTCCTGCCGCTGGAACTCCTCTCCCAGATCCACCTCTAGAACTACTGGCCCCTTTACCGGCAGCTGGCTGATGCTGCCCTGCTCTCTGTCGGCAATCTCTAGCAAGGTGACCGGGTTTGCCACATACATAGCAACCCGATCTATCTGTACAATCTCTGATGTAGTGCGGACCTCCACATCTGAAACATACTGGGCCTCTCTGCTGCTGACCCTCTCTACTCACTGATACTGGTGGTGCATTCGTCTGAGTACCCTGTCCGGGTCTAGCGTATGGTGCTCTCCTCCACTGAGAACCTCTATCCCCTCTCCTCTGATGGCCTGCTCTGGTAGGACCCCCACTCCGCTGCTGTCTCTGCTCCGCAGCCTGCCTCTGATCCATGCTCTCAATGGCACTGCACCTCTCTACTAGCTCTGGGAAGCTCAAAATATCCAAGGGCACTATAGCCCTCCTCAGCTC
Organism: Echinosophora koreensis; assembly: GCA_035048595.1. NCBI lineage: Eukaryota > Viridiplantae > Streptophyta > Magnoliopsida > Fabales > Fabaceae > Echinosophora > Echinosophora koreensis. Next base: position 276,738 of record JAPCYP010000144.1, read on the forward strand.
ATGCCGTAAACCCTCCTCAAATCTCCAGCACATCCAATCCTCATCTGGAAATCTCTGGTAGAACTCAGAAAACTGAATCAGGGCCTCAAATCTGGCCGCATAGTCACCAACAGACCTGTTTCCCTGCTGAAGACTCATAAACTCTCTCTCCTTCTCGCGTCTGACTAACCGCGGAAAGTACTTCTCGAAGAAACACTCCCTGAACAGATCCCAACTGATCATCCTGCCCTCAGTCTCAAGTAACCTCCTCTTGCTTCTCCACCATGACTCGGCTCCTCCAGTCAGCATGAAGGCGGCATAAGTCACTTTCCTGTTATCTCTACATCTCATAGTGTCGTAGATCTTCTCCAACTCCTGTATCCACCACTCAGCCCGCTCTGGGTCATACTCTCCTCCAAACTGTGGTGGCTTACCTTTCAGAAAGGTAGCCAACCCCGCATCCTCAGCCTCAGCAGCTCTCCTCCTATCCTGCTGGTCCTGTAACTCTGCCTCTCTCTGCATCCTCTGAGCGTTCTGCTGCGCCTGCTGCAACAGAATGGATGCTAACTCACGGATAGTTTGGAGAGTCTCGGATGACTCCCCTCCACCACTAACTCCTGCTGCTGGCTGATACTCATCCTCGACACCCTCGATAGCTCTACCACCACGTCTACCTCGTCCTCTACCTCTGCCTCGAGCCATGATCCTGTCAAAAGAAATCATTAGCCCACATCAATATGACATATAATACTACATAAAACTGGAATATAAATACTATATGCCATAAAGATGTCGCATCGGACTCACTACCCAACTTCTAAGCATAATCGTCATCCGATGTGGATCCGACTAAATGGCCAGTTCACCCTAATCATAGTCCTCACAGTCCGTTTCAGAACCGAACTGCTCTGATACCACCAAATGAGACGCCCCGACGTCCCATTAAAGAAAAACCCAAAATATTAAAGCTTAATCGTTTTATTAGCGATAAGCGGTTATACTTAAACAGCGGAAAATTAAAACTTAAGATGTAAATAGTTAACAGGCAGATACATCACACATATATACATAGATAAATATATACATCATCTCCTAATACATAACTGTCAAGGGATTCCCATCAGTAGGATCCCGAAATATATACAAAATGGTGGTACATAAAGAAAAATACATCAAAAGATAAAAAGGGAAGATGTCTCGCCAATTCTCTCCACACCCTGTCCCCTCTCAAAATACAACAAAACCTCACTCACACCTATGCAGATGGCACTGGCCCGAGCCATCAAATACTACCACCCTCGTCCGCATCCCGTGGTCCGGCAGGTCCGGACACTCCTCCGCTCTCACTGGACGAGCTCCTGTCTGACTGCCTCTGAAATCTCTGTCGGTAAAGTCTACTATCACGGGGATGAAACTGTCTGGTAGACACTCGAGAAGACTTTGAGACCATAGCCCGGACCTCTGGAGGCGCGGGTACCTCTGGAAGGGGTGCCAGGTCCTGGGCGGGGGCAACCGGTTCCTCCTCCTGGATAGGTGCCAACTCGGGTCCTGGTGCTGGTGCCGGTGCGAGTCCTGGAACTAGTACCTCAAAGGGTACCATGAAGGGATCTGGGGCCATGCCTGGCATCGGCGGTATGTGTCCATCTGGCTATCCTACCTGGAAAGGAAGGGTAGTGCCAACGCGGAACGTGCCGACGAATCCTATCGGCGCTCCCTGTCCGAACCCGGAGGTGATGGACGTAGGACCCGTATACACAACGAAGCGGGTGACTGGGTCCACGAGCCACCCGTTCGGATCTAAACACTCAACCTCAAAGGTCCCCGAGAGGGGGAACCCCGGATCCTGAGTCATCCACGGGTGATCCCAGTGCGCCATCAACACGATCTGGATCTGTTATACAAAACATATATGTACAAGCATACAACAAAAGAAAAAGGGATAAGAAGCCATATAACATCAAACGTGGAAAGGGTTTAGCGACATTTAATTCTATAACAGCACGATAAACATCCATCTCCCAAAATATAGTTTATATATATAACACAAACATCCTCAATTCACATCTAGGTCTTTTCCTCTACCCCCATCATGATGCAATGCAAATGTGTATGAATCTTCTCAGGTAGTCGGCCATATCCGGATATCACAACAATCGACACGTCCCAGAGGCCCCGGCGCACACCCTCGTCCGCGGCTAGAGGGTGCCCATGCAAAGCAATGGCACTATAGCTACACAACCGGTGCACACCTCTGGACCACGGCCAGGGTGCTCATGCAACGCATGAACTATAGCTGCAACTAAAATGAAATCATGTCTGGGACGGTCCGCCATTAGCCTAGACCCCGGGAATTCTCCCTCCGAGGAATAGACCCCAACGACCATGTTTCAGGTCCACAAAACGACCATGTTTCAGGTCCACATATCACAGACCATGTTTCAGGTCACCCCCTAGTGCCCTAACCGCTCATCATCACCTCATAAATAACCTCAATAAAATCTCATCATCATATAACATCAATCGTCTCGGTTAGGCACTACTAACACATAAAGTATGATTTCCCCAATACATCATCAATGCTCATCATATCTCATCACTTACTCAAACTCTACTCATATTCATTACACTCATGGCATCATTTCCAATGTAATAATAATAATAACAATAATAATTTTAATAATAATAATAATGATAATAATAATTTTAATAAGAAATACCAACACTCATTATCAATCATCAATCATCATAATAACGCAATTAATTCAAGCAGTCACAACAGTCAGTCATAAAATAATAAAATAATACATTTTTATCGTAACGACGATAAACGCACAATTTCAATATCATCATTGGTACCACTAAGTAGTCCCCAATGTGACATGGACATTGTCCGTTACTCGCTCTCGAGTAGGGTTTAGGTCGCCCTACGCCATTATCGAACTAAATGTAACCGCGCCGTTTCCGACGTTAAATGGTTTCTTTCCCCCACCTGGAGAGTCGTACGATGAACGAAACGAGACGAAACCAGCGTTTCCTCCACGAATTCAATTCTGCCCAGCACGGTTCTAGGGCCTCGGAGCTTCCAAAAATTCACCTAAGCATCACATTACGAAGCACACGTTACCACGAGTTCATCCGCGAAGACGGAATCGAATTCCGATAACCGAAACGAAAGATATAAAGATAAACATAACGAAACGACTTTCGATATAAACGGGAACAATTTACCTTCGACTATTGAAGAAACGGGGAAGAGGAGAATGAAGGTATCGTCACTACGATCGCAACCACGTACTCCGTTTTGCGAAAGGACGATCGGGCAAGTCACACTCACTCAAGAACTCTTTTCTCTCACTAAACTCTCTCTCTTTCTCTCTCTATAACCCTCTCTGTTTTCTCTGCTCTCTGCTCCCTGCTCTCTGCCTTGTTTCTGCTTAAGTGACTTTGTGTCACTTAAGCCCTTTTTATTTTTCTGATTCACGCTGCCACGCTCGAGCGTGGAACTTTTCACGCTTGAGCGTGGTCACGCTTGAGCGTGGACTATTTTCACGCTTGAGCGTGAAAACCACCGCAGCCATGCAACCACTCAGAGGCTGCCACGTCAGCGCCCGTTGACACGTAGCAAGTCAGAGCATGGCCCTTGTCTGGTTGACTTGGGCGCTTGAGCGTGGACACACCCACGCTTGAGCGTATTGTGGACGCTCGAGCGTGATGTTTGCCACGCTTGAGCGTTGACTTTTGACCAGAAAGTCAACTTTTTATGTTCAGGGTCCGTTCGACGTCTGATTGACCCCAAATTTGAGATATAGGCTCCTTAGGACCTAATAAACGATTTCTAACCATCAAAAATGCCTAATCTCTTCTTTAACTCCAAAATTTTGTTCCACCCTCAATTATCTAAAGGACACTAACCGGAAACCCATAGCTGGTCTCTATACCTCAAATCACCTCTCAGTTATACAATCCAAACCTTAAATCTAAACATAACCACATATAAAATAACGGATGTTACAGTCACTGGGGCGCCCTCCCTTCTCATTTCATGAGGGCATTTGATAGCTCACTCTCATATCTTTTGGTCGTCTATCATGCCAACAGAAAGATTTGTTTCTTGAAAGGCTCCTCATTCTGTTCTGGGTCGCCGGAGCCTCCCATAGCATCACTCGGACACTTTATTGCCCACATAAGGGAGAGACGATGACATTCACATATCTTCTTGTCGTCTATCATGACATTTTGGTTAGGCCCTCATCTGGACAATAGTCATGATACACGATAAAAAGATATGAGAGTGTCAGTCTCTTCTGGGACGATAGGAACACAAAGAAGAATACATAAGGATATTTTATAAAATTTGTTGTGGATAAGAACACATAGGAGGGTTATTTATAGGAGAAATTGGCTTATGTTTAAGAACATTTGTTCAATAGCTATCAAGGCGGAATTTTTCAAAATAGGATATGGGATAAAGAAAGCATTTTTTCAGTGAAACTATTAACAGTTTTTAATTTAATAGTCTTTCCTCTGGTCAGCGCAATTAAATACTTCCGCGCATTTTCAGAATGCATTCTCCTAAAACTGTTATTAAGTGTGCGTCATTAAATTCGAATCTGACGTAGTGAAAAAATAATTAAAATATTGTTTTAATTAAAAAGAGTAATATAAAAATAGTCAATAAGATTTTACAAAGAAAAAAGGCTAAATTATACTTTTGGTCCCTAAATTATTATTAAATGTTCAATTTGGTCCTTAAGTTTTTATACGGTTCATTTTGATCCCCTAATTAAACAAATTTAACTATGGAATTCATATATGTATGTAGGTAGGTAGGTGGTAATACACTTACTCTCTCAATTTTCTTTGCTTGTAATTTCTATAGTAGAATATAAGTTAAACAAATTTAACTATTGAATCTTGTGCAATCAACACCAATGAGCGTGTATGTTCATTTGTTAACTTATACCCCTGGTTGAATTTGTATCTTATCTCTTTCTTTTGCCTATTTATATATAGGTTCGAGTACCCCTTATACTCATATCTATATATTCTTTGCTTATCAAAAAAAAAAAAAAACGAGCGTGTATGTTCAAATCTTGTTTTTTTGACACCCATATGTTCAAATCTTGTTGTTGCCATTGTTTTAATTACATTATATTCAAGATACAAGAAAGTTTTTTTACTGACTGATACTTGATTTTTTTTATTTTATTTTTTTTTTACTATAAAAGATACATGAATAACCTTTTTTTTTTATATACCAAATCACCAATTTTTATTTTTTTTACTACAAAAGATACTCCTACATGAATGTTATTGATGGTGATTTGGTATAAAAATATATCAGTCTTATATTATGAATCAATTATTATCACGCGCTAATGTCTTATTAATGATGGTGGGTGATAGAAATAAATGAAAGGTTTATAATTTAACTAGAGCAAATTATCATAAAATTAATTGAGATCTATCACGAGTTTAAGAAATTCATTACTCCCTCCGGTCTCTATTGTAAGTAAAAATTAAATGGGACACACATATTAAGATAGTTAGTTAATCTCATTTAAAAGAGTCATTAGGAATAAAAAATAAGTTTGTTACTTAAATTACCCTTCCTCTTATTTATTAAACTTGTGTTGTTGAGAATAAAAGGAGTCATTGAAAAACTAAATTTGTATTAAATGAAGGATATTTTGAGAATAACTTCATTAAATAGGATGGAAGTAGTTGAAATTTGCTTATATTTTGGACCAAAAAATTTGAGATTTTTTGCTTATATTATGGACCGGTGGGAATATTGAACTGTTCATTCACTGGTGCTATAAATTGCGCTAAGCAAAAGATGGTACCAGAGAAAGAAAAAATTGGATAGAAACTAGTGAGGAAAAAGTTTAGCATTTCCAAGGTAATAGTATCATTGATGCCGTACTTTTTGATTATTTAAGTTGTCCGCCGCCCCCTCTTGATGCATGTGTACTTATTGTTGAGAATATTTTTTAGGTTTAATTATTCAGTAGGTCCCTATAATTTTTGGGAATTTTCAAATAGGTCCCTATACTTTTAAAATTTATAATTAGGTCCCTGAACTATTATTTCATTTGTAATTAGGTCCCTATACTAAAAAAATTTGTAATTGAGTCCTCAAACTTTTATAAAATTTTCAATTGGGTCCCTGAACTAAAATTTTTTTTTAATTAGTTCCCTGAACTTTGACAAATCTTATTTTATACCACATTATTAATTTGGACCATTCTAGAGGACGTATATTGCTCACTGATCTTTAGATAGGCAAATATTTTTCCATAGTTAACCATCCTATTGGAATAAATGTATGATTGGTTATCATGTTCATTAACTAAAGAGGGGGAGATCCATGTGTGAGGACTCGTGATCTCTCCGTTGTGGGATGTTCTCTCCGTTGTGAGAAGTTTTATCTCGTTCCCTTTTCATATCTTTTCTGGTGATTACGGAGTGTGAGGGAGGTCAGGGTTCTCAATGGCTTCATCTAGTCTAGCACACTTGACTCTGGATGATGAGATGGAGGACTTGGAGGTTCCAGTGGAAGAAGAAAGGCAGGGGGAGCATCTCGATTACGCGCTATGTCTAGTGGGGAGGTTCCTGACAGACAGACCCATTAGAGTCCACATTATGAAGCAAAGGATGGCGGGAGTGTGGAGACCAGGGCATGGAGTAACCATTACAGAAATAGAAGGAGGTAGGTTCTTTTTCCAATTCCATCATAAGGTGGATGTGCAACGAATCCTGAAAGGGGGACCATGGTCATTCGATGGTCATATACTTATTCTGGGACTGATGCAGGAAGGAGAGATCCCTCAACAGGTGGAGTTGTTTAAGGTGCCATTCTGGGTGCAAGTACATGGTATTCCCATTGGCTTTACGACTGTGGCAGTAGGACAACATCTGGCGAATTTCATCGGTGAGTTTCTGGAGTATGATGCGAATAACAATTCGAATTTCCTGAGAACATATATGAGGATTAGAGTTCTCATTGATGTTCGACAACCTCTGAAAAGGATGAAACATATCAAGAAGGCTGGGGGAGTAGCAAAAGAAGTGCTGTTCAAATATGAGAGGTTAGGAGGGTTTTGCTACCTCTGTGGCATGCTGGGTCACATAGAAGACTACTGTGAAAAGCTTTTCCTATTAGAAAATGATGATGGCCGTCGTGCATGGGGGCCGGACTTACGTGTGGAATAGCGGAGGAACATCGGAGGCGACGGAGAAGCATGGTTGCGTGAGGCGGGGCAAGAGACATGGAAGCCTCCACGTCAGGAAGAGATTGGCGTTACAGAATCTTGCCAAAACAGAATTGCGGATTCTGTGGGGACTTTAAATGCTAAAGGATCAAATGGGATGAAACAGTCAACAAAAGATTGGCTTACTGAGGTTTTTAAAAACCCAAATATTCTCTTTCCAAATAAAAAGGAGGATATCAGGGAGGAGTTACAAAAAGATCAAATCATGGATGAGGAGAGAGGGGAGGATCACGATACGATTGATAAAGGGGGTTATGAGGAAGGAGATCTTCCAGGGGACAAAAAAATAAAGAAAATAAATGAGGAGGGAGAGGACATGCACGTGGAAAATGAGGAAGGCATGAGAAGTAAAGAAGCTGGACAAATGAGGGGTGCAGGAAAAATTTTTTTTAATGGCGGGCCTCGGCGAACAGGCCTGCCGAGGATCATGAGTTTCATCAGCTGGAACTGCCGGGGCCTGGGCAACTCGAGAGCAGTTCCTACACTCAGGGACCTCGTTCGGACGTACCAACCGGACGTTATTTTTCTTTGTGAAACTTTGGTACATGCAAACAAGATAGAAGAAATTCGGGTGAAGCTTGGCTTTGATGCTTCATTTGCGGTGGACAGTGTTGGGAGAAGTGGAGGCTTGGCTTTACTGTGGAGGAGTCCTTTTGCTTGTCATCTATTAAATTATTCAACAAACTTCATAAATGTAGAGGTTGAGCAACAAGGAAAGCCAAGATGGAGGTTTACGGGTTTTTATGGGATTGCTGATAGGAGTAGGAGAAGAGTTTCTTGGGATCTTCTCAGAGGTTTGGCAGCAGATAACTCTCTTCCCTGGTGCATAATGGGGGACTATAATGATATTCTTTCAACAGATGAGAAGAGGGGTAGAGTTGAGCACCCGGCTTGGCTTATTCAAGGGTTCAGGGAGGCTATTTTGGACTGCCAGTTAAAGGATATTCCGCTTATTGGCCACCAATTTACGTGGTTTAAGAGTAAGGGAACTCCTAATGCTATAGAAGAAAGGCTGGACAGAGCTCTTGTCACGCAACAATGGTTGGATATTTTCCCAGACTGTAGTCTTGTTAATGCAGTTGCGGATAGGTCCGATCATTCACCCATCCTGTTGAAGCTTCATCGGGTTGGCAAGAGATGCTCTTCCAGGGCGTTTAAATTTGAAAACGCATGGTTAGATGAGCCTGAGCTTGACTCCGTGGTGGGTGCGGGTTGGAGTTTGGAGGAGAATGGAGAGCTTCTTTCTAGGTTGCAAAACTGCACTGATGTGATGAATGTGTGGGGTAGGAAGCTAAGGTTGAAGTACAAGCATGCTATGGATGCTTGTAGGCGAGAAATTGAAAGTAACAGGGAGGGTCTTGATGAAGTTTCAGTAGCTAATTATAATCAGGCGAGGGAGCGGCTAAGTTCTCTTTTGGCTCAAGAAGATGCTTTTTGGAAGCAACATGCAAAGGTGTTTTGGTTGAAAGATGGTGACAAAAACACCAAGTTTTTCCACGCAATGGCAAGTGCTAGAAGGAAGATAAATAGCATCACCAAGCTTGTAGGTGATGATGGGAGCACGGTTGAGAGTCAAGAAGGTATGTGTGGGGTGGCAAAAAATTATTTTGATGTGCTTTTCAATCAGAATGGTGGACCTTATGATCCTGTCCTCACCCATGTTAACGCACGTGTTTCTGTAGAGGACAACCAGCAGCTGTTACGTCCTTTTACAATGGGGGAATTCAAAAAATCTTTGTTTCAAATGCACTCAGATAAGGCACCGGGGCCGGATGGACTTAACCCAGCTTTTTACAAGAGATTTTGGGATCTTTGTGGGGTCGAAATTTTTCATGCGGGAACAGCTTGGCTTGAAAAAGGTGAATTTCCTCCTCATCTCAATGATACAAATATTGTTCTCATCCCCAAAATTGAAAATCCAACGTCTATGAAGGACCTTAGACCCATATCTCTTTGTAACGTGATGTATAAAATTATATCCAAGGTTCTTGCTAATAGACTGAAATCTTTACTTCCAAAATACATTTCTTATGAGCAGTCTGCTTTTGTGGAGAATAGATCTATTCTAGATAATGTGTTGGTGGCTATTGAAATTATTCATCATATGAAATGTAAAACAGGAGGTAGAGTGGGAGAAGTAGCGTTGAAGATTGATATTAGCAAAGCCTACGATAGAGTGGATTGGGGTTACCTAAAGGGTATTATGTCGAAAATGGGCTTTGCACAGAAATGGGTGAATTGGATGTCCATGTGTTTGGAGACTGTGCAATATTCAGTCTTGGTTAATGGTGATAGTGTGGGCCCTATTGTTCCAGGTAGGGGCCTTAGACAAGGTGACCCTTTATCGCCGTATCTTTTTATTCTTTGTGCAGAAGGCCTCACTTCTCTTATTAGAAGGGCAGAAGCTAAAGGGGATATCCAAGGTAGTAAGGTTTGTAGAGGTGCTCCTTTGATTTCTCATTTGCTTTTTGCCGATGATTGTTTCCTTTTCTTTAGAGCAAATGAGAAAGAGAGCAGGACGATGAAAGGACATCCTGGTAGTTTATGAGCAGGCTTCAGGGCAGGCAATCAACATGCAGAAGTCAGAGGTTTTTTTCAGTAAAAACATAACCCTTGAGTCTCGTAATCTTGTCACATCTATTATGGAGGTTTCAGAGTGCTTGGGTACTGGAAAATATCTGGGATTACCGTCTCTGATTGGCAGAAATAAAAAAAAATCTCTTTGGCTATTTGAAGGACAGAGTTTGGAGAAAAATCCAGCATTGGTCTGGTAGGCACCTTTCTAAGGTAGGTAGAGAGGTCTTGGTGAAATCAGTAGCTCAAGCAATTCCTTCTTACTGCATGAGTGTCTTCATGATCCCAGCCTCTCTTGGAGAGGAGTTGCAACGTATGATTAATTCTTTCTGGTGGGGATCGAATAGAGGCTTAGGTAGAGGAATCAATTGGCTCAGCTGGGATAAGCTATCCATGAGGAAGGAGTATGGAGGGATGGGTTTCCGTCATTTCTATGGCTTCAATTTAGCCATGCTAGGGAAGCAAGGTTGGAAATTGGCAACCAACCAAGATGCTATAGTGTCACGTGTCTTCAAAGCTAGATATTTTCCTAAAGAGGACTTTGTGGGGGCCCGGTTGGGTCATAACCCAAGATATGTTTGGCGTAGCATTCACACTTCCCAGGTAGTGGTTAAAGCGGGTATGAGATGGCGTATTGGAGATGGCAAGAAAGTGAGAATTTGGAAGGATCCTTAGTTGAGGGGAGAGGATAACTCTTATATAGTCTCTCAACAACCAAGCGGTATGGAGGATATGAGAGTTGCGGATTTAATAAGCAGGGACTCGAAACAATGGCAGTCCCATTTTCTAGCCAACTTATTCCAACAGAGGGACATTGGTGCAATTGTTAAAATGCCGCTGTTGCATTTGGAAGATGAAGACCAGCTGATTTGGAATTTTACTAAAGATGGAAAGTTCTCTGTGACGTCAGCATATTATCATATTATGGAGACCCTTATTGATAATAGTGAGCTCAAAGTCCCAGGTGAATGGTTAAGTATTTGGCGCCTGAAAATCCCACAAAAGATGAAGTTGCTCATTTGGAGGGTGGCGACAGGATGCCTTCCTACGCGCTCCAGACTTCAAACGAAAGGGGTGGTTTGCTTAGGTGGGTGTCCTCATTGTGAATCGGACATAGAGAATGAGTGGCACCTATTTTTTGGCTGCATGCATGCAATCTCTTGCTGGTCTGAGGCAGGGTTGTGGAACCACATATCGGACTGGGTTTTGTCCGCTGAAGGGTGTACAGAGCTTGTCTTTAAGCTCTTTTCTACTCTCCCTGCACGTCTTATAAAGGAGTGTGCAATGGTGTTTTGGGTGATTTGGAGGAGGAGGAATGAGAAAGTGTGGGAGGATGTGCAAAAACCCATGAAGATCTCCATCGACTATGCTAAGGACATGCTTCACAACTGGGAAAAGGCAAACACGAAAGTGCAGGAGCAGCATGCGGGCATAGCTTCTGCTCGTAACTCAGGCTGGGTAAAGCCGATGAGTGGGTGCTATAAGTGTAATGTGGATGCTGCGATATTTGGAGAGCAAGGTTGCTTTGGTGTGGGACTTTGCGTGAGGAATGATAGAGGGGAGTTTGTAGGGGCCAAGACTATAAAGATTAATGGTGTCCCTCCTGTGCATGAAGCAGAAGCTACGGGTCTTATGCAAGCCATCCAATGGCTGCAAGAGTTGGGGCTCAACAACGTCACTATAGAGATGGATTGCAAAATGGTAGTGGATGGTATGCTTGGAGAAAATTCCTATCTTACAGAATATGGTTCTATTTTAGCCAAGTGCAAAAATAGACTCAGATCTTTACAAAACTTTGGGGTTAGTTTTATTAGGAGGCAAGCTAATCGGGTTGCTCATAGCCTAGCTAGAGGGGCAAGATTTTATGCTAGTCACCAGGTGTTTGATTTTATTCCAACCTGTATTGCTGATCTTATTGTTATTGAAATGAAATAAATTTGCTTCTGTCAAAAAAACTAAAGAGGGGGAGGCAATATGGTTAAAAAAAATTATTTGTTTTTTCCTTTACGATCATTTCTCTATTATTTTGTTTTCCATTATAGCCCTCCTAATTTCGCCTTAGAAATTGTGTCCACACAAAATTATATAGCATGTGTTACTGAATCTTGTTAATATTCATGGGCAATTGAATTTGGATAATGCAGAAATCCGAGCAAAAAAAGAATTTCATGGAAGGAAGGAATTCCACTAAGGAACTATGCAAGAGGTGTAAAATGGAAGCGTTTCTTGAAAAAAATAATCTATTCAGGATGTTAAAGCGTAAAAAGAAGGCAAATTGACCAAAGTAGTGTTGTTTTAGAAACTATTTACCAGTTTAGGGTTGTTCTGAAACAATTTACCAATGGGGGGTCCTTTTGGCCACGTGTCATTTTTTAATTTTTTTTCTCTGACTGGTCAAAGGCGCCAGTCAGAGTGGCTCCTTTAAAGGCACCACTCAGACTGGCGCCTACCATCAAAAAAAAAAAAAACACAACCTGACCCTGCAGTGCCACATGGCGCAAGCAGGGAAGGCGCCACATGGCGCAGCAGGGTTTCCCCCCTCCCCATCAAAATTCCCCCCCCCACCCCCCCCCACCCCCTTGTTTTCTACCCGTGTCCCCTCCCCCCAAAATGACCCACGCCAGGTCCCTCGCCCCCCCCCCCACCCCCCCCCCCCCCCCCCCCCCCCCCCCGCCCTCCCAAGACCCTTCTTTCCTGCAATATATAAAGGAATGGTATACCCCTCCCCTCCCAACGCCCTTCTTTGTTTATCCCCTCCCTGTTTTACTTCTGTGATAAATTTGTTTTGATTTTTTAGTGTAATTTTTTTGTGGTGTTTCTTTCAGGTTGGTAAGATCTTCAGTTTAATTTTATAAGGTAAATATTTTATGAGTACTATAATGCATGATGATTATTTTTTGGTATAAATTTATACTGTTAGTATTTTATTTTGTCAATATCTCCTATATTATTATTTGCTACTTGTTTATATGTATATTTTTTTTTGCTTGGTATTTGAAATCCATACATAATTATGTTTATTTTAATGTCATTGTTACTGTTAATAATTTAGTGGTATTAGTTATGTGATTATTTGTTAGTGTAATTTTAAAATGTTGATATTTAATATATTTCTGCACTCTTGTGTTTTGTATAAATTTATACTTAATTGTTTCTCCTTCCACTGCACTATATGAGCATAGTACACGTAACATTTGTTTACCCCCTCCCTGTCTTACTTTTCTGATAAATTTGTTTTGATTTTTCAGTGTAATTTTTTGTTGGTGTTTCTTTAAGGTTGGTAAGATCTTCAGTTTAATTTTATAAGGTAAAAATTTTATGAGTACTATAATGCATGATGATTATTTTTTGGTATAAATTTATACTGTTAGTATTTTATTTTGTCAATATCTCCTATATTATTATTTGCTACTTGTTTATATGTATATTTTTTTTTTTTGCTTGGTATTTGAAATCCATACATAATTATGTTTATTTTATTGTCATTGTTACTGTTAATAATTTAGTGGTATTAGTTATGTGATTATTTGTTGGTGTAATTTTAAAATGTTGATATTTAATTTTTTTCTGCACTCTTGTGTTTTGTATAAATTTATACTTCATTGTTTCTCCTTTCACTGCACTATATGAGCATAGTACACGTAACATTTGTTTACCCTCTCCTTGTCTTACTTCTCTGATCAATTTGTTTTGAATTTTTAGTGTAATTTTTTGTTGGTGTTTCCTTCAGGTTGGTAAGATCTTCAGTTTAATTTTATAAGGTAAATATTTTACGAGTACTATAATGAGCATAGTGAGAACTTAAATAATTTGAAACTTTTAAATAAAATTTTTTATCTTGTTATTTAATTGCTACTTGATATTTTTATTTATATCAATCTTAATATGTGACATGGTCAGTAATTCTACTAATATACTATAATAAATATTTAATAGTAATAATAGATTTTATTTTATATTATAATTAATGCTATTAATCTTTAATGTCAGGTTAAAAACATGGCATCATCTAGCTCACAATCGGGGCCACGATTGGTAAACCCCGGCCCAGTGGATACATCATTATTGTATATGCAAGAAAAGCATGTTTCCCAATATGTGTGGAATGGGTCACCTGATCGGGTAATTAGACCTCGTCGTGGTCTGGGGTTTAACCCTTCTGTATTGGATCTCCCAGATTCTGTCAAAGATTTTCTTCGAACAGCAGGGTTGTTAGGGGTGGCCCAAGTAAATTTATCTCAGCTCGATCACAATCTGATTAGTGCACTTGTGGATGACGTTCGGGGAATGCACCATCACACTACAGGATGTTGCTATTATTTGTGGCTTGCGCATTCACGGTGCTGCGGTTGTCGGTGCAAAAAAAAAAAAAATGGAAGCAGTATGTCGCCAACCAGTTGGGTATTGCTCCTGATGATTCTGACATGAGAGGTTCAAGATTAAAGTTGAAGTGGCTAGAACAAAATTTTGGACATTTCTCACTGTACGAGGAAAATGATTGGTGGAGGGTTGCGTATACACGGGCTTATATACTCAGGATGATAGGTAACCTGTTGCTCCCGGATCACTCCAATGGATATGTGTCAATGAGATATCTTCCCTTGTTAGAGAACTTTGAAGTGGCAGGGCAGTATAGCTGGGGTTCGGCTGTCTTGAGTTACTTATACCGAGAGTTGTGTAAGGCAAAAAATTATAAAGCAAAGGAGATCTGTGGGTTCCTGCCATTGGTTCAAATATGGGCATGAGAAAGGCTGCCATCCATTGCTCCTATGATCGTTCTAGACCAACGACTTCAGGGCACCCCATATGGTACACGGTAAGCAACATGTAATATTTGAATTCATGATTGTTTGTACTTATACTTGAACTGATATTTAATTTTTAAACAATGACAGCTGGCGGTCAGGTGTAACTTATACCAGACAGCTGCACTCCTTGACGTTTTATCGTGACTTATTTGACAAATTGAAGCAGACTGATGTGATTATCTAATTCCAATTTGTTTAAAGCCAGGAATCTATTAAATTTAATTAGTTACAAATTTCTATTGTATCCATGGTAGTGAATTGAATTATTTTATCCAATGTTTGTAGATCAAATGGTGTCCGTACGACCACCTGGAAAGCGATACATTACCTGCGGTCTGCGTCGAGGCGATGTTCCTATGGAGGATTATTCTTCCCCTGATTTGCTTCAACATCGTGGAGTGGCATCAACCAGATCGTGTGATGCGTCAATTCGGCATGATACAATCCATACCCAGTGAGCCTGTCCAATTGCTGAATCGCCACGATCTGTCACTCAGGGGCAAAGATTCTGAGAATTGGGAACAACTTTTGGCGCCAGACATTGCCTTTTGGAATAATAGACACATGCAGGTAATCTGTCATTGTGAGCCACAGGTTGGTCTCTTAACTAAGCAATCAGAGTATATGCGGTGGTACTTGCGCCGGACACGTCGATGGGTTGGCAGGCAAGGTGCACTCCGAGGTTATGTGGTAACGTTTTTGTTTCCCCACATATTAACTGCCGGTTATATAAGGAATTTTTCCAACTGTCCATTGTTACATCATTCTATTGTTTTGTTTTAGGTTGATGGGGTGGAGTTGAATTACTTAAGTACTCCTCAGGGTCAACATCAGTTCATGTTTGCTGAACTTAAGCAAGAGACCGATGCCATTCTGGCAGCATCGGATGAGGCGGATCGCGTCACTGTACCTTCTGTGTTAGCTGCACCGCTCACACAAGAGTTGGAGCCGTTTCCTACGTTTGAACGCATCCCAACAGTAAGGGTGGAAGGTCAGTGTCTTAGTAGAGGGAGACAACGTTTGCAACAACAGGCCTTCTACACACCGCCTATACCAGCACGTGGAGAAGGATATTACTATCCACCCACCCAAGACCATGATTACTCAAAGGAACCCGCTCCAACTTATTATCAAATGGAGATTCCATCTTCTGACCCTTACATGGAAGGGCCATCATCCATGCCTAGCCAACCGCCATCGTCCATGCCTCCAACTTCAACCCATCTGTACTTTACACCACCCGCATATCAGCAGACTTATAACACACCAGATGCACTAAACCCCTTCATTGATCAAATACAGAATACCCCAATGTACTCTCCTGAATACCAAGGTATGGGTATTGACTTGAACGTGGACTTCGCCGAAGTTATAGAATCTAGCTCCACAAGTGAAAGCCCTGACGGAGTTGATCCTAATGTTGTAAGAAGAAATCCACCTCGAGTAGTGAGGGGCAAACCACGACAGTGCATCTTGTCTCCCGATCAGCATGATGATGGTGCTCACTAGTTACCTTATGGTTCATTTTAATTTTGTAAAACTTTGCTATTGTATACTTTGTATGTAATGAACGTTTGTTAATTTTTTTTTTTTTTACTTAATGGACACTATTTGGTTTTGTTAAACTTCGGAGTTGATCGTCTTCAAAATTGTAGCACTACCAAAACATACTAATTACCATTAATATTATAATAACAAAGCTTAACGATCATACATGATAAGGTGGAATTTAAATATTATCTTCAGCACCAACTCCTCCGCTTCCCGATCCTCCTGCTCGTTGTGGGCAGTTCCACCGGTTATGACCTTCAGTGTTGCACAATCCACATCGTTGGGTCGGTTGTGACTCCACCCAGTCCATCTCATTACGAATGCGGGTTGACTTGGGTCTCCTCTTTCTGGCGCAGCATCGCCAAATCCGGCATTAAGGTCCACGGTTGTGGTATCTCTGGAATTGCTTCCGCGTTTCCAATTGGATATCACTGAGGAGCGTAGGCGTTGATGATGCCCCGCCATTTGTATACTTCATCTACATACTGATCAAAATCGAGATATGTGGCCGCACATGCAGCAAACACATGTGAACATGGCATGTGAAATGCCTGAAATCTTCCACATTGACAATATTTTGCTTGTAGGTTGACCCTCCAACTACGACCTCCTCTTTGGGTAATCGGATTGAAAGCCTCTTCTACCTCAAAGCATAGATTATTGGTGTCATAACGACGGACCTGATGAGAACAAGCATGTTGTTGCTGTGTCATGATAAACTTGCTTGCCTTGTCAGAAAAATGTTGACCAGAACTAAGCTTGCTTCTCGCTTCGGATCCTCGCTGAACAAAATATTCAACGGCCCTGCCATACGTACACTTAACTAGAGCAGTGATTGGCAAATTCCTTGCACCCTTTAAAACTCTATTGACACATTCAGACAAGTTGGTTGTCATGTGTCCATATCGCCGACCATGATCATCATAAGCCAGCGACCATTTCTCCTTCCTGATGCCATCAATCCACCGTTTCACTTCAGGACTGGTTTCACGGAATGTCTCTAACCTCCGATCAAACTTAATCTTGCATCCCATGTATCCTATACGAAAACGTTACATCATTTAGGTCACCGCTTTATTTAAAAAAAATAGAGTAAATAAATAAATAAATGAGTATAAAACACATCTACCTAGAGTCATCAATTCTTCCTTCAAATGCTTATTCTTGAATCTCTGGTTGAAATTGCTGGCAATGTGTCTAATACAATATATGTGATGAGCATTTGGAGGCTGCCAACCTAAGTTAGGGTTTGAAACCGCTGATATAATACTACGGTGTCGATCGGAGATCAAACATATTCCGGTTTTGTTAGTAACGTGTTCCCGGATCAAACCAAGAAACCACGACCAAGCATCCAATGTTTCTCCTTCGACAACAGCAAATGCTAGCGACAACAAGTAACTGTTTCCATCTTGTGTTGTGGCAATCAATAGTGTGTCACGATACTTACCATACAAAAAAGTACCATCAACTTGTATTATTGGCTTGCAATGGTTGAAAGCATCACAACATTGTCTGAACGTCTAGAAAACACGATGAAACGTACGATATCGGTTGTTCACACGATTGCCTGCCAGAAATAGATTGGTCTCGATCTTGTAAAAAGAGTCTGGTGAAAACAATTGCATATGTTGTAACCACCTAGGTAGCATGGCATAGGATTCGTCCCAATCTCCAAATACCCTAACTATGGCCTTTTGCTTAGCTTTCCATGCCTTTCTGTATGATATTTTGTACCCGTATGTACTTAGAATTCTTTCGCGTATCATCCCGATTGTGACTGCCGGTTGTTCACGGACCATACCTAATAAATCAATTTAAATTTAAAGTTACATTAGAGGAAGACTTAAAAATAAACAAAAGTTATTGTTAATAGTCGTACCTAGTATGCAAGAGCATACGAAGTTAGAATCCAACTTTGTGTGGTCTTGTGACAACATCTGATTCACACAATTATGATGCCCGCCCCACTTTGTAACCTCCCATTTCGACAACTTTTTCGACAAGATAGCTCTCAACCTCCATGGGCATCCCGCTGCATGACTTGAACACTAAACAACTTTCAACAACTTTGAAATCCTGATGAACATTCATGGAATAATGTTTAACAGCCATTTGAACAGCCTCTTTACTAACGAAGCGTAATTCAACATACAATTCCTGACCCACTTTCCATGAATCTGGAACATCCACTCCATCAAATTCTACCTCCTGGTCGGGATAGTCCCAATTTATATAATTATAATGCGGGGATGAGTTGAAGAATGCACCATGTGATTGACCTATAAGTGAGTAACAAATGATTCAATTTTTAATTATCATCCACCATGCTATTAATAATCGATAATAATAACATTAATAAGATTGCACCTGGAACTCTTGATGAAACGGGCGATGCAGCAATTGCAGGTGATGCCACTGTGGACAGAACTATGTTGGAACCCTGTTCAGCCTCCTCCTCGGTGTCGGACGAACCACTGGTTGGTATATCATCTTCGTCATCATCTTCATCTGACTCAACCTCCATCTCGCTCACCCAATCTTGATCTTCGTCATCTTCGTCCTCTGCATATGATCCAAGATCAGCGAATCTGGAACTGCCTGCAACATTAACATCAACATACAACTCAAGTGTTGACATGCACGCATTTTGGCAAAAACCATTCAACATGCATTCCACATCTCGATCATCAGCAACTTCAACCAGAATATATTTCACCGTGTTGTCACATGTCATATATCTAGTCACAATTTTTGAAACTGATTGATTTGGGGACAGCCTCAACTTCGAGTGAATCTTTGTCTTCAAGTGCCCGTACCCGATTCCTAATTTTATCTGCATTGTTACTTGATCACCTTCAAATGTAATTCCTTCTAGTCCATCGAACACGCTCCCATTGAAATACACAACTACTGCAAGCCAGCTCATGACGTATGCCCTACAAAATTCGTCACAAATTATGGGATAAACCATCAATTTACAATTTTTATTTTTAAATAGTTTTTGAACAACCCTATATATAAAAGCACTCACATAACAAAATATATAATTTATGAAACAATATGCATACTATATATATCAAAACCTCTGGTTGATAGTCTAAACGGCTAGTAGCAACTGAACAAAACTATATAATCACGTACATCGCAACAACTTGGGAATTGCAACCCACATCTCTGCCCAGTAGTCAACCGCAGTGCAAAACTGAATCCTGTGTGGCATTAGCTCCTTACACTCAGCCACTAAGTCCTTGTAATCAAAATATTGTTTACAGTTGATGAAGGACTTGGTGGCTGAGTGTAAGGAGCTAATGCCACACAGGATTCAATTTTGCACTACGGTTGACTTCCAGGCAATGATGGGGGTTGTAATTCCCATCTTGTTGTTGTGATGTATGTGATTATATAGTTTTGTTCAGTTGCTACTAGCCATTTAGCCTATCAACCAGAGGTTTTGATATATATAGTATGCATATTGTTTCATAAATTATATATTTTGTTATGTGAGTGCTTTTATATATATATATATATACATATATACATATATATATGGAGAATAATGAAAATATTATGCTGATAACAGTCACCACAATAATTAACATAATAATAAATTATCAAATAGTACTAATAATAATAATAATAATAATAATAATGATGATGATGATGATGATGATTATAACAATATTGTTTTAATAGTAGTAGTAATACTAATAATAATAATAATACCGATTATGATAACGATGATGATGATAATAATATAAATAATACTAGAAACAATGATAATGATATATATTAACAATGATGATGATGATGATAATGATGATGACAACATTAATAATAATAATAATAGTAGTAGTAATAACATCAGTATTAAAAATAACAATAATAATAACAACAACATGGCATAACTACTACTACTAATACTAAGCATACAAAATAATAACAAGATAACATCACATTTTAACAATAACAGTTACAATATTAGCATAATATTAATAAATATATAAACTTAACAAAACTTTCAAATAATAGCATATTGTATTAGTATTAAAAATTAAAAACAATAACATGATATTTTAAATTATTACCTTAGAAACAATACCTATTGAAGAAAAATTTTTAGCTTGCAGTGTGAAAAATGAAGACATCGTTAGGTTATTTATACAGGTTGGGGGAGGGGAGCATACGGGAGAATGGGGTGGGGTGGGGTGGGGTGGGTGGGGTGGGGGGGGGGGGGGGGCATTTTGAATTCAGGTTTATATCAAACTGGACCTCATGCCTCTGACCATCAAGCCTAGATCTGGACAACTTTTCAAACTTGTGGCTGTTCTACCTTTTTTTGGATGGCCAACTAGCTGACCTTGTTGAATGAACCTTGTGTGATGCCTGTTTAGACCAAAAAATAAAATAAAATAAATTAGGTTAGTTTAACATGGATAAATAAAAATATAAGCCTACTTAATTAACATTATATGTATAAATAAAACTTACACTATCAGCTGGCATAGTCGCGACCAACCCATCCCGTGAATGAGGGATGTCTGCTGAGTTAGCCATGTGTATGCCTGTTTAGACAAAAAAAAAAAAAAACAAATTAGGTTAGTTTAACATGGATAAATAAAAATAAATCTACATTAACATGGATAAATAAAAATATAACCCTAAAAGAACAAAACTCACACTATGGATAAACATAACTTACACTATGGTCAAGTTTAATTTTGCTAGATCAATATCCCTTCGTGATGATCATCACGAGTGGCATGTACATCGTCCATCTCATTTTCCTCAATGAAAGTAGGCATGTGTGTTGATAAAGAAGGAGTCTCAGGAATATCAAGAGTTGAATCTTGATTTTCATCACTACCATTATGCATGCTTTTTCCTTGGAGAACCATAGACAACCTTTTGTTAGAAGAATCATTGATATAAAACACTTGTTTTGCTTGGGAAGCCATGATGAAAGGCTCTTCCGTATGACCTACCATGCTAAGGTCTACCAATGTAAATCCCCATTCATCGGTTTGTACACCACTTTTGCTGTCAAGCCACTTACATTTAAAAACATGCACCGTAAACTGAGTGTAATCGACCACCCAATATCTTCAATGACTCCAAAGTGGAGGTATCGGTGCCATAACAGGGTTTGTGTCTTTTGAACTAGAGAAGTGCATGGATTCAACCACGATCATAACCCCACTGTTTTCCATGGTACTCTTGTTATCTTGTTCCTTTGTATAAAAGGACAAGTTATTGATGTCGTATCCGCTCCAACATATGACATTAAAGCTAGGCTCATGTGCAAGCCATTTTAATGTATTAGAAGCAGTGCTATCATCCTTCAAAATTTCTTCTTTAAACCATGTTAAGAAAGTCTTGTTATGCATGTTCAACAACCACTTTTCGTTCATTCGAGGGTTTCTTTCATTGACTTTTCTTGTGTGATCACATAAGTAAGGTTGAACTTCATCGATGTTATTCAATATATACAAATGTGCTTGAAGCACTTCCTCCTAACTCTTGCTCTTAACCATTACACCATGTGTACCCTTACCTTCACATCTTCTCTCATCATGACGAGGCTTAGGAACCCCTATAGGATCTGTATTAGGAAGGTAGTCTGAACAAAACTCAATAGCTTCTTTTGTAACGTGCCTTTAAACAATAGATGCTTCAGGACGATGTGGATTCTTCACATACCCTTTCAAGATCTTCATGTATCGCTCAACTAGGTGCATCCACCTCAAAAAAAGGGGCCACAAAATCTAATCTCTCCTCACTAAATGAACAATTAAGTGAATTATGATGTCGTAAAATGAAGGAGGAAAATATATCTCCAATTGGCACAAGATTATAGCAGCCTCAACTTCCAACTCATCCAACTTATGGGGGTCAATGACTTTGCTACATATAGCATTGAAGAATGAGCACAACCTAGTTATGGCATGTCTAACATTTTTAGGAGCAATACCACGCACAAATAGCCACAGGCAGTAGTTGCTACATCAAGACGTGGCAATCATGAGACTTTAAGCCAACTAATTTGAGATCACTTGAGACAAGCCTATTGACATTTAAAGGGTAACCATGTGGAACTTTGATGCCCTGAATACACTCACAAAAACTTTGTCTCTCTTTTTTTGACAAAGTATGACATGCTGGAGGCAAATATGTCCGCTTACCATCCTCAATAAATGGGGCTAACTGCTCTCGTATACCCATCGCAACGAGATCGAGACGAGCACTCACGCCAACCTTTGTCTTGCCCTAAATGTTGAGAAGCGTTCTGATTACACTATCACACACATTTTTCTCCATATGCATCACATCAATACAGTGTCTGATATCAAGTTTGCACCAATGTGGTAGATCAAAGAATATCGACCTCTTCTTCCATATGTTTTTCTCAGTAGCCTTAGCCTTCATTTTGGCCTTGTCCTTCACCTGTTGATAAACTTACTCTCCGTTTAAGGCCGTCGGAGCATTTTCATTCTCCTTGCATCCATTAAAAGCTTTTTTCAATTTACGATATGGGTGATTACGTCTAAGAAATCTCCGATGCCCAAGGTAAACCGTCTTCCTTCCATGATGCAATTGAGTGAAGCATGTGCCTCCTTCACATATAGAGCATGCTTTATGCCCCTTAACACTGTACCCGGACAAATTCCCGTATGCTGGAAAGTCATTGATGGTGAAAAATAACATGGGACGCATCTTGAAAGTCTCGTGAGAATACCCATCAACTACATCAACACCTTCCACCCACAATGTTTTCAAGTCTTAAATCAAGGGACTTAGATAAACATCTAAGTCATTTCCTGGTTGTTCTGGGCCCGAAATCATCATAGATAACATCATGTATTTGCACTTCATGCACAACCAAGGAGGTAGGTCGTAAATTATCAGGAGAACAGGCCATGAACTATGAATACTACTTAAGTTACCATATGGATTCATTTCATCCGTAGCAAGTCCAAGCCTAGGGTTTCTTGGCTCATTGGCGAAATCCGGAAACAAAGTATCAATTTTCTTCCATTGCACATAATCAGCAGGATAGCGAACCTGTCCATCACGTTTCCTCTAATCACCATGTCATCTAAGGTTCTTTGCATCTTTTACATTAGCGAACAATCGCTTAATCCTTGGAATTATTGGAAGATACCACAACACCTTCGCAGGAGGACCATTTTTTTTCACATCACAACTAGAATCATCACCATCCTCCACTTTGTAGCGTGATAACCCATACTTGGGGCAGTCGTGCATCTTTTCATAATCACCCATGTACAATATGCAATCATTGGGGCATGCATGTATCTTCTTATACTCCATACCTATCGGACACAATACCTTCTTCGCCTCATAGTTACGGTCAGGCAATGTGTTGCCCTCTGGAAGCAAGTCTTTCAACAATTTTAGTAATTCGGTGAAGATTTTATCGCTCCAACCATTTCTTGCCTTCACACTGACCAATTTTAACACCGCTGACAACCGTGTATGAGTAGTGCACCTCGGATACAAAGACTTATCCGCATCACTGCACAATGTTTCATACATATGTGCTCGCTGAAAAGATTCTTTTCCAATATCACGGATCATGTCCTCTGCTCGATCATCCTCCATATCTACGTCAACTTCCTCACTTTGGGACACACTTGGCTTGTTATTTAACAACACATCACCATGCCATATTCATCTTGTACAATTCAAGCAAATCCCAAAACAAATAAGATGAGTACGTATATCCTTAACTGCACATTTCCTTGTATTCAAACATTTGGCACAAGGACAACAAAACATTCCATTACAATTAGGATCATTTCTTTGAGCAAATTCTATAAACTCTTCCACTCCCTTCATATACTCATCACTTGTGTGTTTACAAACCATCCAACTACGATCCATAACTAGATAGGTTTTGTAGATATACACACCTATATCCAATATAAGCACAATAGGGGACATTGGAAAAGCATTATTATTTGAAAACCTAAAAACCCAAAAAATAAAAAAAAATCAACAAAGTCATTCCCAAATCAACACAAAAGACCAAAGCCCCATTCTGAAATTAATCCCAAATAAGCAAGAACACAACCCTAACCCCAATTCAATGCAATCCCTAAACAAGCACTCTTAACAAAATTCTAATCCCAAGTTCCTAATGTTAACACTTGAAAGAAATGGGAGTTTCTTGTTAGTTAAGACTATAGACTTTTATAGCTACAATAGGAGAAGATTACATAAGAAAAGAAAAAAAAAACCATAGACTTAACGTATTTTTCACCCCCACGCGTTCCACAGACCCACCAACTGACCAAAGTCACAATCCCGTAACAAGAAAAACCAAAACGCAACTTTTTATTCTTCAAAAGTTTCAAACACAAAACACATCAAAAAGCATAAAACAAAACATCCTCACTTCTTTCATCACACAAACACAAACCACAAAAGCAATGAAATGAAATGAAGAAAGACAGATGGGGTGCATACCTGTTAATGGGGTGACAAGCAGTAATTGCGCGTGGGGAGGGGAGAAGTGGATGAAGTTTCAATGTGACAGAAAACGAAATTATTGGAAGAGAAAAAGAAATGGAGATGCGAGAGAGTAGAGAGAAGAGAACTCACCAGAGAGACTCGCGATGGTTGCCTAAGAATAGGGTCGCGCGATGGTGAGGGAAAGAAGAGGGTTCGAATGGGAGAGGGAGTTGTGATAGAGGCTCGTGGGGTGGGCTTGCAGTGGCTTACCGAAGAGAGAAAGAAAGAGGAGTTCGCGGTGTGAAGGGTTAGGACAAAAGGGCATGTGTGAAGTGATCACACGGGACATAACGTTATTGTAAAAATTTGATAAAAACTTTTAACATGTGTTATTCAAATAACAGACGTTAAAGTAATTATTTAACTTCTGTTATTAAAACAACTGATGTTAAAGATGACTTTTAACATCTGATATTTGAATAACAGACGGTAAAAGTTTTACTCAAGCTTATTAATGTCTGTTATTTTAATAACCGACATTAATGTTGATTTAAATGAGCCAATTATTTACTGTTCTGCCACTACGTCTTTTTTAACGTCTAGTTTTATTTAACTGACGTTAAATCTGATCGTAAAATCCATATTTTCCACTAGTGGGTGGTCCAGATCGCTTGGCTGGAGAGGTGCTGGAGAGGCTTGGCAGGAGACAATCCAGACTCATTAAACTGAACGTTGGATCAGTTTTTATTAATTTTAAAATAGGTAAAATTTGAAACCAATTAACCTCATGTCACAGTTTTAAGTTTTGCTATAAAGTTGTAGAACATTAATAACTTACTACATATTGCGTTATGACTAATTAACTTTACGTTGCACATAGTAAAAATTAGAACTTTGGCCTATTAATATATATATATATATATATATATAAACAAACTTTTCATTTTTCCTATCTTAAGAGTAATTTATACCTTTTAAATTGTATAATTTTTCTCTTTTTATAATTGTGTGCTTTGAAGTTGGAGTAGTGGAGTAGTTTTCATTAAGAGGCTAAATTTACTTTATATAGATCTATATAAGTAAGGTAGTTTAGGGTTGCAAAGGGGTACTTTAGTAAAGTGTGTGATGATTGTTATTAAAAATGTAACACCCCGATTTTTCTGTTTCTTAATAATCTGTGCTTATGTATGTGTGTGTGTAATTATTAATTCAAATTAGAGAAAAATATTTTGATAAATTAAAATTTATTCTCATTGCTTATTTTATTTTAGAAAATTGTAGTTAAATTTCCGGTTGAAATTTCAGATGATCCCGGTCTAACTATTCACTGTCAGTAAAGTTGTACTGACTCGGAAAATGAATTTCAATTAATAAAAATAAAATTTTTATTTTCCTAATTCAATTATGACCATTTCCATAATTTTATAAATTTTTTGGATGGAAAATTTACGAAAGAAAACACGATCGGTTCTTACCGACGGGAAACAAATGGAACCGGAACGTACCAAATTTACCAAAATCTGATTTGAGCAGATTGAAAAGATTTGAAATGAAAGAATGTCATTAAAGAGTGATGTGAATAGTTCTTCTATTTACTATTTTTCATCATTTTAACTATATGTGCAAGTAATGTTTTTTTATAAATGGAAAATTCAAGTTTTTAATTGTAAAAAAATTAAAAATCCCTCCCACTCACTCCCACTCAGCTACGCAACCCCCTCCCCCCATTCTCCTATAAATACCTCTCTTCATCACATAGTTTCACTTTTCTCCATTTTGCTCACAAAACTCTACTTCTTGCATAAATTTCTTTTACTCACAAATCACTCAAGTTCTTCAATCTTCCACTTGAGAAGGTCTAAGGTTACTCATCATCATCATCATTATCTCAAAGGGTATAATCTCTTTACTCTACTCTTCCTCTTAACAAAAATATAATCTTTACTTGCATGCATGTTGATTTTTCTTGTTACATGTTCATATTTCATTTAAAAAGTTTACGAAAGATGTATTTAGAACAATCTTTCAAGCATGAAACTAAATTTTTGTAGCTTCATACTCTTAAAAATCTGTTTTTATTAACATACATGTTATTATCAACTTGTAGTATGTTTATGGTCCTAAGAAAATTTTTGAGAAAATTACTTAGAAAAAAAAAATCCTTTTGGTATGAAACTAATTTCTATGGGCTTATACTCATCACTACTACCACTTTAATGATTTGCATGTGGTGAGAAAATCCTCCAAACCTATTTTTTTTTATATAGCCGAAAATGAGGTGTAGAGGAGAGTTAGAGTTTTGTTAAAAAGATTACTTGCATGTCTTTAAAACCTCAATGCATGTGATTTCTAAACTCGTGAGCTTCATCTAAAATTAAGATTTTCTTTCTATTGAGGTTGTTAGGGCCGAAAACCCTAATTATTAGGGTTAAGGAGGCTTAACTTTGATTTTCAAGGAAAGCATGTTGTTTTGATCCTTAATTTTTACATGCATGTGGTACCAAATTGAAAATGGTTAGTTTTAAGTTTTTGACAAGATATAGTACTTTGATCATCATGTTGATTTCTTGCATGTTGTTTTTATGGCTTGTGGATGATGCTAGAGTGAAGATAATAACTTGGTGTGGATAAACATGGGTAAAATGTAATTCTGGTAGCATGATGTATATTTATTCGTAAGCCCATAACGTTTTATATAAAACATATTTCTGAAAAATAAATACATATTTGAAAAGAAGACTTCTGGGGCTTTAATTTGATATATAATATGTAAGTATTTGGATAAGAATTTCTGTGTCAAAACCCCTATCAAAGTAGAGTCAAGTTCAGTCTGCGAAAATATGAACACAGTTGGTTGCATGATGATTTTAAATATGATTTTGAAGGTTAAAAACTTTTATATAATTTTCTGGGTTAATACTGAAGTATACCTAAAGTTTGGTTGAGGATTTGAGATTTTTACATATGTATATAAAGAGAAACAATTTCATAAAGTTACATGTTGATGAACTCGGATTTCTGGAAAATCCTGTACAAACAGAGGCAGTGTGGGATTTTTGATAAATTAATGCCTTCGAATTTTGACATGGGACCAACTACAATATGTTTGTATTTGATTTGGGTACCTTCAATTAAATTTTCAAGGATTTTGAAGGTCATTTAAATGATCATTCACAATTTAAACCCACTGCTGTTCTAAAAATGATTTTATAAAAGAGTTCACCCAAATTTTTGGAATGAAAAATATGATTTTAAAAATAATGTCTTTTAACATGATCAAGTAAAGATTTTTGGCATAAAATGGACTGTAAACCAGTGATTAATATAAAGATATAAAATATAGGGTTTATATATATATATATATATATATATATGTGTGTGTGTGTGTGTGTGTGTGTAAAAGCAAGTCTTAGACCAAAAATGTGATCCAAGAATTTATTGGACATCTCTAGCATCATTTTTCCAGCCATGGCCGAAACCTATACTTAGAAAGATAAGACGACTTTGTTGTTTTAATTTAAGTCGTTTGCTTAATTCTTAGACTTGCGGCACGCTGTGGGCAAAGGAAGTTCGCTCTGGGCAACACGGAAACAAAGATTTTGTCTACCCGTTGAATTAGGTAAGGGGAGAAAGCCTGAGGGATGCTCTTTATAACAACTACATGTTGTTGTGATTGATTTTATGTGTGTTTTGCTGAGTTTTGATTGGTGGCTTAAGTTGTTGCTTGACCTGATAATTATATGTTGTTTGATGATGTTGTTGTGGTTGTTTTAGAATGATCTGGAGATCTTGTTGCTTTGATGGTATATTTGACTGATAAACATGCTCTTATGCTTAGCTAATGTTTTATGAATATATGAATGTTGCTTATATATATTGGAAGGATTGTGTATGTGTTGTTGTTGTTGCATGGAAGCCTAACCATTGGTTAGAACTCAAATAATAAGGATAAAAGCTTTAAGAAAATATTTACAAAGAAAATTATAAATAAAGTTTTCTTTTTAACAAGGTTTTGATAAAAAAAAAAGGGGAAGTTAAATAATTTTAATGATTTGTTGAAAATTTTGGAAAGTAAAACAATTTTTTTGAAAACTCAATTGGAAAAATTTGAGTGATTTTATACAAAAAGGACAATTAATTTCCTTGAAAATGTTTTGAAGAAAAAACAAAAGTTAGTTTGGAACTTGAAAGGAATTTATTTGGAAATTTTCAAATGTTTTAGGAAAAAGAAGATTTGAAAATAAATTAGTTTTATGGAAATAGAATGGAATTTCCAAAACTTAAAGTTTTAAACAAAAGGATTTCAAAAGAAAAGTTTGCATTTAAAAGATTTTGTTCAAAGGAAAATGTCTGATAACTTGGATAAGTTACGGAAACTTTCGGTTTTGTATTTGTTTTTCACTGAACAAAAAATAAGACGAAAAGTGAACCTAGTAACTGAGACGTCGGGATACTAGAGTTAAAACACGTGGATCCATGATCTGTATCACAACGCTGTGGACTGTGTATCCTATATATGAAGTTGTGGACTATGTGTCCTATTTACGTTGTTGTGGACTGTGTGTCCTATATAAGTTGTTTCGGACTGTGTGTCCCATACATGTTGTTGTGGACTGTGTGTCTTATACACGTTGTTGTGGACTATGTGTCCTATTTTCGTTGTTGTGGACTATGTGTCCTACATACGTTGTGATAAAACGTGGTGAAAGTAGTAAAAAGGTGACAGTTATTTTCTACGACCACAAAGTCTAAGACTAGTGCACAGGTCTAGGACTGTTGTGATTGGACATTCGGGCTAAAACATCCTATGTCGACAATGAAAGTTTTAAAACGTTGAAAAATTTATGGATGGTCGTGAGCCTTGAGCCTCGACGAAGGAAAGAATGAGACACAAAGAAAAGATGCGAAAACAAAGATGCTTTTACATGCATTTGGCAAACGTGCTCACGTTGTTTCGTATGAATGCCTTGAAGGGTAAGGTATTTCATGCTACGTTGTAACATTGTGCCTTGATGGACAATGAAATCCATATGCCTTGGTTACTGTGCCTTGTGTTGGACAGTATGCTATGGATATCCACACACGTTGATCACTGTGCCAGGAGTTTTGGGCAGTGCTGTGGAAAAACACGTTGTGCCTTATTTGGCAATCGAGCCCGATCAGCTCATTTTTAAAACGAAGTTGGGGTCTCCGGAGATTAGGACAGAAAGTTGAAATATAGAAGTGCCATATGTTTCAAAAACAACGTTGATGCTTTGATATTGTGCCTCTGTTTAGTGATTTTATGTTGAATATGAATATTTATATGTACCTGTTGTTTTGTGTTTGGGCATGTAGTCGTCATAATACATCCATATATTGGTATCTCACCCTTACAATATCAGGTGTTCCTGGCCCTCTGATGTGGTGCTTTATTACACGAGGACAAGTGGTGTCGAGAAGTTCCTAACCTCACTTAAGGATAGTACTCCCGATCCTTGAAGAGGTTGGTGAGAATTTTATGGTGGGAACTACAGAGTTCTTTCCAGTAGATGTCTTTTAGATCGACCAGCTTAGGATGTTTCCTTTGGGACGAGTATTTTAAGAAAGCTATTATAGGTGGTTTTAAAGAACTTTGTAATGATCTTATAAATTTCAGTACGAAAGATTATTTCATGAAAATTGTATGTTGAAGTGTTTTGATTTATAAATGAACCTAGTTGTTCCGTGTTATTAAGCATGGTATGATTTTACTTTTGTGTTGTATACACTATTTATATTTTTGTACTCCAAAGAAAAAGAAAAAAATTTCCCTTATTTTCTGACTTATGAAAAATATCAGAAATTATTTTTCGAAAACAACCAGCTAACTTTCCTTTTTAATTTTATTACATGTGATTAGGAGGTAATGCTCAAGAAGGGTGTTACAAAAAACATTTATTTTTTTTTAAAAATAAACTAGGATTTGAAAGCAATTTTTTGCTAGAAAAGTTTAAAGCATCAAATTTTGCTACATATTACGTCACATCACCATTTGTAGTTTTGCTATAAAATCTCAATGTATTAAAGAGAACATTGTAACATTTTTATTAATTTTAGAGTTGATAAAATTTGTGAAATTAATGATAACCTTATGTCATGTGTAACATCCTGTTTTTCGTTATAAGCGCTTCTTTGTATTGTTTGCATGTTTACTTTTTAGAAGTATTCTTAGGAATGTTTAAAAAGGGCTAAGTGGGGTTTGTAGGCTGAAAATCCCTTCCTGATGCATGAACACGGCCGAGCTCATGTATCAGCATGCCTGTACTTAAGGCACCTGTCTTGTGGCTGTCAGGACCACAAGCACGGCCGTGCTCAAAGGGAGCACGGCTCAAAGGGAGCACGGCCGTGTCGGAAACGTGCATAGTTGACGGTCTTTTTGTCTGACCGTCCTAACTTGAACAAGACCCCGTGCTTAAGTTAAGCACGGTCGTGCTCAGAGGGAGCACGACCGTGCTCGGGTCAGAATCTATAAAAAAGAGTCAATCAGCGAGGGTTACGAGTTAAACCCTCATTTTGGTACTTTAGGCAACCCTAAGTGTGACGACAACCTCTTCTTTCCTTTTCCTTTGAACCCAATCAATCTTTGGTGTTTCGTTCTTATTTGAAGAGTCAAATCACTCACTAAGTGCCAGTTAGTAAGGTAACTGTTCTTCTCTCTTTTGTTTCCTTTTCCCTTTTTCATGAATTGGGAACTAACTGGTTAACCTTTTTATGTTGGCCAAGGCTTGAGACGTTCGTTAAGCCAATCCAGGGAATCGATTTAAAGCTGTTGTCAGTTTAAAAGGGAAATCTTCATACCAGGTATGCGGAGAAGGGATAGTATGAATATGTAGGCTTGGGGGTAGCTTAAGACGAAGGGTTACCCATGACCCTTATGTTTTATAAAATGTCTATATGCCTATTTGTTGTTTATATGCCTAAATTGTTATAATGTTAATGTTGGTATGTTTGACAATATATTGTTGCTATGAACATGTTAAATTGATGATGCCATGAATGGGTGAGTTATCATGCTTATGTTATCATGATGTTATTGGTTGTTGATTGAAGTTGTGAACGCTATGATGATAAAACAGTAAAATGTATTAATGACAATGTTAAGGGATGTTTCCCAAATTTCCCATACAACTGAACGGTAGTAATGAGAGGAAAGGTTTATGCCAAAAGGTTTAGTCAAGGACCCTAGGGATTGATCTATGAGTGTTTAGGGACATTTAATACGAAACTGAGATTAAAGGACTAATTTTCCCGTTTTTATAAGACATGAAGATTAAGCCAAAAGTAACGGAATCTAATGTTGAAAGACTTAGTAAAAGGTAATAGGTTTAATCCATGAATTACCCAAGAGGTTTGGCAAAGGTTTCCAACCCTTTCTGGTCGGACCAGTACGGCCACGCTCCAGGTAGCACGGTCGTGCTTAATAAGGAGCACGCCCGTGCTCCAATTTGAATTTCAAAAAGGCCGCTGTGCACAAACATGGTCGTGATTGATAGTCAGCATGCCCGTGCTTGGCTGGAATGTCAGCACGCCCGTGTTGAAGGGGGAGCACGATTGTGCTTCTCTGCCCATAACAAAAAACAGAACTGAAACAGGGGTACTTCACCTCAAACGTCTTAAATAATCTAATAAGATACCAAACGAACTTGAAGAATAAAAGACAAGTGATAAGATGTTGTAACTTGGTAGCCGAGTGGCCAAGGAGACCTTGATGTATGATGGTCAAGGTCGTAATCTCTGGTGCTTAATGGCCAGAGTGTTAATTAAAGATGATATGTATCTTGGTAGCCTAGTGGCCAAGGGGGCCTCGATAGCTGAGTGGTCGAGGTGGTAATCTCTGGTGCAGAACTGCCAAAGTGTTAAAAGATTAAATGATGAAAAGATAACGTTAAACCTCGATAGCCAAGTGGTCGAGGTGTTGATGGTGATAAAACTTGGGTAGCCTATTGGCCCAAGCAGAGGTGGTGGTTATGATTGTGTGTTGTGTTGATCATGCATTCATGCATCAGAGATATTAGTGAGGGATGTTCAACATAGGGGAGGTCGTCTGAGAGTAAGGTGATCTGGCCGTCCGCAGTGAATTATCCGAGAGTTAGGTGAATCGTGCACCTCCTGTGGTGGCTCATCCGAGAGTGAGGTGCGTTGGCTATCCAAGGGGTCCAACCAAGGTTTGGTGAACTGCCCCGGCGTTGGTGTTTAATGACCAATGTGGATATGTAACTCCGAAGTTGACTTCCTGAGGTAGAATGGATCCAAGCGCATAATGGAGTAGTGGAGTAGCACTGCTGTGATAACATGATTATTGTTATGCATTCTCGTCTTGCTAACTGCTTCCTTGCCATTATATTCGTACATATGTTTCTTACTCCCCTTTTCTCTGTTTTGTGTTTTGTGACATGTATCTTTTATGCACAGGACGGCGAGCAGACAGTTGATGAGTGACTCTGAGGAGCCGCGACACGTAGTTAGGATTTCCAGCTTTATGCTAGTTTTGTTCAGTTAGTTTGTTTATCCGAGGATATTTTCTGGATTTGGTTATACCATCTCTGTATTTGACATCAAGGGTTGGGCTTTGTTTTCATGTTATGCTTTCTTTAAAACCTATGTTATGTTTTTATTTCCGCGTTTGAGATTTGTTACAATGTGGTATTCTCTACCCGCTGTTTTTGGTTATTAAATAAATAACGCATGTTTTTATATTTATCTTTTATTGCTTTATATATATATATATATATGGGGTAGAGGGTATCGCATCACGGTTTGAAGTTTTTCTATAAAACTGTAGAACATAAATAGTTTGCATGTTGTATCCAATTAACTTTATGTTGCACATAAGAAGAAGTAGAACATTAGCCTATATATATATATATATATATATATATAGACCTATACTAAGAATCATTTATACCTTTTAAATTGTATAATTATATCCGATAGGCATGACCCTGATATGTTATATGTAAAAATGTTAATCCCTGGATGCATAATTCCTTGGGTGGAGTTCTAAGGGTAATGGAATGGCAGGATGGGTGGTTTAGAGATGGAGGAAGATGAAGTGATTATGAATGGTTATATATGTTACATGATAAGGTGTTTAGCTATGGCATTTTTATTCTTTTTCAAGAAAAAAGAGTTTGATGAAAAGTGATTGTATTCAAACGGTTTATTTAAATGGTGGCAGGCTTGCTTTAGCTTAAATTTCAATTCTTTGTTTCTATATTACATATCTATGTCTATGCAATTCTTTTTTTGTGTTGTCCTGCTTTTTCAATTTGAGTTTTTATCTTTTTCATTTCTTTGTATACATTTTTTAATTTAAGGTACTTGTATCGAGAGATACTGATCCCAGAAGAACGGACTCAGAGGTTTGTGTTTCTATGCCCACACCGAACACATATGCGATTTGATTCTGTGGAAATAAAAGAGTATATAGCTGAACGCTTGGCATTGGCAAAGCCAGAGGATGAGACCCTGTTTTTGTCACCTTGCAATGTAGTGTGAGTCATTTAATTTAATTAATGATAGTAACTTTTATGAAATGTGATTACCTGCTTAAGATTTCCTAACTGATGGGGTCATTGGGTATTGTTAGTGATCAATCCCAAAGAGGACACGGTGTACTATTTAGATCCCTTGCATATGCATTTTAACAATCACAAAAAAAATGAGGGATACACACAATCAGTAAGTATATATATGCATTTATTGTTATCTTCATATATATGATGGTTCAAAATCTTTACTTCAATGAATTTGTTTGTTTTTGCACTCAGGGCTTTGCTAATTCATCAAGGATTAAATGGAGCCAAGTCTCGATTTTCTAAATCATCCAGGACGACTAAATGGATATCTATAATAGTATTTACGAAAATTCTTATGCAATTATTTGATTAAAATTAAAAAAATAAAAGAATTAATTTATTATTTTTTGTTTTATAATGTCCCCTTCAACCGAACAGCGATGACTGTGACTACTATGTTCTGAAGTTTATCAAGTATATCGTCATTCAAAACCAAATGCAAATCCCAACCATGGTATTTAATTTTAGTTCTAGCTTATATAATTTAATTACTCATATTTGATCATTCTAATTTGATTTAGTTTTCATTTTGCAGTATTTTCCTGAATGTAAAAGCATCACATACTCCGATGATCAACTTACTCAACTTAAAGACGAGTGGTGTCGTTATATGGTTATGAATTTTATCAACAATTAAAGGGTACGACATACTCTGATATTATGCTAGCTAGTGTCTCTCCTATAGTATTAGACTTGTGTGTATGTGCAAGTGATCTGTATATGTGTCTTATGCAGGCCGACAACAAGGATTTTGTGCGATCAGGCAGAAAATGGAAGCGACATGCACAAATTATTTAGAATTACTAGTGTGTTGACTAGCTTGTATACATTGTTAGTAGTTCGTGGTTATTGTCTAGTGTAGGTTAGCGACCTTTTGGTTTATGGACTTAAATATTAGAATTGGTTATGTGTAAGCATTATTGTGAATTGTGTTAAAGTATATTAGTTAATTGGTTATATATATGCATGATTTTGATGTTTGGTTTGGTTAATTTGTATGTAAGCTTTGTACATTATATATATGTGCGTGTACCTAAATGCAGCGTTATTGTGAATTGCTGAGTGTAGGTGGGAAATATAGAAAAACAAAGGGAATAATAGAAGGGGGGGGATAGGTAGTGCTTCCTTAAAGAAACACTGTCTAAAGTTAAAAATAGACAGTATTTCTTTGAGAAAGCACAATCTATTGTAGACAGCGCTTGCTTGAGAAAGCGATGTCTTAAGTATACAATAGATAGCGCTTTCTTAAGGAAGCGCTGTCTATTTCTAACTTTAGGCAACGCTTTCTCAAGGAAGTTGTTGCCTTAAAAACATATGTCTTTAAGCTTGTGAAAGTATACACAAATCACAGTAAGTAGTATAGAAAGTAAGTCAGATATCGTTCCCACGAGGATTATAATGTTGTAGCAAATTCCAATTTAGACTATATGCTCTTAGAAGTTAGAATTGATAACAAAAATGGTTGTGTGAGTATAATAACTATTAAACAGAACTTTACGAAAATATTGATTTAAAAGAACAATGTTAAAAAGAGTTGTGTTGTCAAAAGTGAGAAAAACAACCCTAGGTATGCTCCTTCATAACTTCTGCTTAGCTTAGGCTAGGTTATGCTCTGTGTATGCTGCAACATTTAACTCCAAGAAGTAAAAATTTGTTTTCCAACACTGCAAGAGTAGGTTCATTAAAAGCTTTCTATTTTTAGATTCATATTAATTACACCCTCTTCTTAATAAGCATGTTCCAGCTTATTTAAGGACTTGAAAAACTATTCCTAGTCTATTCAACACCATTTAATTTTCCAATTAATGGTTCATTCATTTTCCTTTAACTCTTTCCACTAACTTAATTTTTTCAAACCAAGTAACTTTTACATTCATCTAAGTTGATCACTCTTAAATAAACAGCGCATAACACATGTTAAAGGAAAATGCAGTAACATAATATTGCATAAATTCTGCTAAGCATCCATTACAAGTGCATACCTAAAGCTACAACAAATTAGCTCATGTTGAGCTTAGGTAAAATAGAAAATGCAAATAGGAAGAAGTTCATTACAATGGAAAATAAACGAAAATGGCAGAATGAGAAAGCTGGAGAAGAAGAAGCTCGCGGCTGCTCACTCTCCTAGGTCAGACAACAAGGATATGTCATAAAAGTTGTGTCCTTTAGGGTTACAAAATGCTTATATTCCTCTCCCCTCTTTCATCTATTTTGGGCCAGCATTAAAGCAATATTAAAATAGGTCCCAGGCCCATTTCCAAACGTGTGGGAGAGCTGATCCCTAGGCGCGTGGGCTCCACACTGCAGAGGTACAGGCACGCCTGTGAAGAGAGAGAAAAGGTGTCCACATCAGCTTTGTCCTCTTATGCAGAGCTTCTGAGGTTCAGTTTGCTGCAACAGCCAAGACATCCTCACCCAATGCTTCATGTATGCTCCAGCAAATCTCTGTGTAAACACATAGAAATTAATGAGACAATGATTCAGTATTTGACTTAGCTACAAATATTTACAAACTTGCATATTTATTGACAAAAACAAAGCCTTATACTTAAATATAGCAACAATTCAGAGTAAAAAGGTAATGAAAAACTCTTAAGCGTTACTAAAGGCAAAAAAAAAAAAACACTATTAAAGCCCTTTTTTTTTTTTTTTTGAAGCAAAAGAAACTTATTTCATTTCATCAAAAATCAAGCGATCAAGAAACAAGGGAACCTCATAAAACGTATGGGGGCTAGTATAAGATAAGGAAGCCCTAGCAAGAGAATGGGCAACCTTATTGACTTGCCTCCGAACAAACTATCTTAAACTCAGAGTTAGTAGAAAGAATTGCCTGGCACCTATTAAAACTGCCACCTAGCTCAGTTGTGTTTCTGCAGGGCTTGGACAAAGCATCCACTACAAGCTTGCAATCTGATTCAAATATCACCCTTTGAAAATTTAACAAAACCGCTAGCTGCAGGGCCTCCATGATACCAATAGCTTCAGCCTCCTGAACAGATAGCATTGAGTGAATCGTGGCTGATCTAGCCATAATAAAGGAACCATTCGAGTCCCTAAAACAAAAGCCAAAGCCTGCGGTCTTGTTATCATTAAACATGGCACAATCAATGTTGCATTTCAACACCCCTTGCGGAGGTTTCCTCCAAACATCCTGCTGGCCTGGGACATCATGCATGGTTACCTGGGCACGTGCTTTATGATTCTGCCAACAAAGCCACTCACTTCTAACATCATTGGCTAACGTGATAATACGATCAGTTGTAGTGTGCGTTCCCTCCCAGACTTTCTCATTTCTACTCTTCCAAATGCTCCATAGTATCATGAAGAAATGGTCAAGTTTGTCTCCTTGAAGCACATCACAAACACCAAAGAGCAAGGGAACAAAGGTCTCATACAACGGAATCAACGGCTCCAGAAGCTGCCAAAAGTTTGCTCTCCTCCACACGTCAACAACATGGGTGCATATGAAGAAGAGATGGAAGGCAGATTCTAAACCCTCCATGCAAAACGGACAAAGTAGGGAACAAGCTACACCACGAGCTGATAAGCTATACCGAACAGGAAGCACATCGTGAGCAGCTCTCCAAGCAAAAGAACGAATCCTGGGGGGAACTTGGAGCTTCCATAAAGTGCTCCATTGAACATTCTCACTATCTTGGCTAGAGGGCGTTGATGAGTCAATACATAATCTGTATGCCGATTTAACTGTATATTGACCATCAGCAGAGGGATGCCATGCACATTTATCCTCCCCACTACTAAGGAAAATTGGCATACCATAGATGGCTTGTGCATCAGACTGAACAAAAATTCCGTCCACCAAGTTCCTGTTCCATGAGCGGCCATCTGGACTGATAAGATCATAAACTGTTAAAGCCTGGAGAAGAGAAGGCATAGGAGTAGCAAGCTTGAAATTTTAACATTGCGAAGCCATGGATCTGTCCAAACGTTTATGTTCCTGCCGTTACCAATAACCCAACGGATACCTAGCAAAATCAAAGGAAGTGAACTCCAAATACTCCTCCACGTAAAGCTTGGATTATGGCCAAGATTAGCCTCCAAGAAACCCTTCCTAGGGTAATATCTAGCTTTGAGGACACGAGCAAGAAGGGAGGATGGTTCATTAAGGAGTTTCCATCCTTGCTTGCCAATCATAGCAAGGTTAAATGCTTCAAGGTTACGGAAATTAAGACCACCATGACTCTTTCTTTTTGATAGCTTACTCCATCTAAGCCAATTTAAACTTCGACCACCATTTTTCTTTGAACCCCAATAAAAGGAATTTAGCATCCTTTCAATTTCTTCACCAAGGGACTTTGGCAGCAAAAAGGAGCTCATACAATAGGACGGGATTGCTTGAGCAACCGCTTTAATTAAAATTTCTTTACCAGCTTTAGATAAGGATTTGGCACTCCATGCTTGGCATTTTCTCCAAATTCGATCCTTTAGGTAGGCAACCCCAAATATTTCCCATTACCAATAGTAGAAAAAATAGCCAAGGAAGAAGCTGTTGTTTTGGCTTCAAAGACTCAAGAGGGGGGGTGAATTGAGTTTTCAAAAATTCTTCCTTTTCAAAAACTTACTTTTCAAATTAGATTTGCCTCAGGATCACTAATAGATTAAGAAAGGGCTTTTCAAGATTCAGAACAGACAATACAGGGATTAGGTACAGGCCTTATCAGTCAGCAACTGAAGTTACAATATCAGTTTCAGATTCAGTTTCAGTTTTAATCAACTCAGTTTTGAACAATTAATAACTCAAGATTGATTGCAATAAAACTTCTGGTTTCAATTCAAATTAAACAGATCAAGTTCTCAACTTTAACAATCAGGTTTTATAGCATACAATTCAATCTTTAAGAAACAAGAATAGATTGTATATGATTGAGTTTTAAGCCTTACAATTCAAGAACAGTTATATGCAATTCAGTTCAGATATTGAGCCTTAAGATCAGATTTGAACAACACAAATTATATTGCAGTTTGCACAATGTTCAATCAGTGATTTCAGATTATAACAGAAACAATATTGTACAATGTATATCAAAAACTCAGTTTTATGCGCAAGATAGAAATTAAAGAGCTTTGAGTTTAGGAATACCACACAACCAGATTTATCCTGGTTCAGTCACCACCACTGTGACCTACATCCAGTCCCCACTCCACATGTGGGATTTCACACACTAACACAGCAAGCTTTAGCCAGGTAGCTTGAAAAACCTTTACACCACAGAGCACTTCTTTCACTTCTAGGTTACCACACCTCTTGTGAAAAAGCCTCAATGTTCTTCCTTAGGATTCCTCACCCTAATCACACAGAGAGACTCCCTCTCTCTTACAATGTAATAGAACAGAAAAATTGATTTCTAACTCTCAAAAGTTGAATACACAAATTGAAGCTCTAACAAGATGAAATCACTCTTTTCACAATAAGCTCAAGAAAGATGATGAATGATTTTCACAATTGATCTCTCAAATTGATTTCGTGAGTTTCTGATATTTTCTCAGTATTCTATTGATCCCACTTTATATAGAAAACAAGTTGTAACCGTTTGGGATCAGTCCAAACAGATTTGGGTCTGATATCAGAATCAGCTGTACTGATTCAAGTTCTTGGACAGGGGTTGAGTACAGGGATGTATTAACCATTTTACATACTGAAAGTTTCTGTACACCTGTGTAATACATGGCTGTACTAGTTCTTTAAAAACTTGATCTTGGTTAATCCATCAGTACCATCAATACACCCATTCAGTACATCTATGTATTAATGAACATCAGATTTTTCCAGAAACTTGAATACACGAGTACATAGCATATGTACAGGCCTGTATTCAGTTAACCATTTATAACTGATCTGATTTCATGTTATTCATAGGTGTAGTACATCTATGTACTGAATATTAAGAACTTTATATTCACTTGTCAGGTACAGGAAATGGTATTAATCCCTTTAATACATGGCTGTACTGACAGAGAATTTACTTAACTTCCAAAAATCATTTTCATTAAAACTTATTCCTTTTTAATGCAGGTTATGAAAATTGATTTTCTTCATGCATCATTTCAACTGAGCTATTTGTGAATAAGAGATTTCTTCTCTTACAAATCATCTAAGACTTAAATCTAAATCTCCTTTAAGCTCTTGTCTTGATGACTCCTTGATGTTTGTCCTTGCTTGTTGCTCCTTGAGCTCTTCAAGTTCTTCTTTGGATATTCTCCTTTTAATTGCTTACAGAACTTGATACTTTACAGCTTGATACCTGTCTTTGCAACTTGATACTAAAACACTTGCACACACATTAAATTGTATATTTGTCATATATCAAAATCTCTATGTCATTGAGTCTTACAGAAGCTATAGAGGAACATAATGAATTCTCTAAATTTTTACCAAAAAATAGAGCAGACTTCGAGTAATTAATTGCTTGGCCTGAGGCAGCTTCATAATCAGAAAGAATACCTTTTAAGCACTCCACCTCCTGCATATTGGCTTTACAAAAGATAAAGCTATCATCCGCAAAGAGAAGGTGGCTAATAGAAGGAGCCCCTCTACAAATACGGACCCCATGGAAATTACCCAAATTCTCCTTATTTTTAATCAAAGCAGATAAGCCTTCCGCACATAAAATGTAGAGGTAAGGAGAGAGAGGGTCCCCCTGGCGTAACCCTCTAGAAGGAATGATGGGCCCCACTCTGTCATGATTCATCAGGACATGATACTCTACTGAAGATACACACATCATGATCCAAGAGACCCATAACTCATTAAAGCCAAGCTTCAAGAGAACTGCCCTCAGATAATCCCATTGCACACTATCAAAAGCCTTAGAAGTATACAGCTTCAAAGCCACATGCCCATTTTTTCCTGAAGATTTACACTTAAGAAAGTGCATAATTTCAAAAGCAGTATGAGCATTATCTATTATAGAACGCCCCGGGACAAAAGCCGCTTGCTCTTCAGAGATGCATTTTCCAATTATAGGCTTCAAACGGTTGGCAAGGACTTTGGATATGATTTTATAGAGCACATTGCAGAGTGAGATTGGCCGCAGGTCCCTCATTGTAACAATATTATCCCCCTTTGGAGCCAAAACAATATTAGTATCATTGAGAGAGGATGGAAAACGGCCCAAGGCTAACCAGGTGCAAGAAGCCTCAAACACCTCTCTACCAATAATAGGCCAGAAGCGCTGGAAAAACCCAGGATTAAGGCCATCTGGACCCGGGGACTTATCTGGGTGCATATCAAAAATAGCTCTATAGAATTCATCTTCAGAAAATGGGGCAGTAAGAGCAATATTATCCTCATCAGAAATACGAGGGTGAATACAAGAGATAATAGAATTAAAATCACCTTGCCTGGCTTGGTAGATATTTGTGAAGTAATCAAAAGCAAGGTTACATAAGCCTTGCTGATCCTCCACCCACATATTAGAATCAGATTGAAGCCTTTTAATTTTATTCCTGCTCCTTCGTGCAGTAGCAGAGGCATGGAAGAACTTTGTATTAACATCACCATCCTTAAGCCAGAAGTTCTTTGCTCTTTGCCTCCAGTAACTATCTTCTTGAAGCAAGACACAAGAGAGCTTTTCTTTTAAATCTAGCACCATGTGGATAGAATCATCATCCTCCAGTAAACGCAGCCTCTCAATATCAGAGCGGTACTTGGCTGCAAGCCTTCTATACTGAGGACGATTAGATTTGCACCAAAGATCCATATCAGCAACACAATAATTTAATTTCATAAGAACATCGCTTGCAGGGTAATTTTGCCAACCCTCTTGAACTAACGCAATAAGATCAGCTTCAAGAAGCCAGGAGTTCTCGAAGCGGAAAGAACGCCTAGGTCTTTGAATCTCAGGAGGCGAGAGACATAGCAATATTGGAGTATGATCAGAGATAGAGGCACTAAGAGTTTGAAGCCGAGCA
Source organism: Echinosophora koreensis (assembly GCA_035048595.1). NCBI lineage: Eukaryota > Viridiplantae > Streptophyta > Magnoliopsida > Fabales > Fabaceae > Echinosophora > Echinosophora koreensis. The sequence continues at coordinate 318,930 of JAPCYP010000144.1, forward strand.
AGAGGATAGGAGTTTTTTCCAATTATTAGTAACCAGAGCCCTGTCTAGACGTTCCTGCTTTGCAATGGGAGTGCCTAGGCTTTTTAAACCAGGTAAATTGACAACCATCAAGAGGGATGTCAACTAGGCCACAATCACTCACCGCTTCCCGGAAGCCTCTAATAAGCCAAGGAGCCCGCTCAGGGCCACCACGCTTGTCTTCCGAAGATAAAAGGTCGTTAAAGTCACCAATGATACACCATGGATCCTGAGACATAGTTGAGAGGGACCTCAAAAGATTCCAAGAAGCCCTCCTACGAGTAGATTCAGGATAACCATAAAAAAGAGATAACCTCCATCTTCCTTTAACATCATCCTGGATGGACATGTTAATGAAGTTCCTTGAATAATTAATCACAGAGCAATTAAAAGACGATTTCCATAAAACAGCCAGGCCACCACTTCTACCTTCTTTATCGACAGCAAAAGAACAATCAAAACCAATCTTCGAACAAATTTCAGTAATTTTATTTGAAATAACTAAAGTTTCAATGAGGAAAATAACATCAGGATTATAGACCCTTACAAGGTCTTTGAGGTTAGGAACTGCCTTGACGTTCCCCAGGCCTCGACAGTTCCAACTAATAATACTCATGGTGCCCGGCAGGCCTGGGAGCCAGGCTCTGCCGCTAAAAAAGGACTGTGATCATTAGGGATGGTTGCATGGGGGGCAAAACTGGACGTGAGAGCTGTAGTAAATTCGGTGTGACTAGCAATTTTGGAATCTTGTTGACCTTGCACCCCCTGGTTGACTTCCTCATTAATCTCATTAACTGCACTTCGTGGATGGTCCTCCACCCGCCCACGTTTCTTTCCTGCAGCAGCAAAATCGTCCACAATCATTTCATCATCAATGCGTGATTCCTCCTCATAATTCTCAACGGGCATATCCAAACGTATCTTAGGAATAAATAGCTCGGGATTTTGAAAACGTCCGCCATTCCAGCAATTACATCATTATCAGCATTAGTGACCGCACCATTAGCATCAGTTTTAGCCGTTACTGATCTGTGATTAATGGCTGTCTGATTTGGTCTCAACGGACCCATTAATGGCGCCACCCAATATGACTGGCCCTCCTCCCTCAACCACCGTGAACCACTACTTCCAGAGGGCTTTCTCATATCTGCTCTCAGTTGTGGTCCCCAACCTCTGCTCCCATCATCATGCTGACATGCAAACAACTTGAGGCAGTGATCCTCATTATGCCCAAGGAAGCCACAGAAATAACACAAGGAACTCAGCCTCTCATACTTGAACTTCACTTCTTTCACATCTCCTCCAGGCTTTCTAATTTTCTTGGATCGCTTCAGTGGGTTTGCGGACATCAATAAGAACCCTGATCCTCATAAACAATCTCAGGTAGTTAGAATTATTCTTTGCATCATACTCAAGGAACTCCCCAATAAAATTACCAATGCTTTTTCCTATCGCCTCAGACATGAATCCCATTGGTATGTTGTGGACTTGAATCCAAAAAGGAACAGTATAGAGAGGGACATCTTCAGGTAACTGTCCTTCAGGAAAAAGCCCTAGGATTAAAATATGGTTGTCAAAATACCAAGGTCCTTGCTTTAGCACCCTATGAATATCCAAATGATGAAAGAATTGAAACAAAAACAGCCCCCCTTCTGCTTCCTTGATGTTTACACCACACGCTGGATGCCAAAAATCCGCCATCTTATCCTTCATCACATGAACCCTAATTGGTCTGTCAGTTAAAAAACGGCCAACCAGACATAACCTAGGAATAGGGACTTCAGTTGCAACCTCCTCTCCTTGGACATCCAACGCCACGTCCTCCTCCTCTTCCAGAGATAAACGGTCCATTGATAGGGTATGAAAGAAAATAAAGAAAAAGGGAAGAAAACAAAGACTTCTCACAAGGAGAGAAAACTTCTCGCCAGAGGGAGAGAATACAGCAAGAAACTTTCATTGTAATTTTTATATTAAGCCCTTTTCTGTAGTAGTGTAATTTTTCTCTTTTTATAACTGTGTGCTTTAAAGTTGTAGTTTTATTAAGAGGCTAAATTTTTTAAAACCAAAAACGGCGAATTTAAACAATGAATATTAAATGGCTCATCGTTGATCGATCCTTTATTTTTTAAAATCATGAATATTAATTGCTTATGATAAATACAGTAAAATCATTGGTACTTTGTGAGGTGATTTTGTCGATGAAATGTATCATTATTTCAACACAAAAGATACAAGTAGTCTTGTTATAGTAATTTATAGGCAAAATTACACTTTTGGTCCCTTAAGTTATTTGTTTTGTTCAAATTGGTCCCTTAAGTTTTTTTTTGACAAACTAGACCCTGTAAGTTAGGTTCAGGTTTCAAATTGGTCCCTTAAGTTTTTTTGTGACAAACTAGACCCTTAAGTTATGGTCGGGTGACAAATTGGTCCCTTAATTTGTCAAATGAACCAATAAAGTAGACCCTTAATTTATTATTTTTAATAACTTAAGGGACCAATTTGTCACCCGAACAATAACTTAAGGGTCTACTTTGTCACAAAAAAACTTAAGGGACCAATTTGAAACCTGAACCTAACTTACGGGTCTGGTTTGTCACAAAAAAAAACTTAAGGGACCAATTTGAACAAAATAAATAACTTAAGGGACCAAAAGTGTAATTTTGCCTAATTTATAATCACGTAAGTTGAAAACATTTAACGGTAGGTGTATTGTTCTCATAATTTAGTTATTATTTTCGACTCCATTATTATCATATTCATAAACTATGATAGCTCATGCTAATATATCATTATTGGTTGCCAGGCAAAACAGTCATTTCAAATGCTTATCATGAAACAAAGTTTATTAAGATGGTGTTTAGAAAATTGACAAATCTCACACTTAAAAGACTCAACCAGGGACGGACCTATGTTTATAGGTTGGGAGGGCGTTGGCCCTCCTGATTTTTTTTTTCTTTAATCTTAAAAAGTACATATAAATAAAGAATATATATATATAATAATAATAATTAATAATAGATTGTAATTCATTTATATTATTATATATATTATTATCATATTGCATATTTTCTTTCAAGTTGTGGGTTCCATAGTTCTTTTGATTTAAAAATTTACCAAAAAATTTAGTGTAGACTCAATTATAGATACTTTTTTGTGACATGTGGGAAAAGTGTTCCATGTTTTGATATATTGCTAACATGATTAACTAATTTTGGAACATATAATTATGAATCTTTTGCGTAAAACTTGATGTTTATATATTTGTTGGAAATTTTTTTTTTTTTTAGTTGGCCCTCCCAAGCATTCAGATCAGGCTCCGTCCCTGGACTCAACATAGTGGCTTCATCAAGAGTTGAAGATGAATTGGAGGAGGATGAGGTTAACTCTGTTCCCCCTCAAGAATCTCCCAATCCAAGTAAATATTTGAAGGAGACAGAAGGTTCAAATAAAGATCCTAATGCAAGATTCTCTGTGGTGATGACCAAATCACAGAAGAAAAAGCAAAGGAGAAAAGCAGCTTTAGCAGAAAAGGCTGAAAGGTATAACACCCAATCTAAAGGTAGTCCTACATTCTAACTTTTTATGAAGATCATTTATTTGAATTGTAGGGGTTTTGGTTGATTAAAAACCAGAACTGTCCTTAAAAATTTCTGCTTGGCTAATAGACCAGATATGGTTTTTATAGCTGAGCCTTGGATCAATGTAAATAATGTTCCTGATTCCTTTTGGAGATCTCTTGGTTTAAAGATTTTTGTGATGAATATTAGGAATGGCTTATTGCCTAATATTTGGGGTTTGTGTAAATTGGATTTAAGTCCAACAGTCATGGAAATTTCTGATCAGCAGTGTTCTTTAAAACTTGATGTCAAGGATCAGAGTATTTTTGTTAGTGCTGTGTATGCAAGCACTGATTATATCAGAAGAAGATCTCTCTAGAATGAGCTGACTGTCTTTCATCAACAAAACGTTGGGTCATGGTGCATCATTGGGGATTTCAATGCTGTCCTTGGTTCTCATGAGGCTAGAGGTTCTTTCCTGCCTTCCAAAGTGTCTTGTGATGAATTCAAGGATTTTTCTGACAATGCCAAGCTGATTCATCTTCCAACAAAGGGTGCTGACTATACTTGGAGTAATAGAAGGAGGGGCCTGGCCCTTACAGAAAAAAGGCTTGACAAAGCTATTTGAAACCTTGATTGGATTGATTTCTGGAATTCCTCCTCTTGCAGTACTTTGGTGAGGAGTCAGTCAGATCACTTTCCTCTTCTCCTGTTTGCCTTAGAATTGGTTAGATCTTTTCCTTCTTCTTTCAAATTTCATAGAATGTGGATTGAGCATCCAGATTGTGAAAGATTAATAAAGGAGGTTTGGAATAGGCTTGTACAGGGCTGTCCTATGGCTGCCTTGTCTAAAAAGCTGAAAATCTTGAAAGTGGAGTTGAGAAATGATTTTTGGGGGCATTCATTTAAGAGTTCAAAATGCCTTAGCTGCAGTAGATGATATCCAGAAACAAATTAATTCCTTAGGGTCAAATGACAACTTGATGGAGCAAGAAGCATTAGCTCAACTTGAGTTGCAGCATGCTCTAATGTATGAGGAGGAATTTTGGAGGGAGAAAACCAAAGTGAAATGGCATTGTGAGGGTGACAGAAACACTGCATACTTTCACAGACTGACCAAGATTAGATATGCTTCAAAATCCATGAATTACCTGAAAGATGGAGATATTATCTTGGAGGATCATGATGAGATTGCATCTCATGTTCTTAGTTACTATTCTAATCGATATGATGTCCCTAATAACTACCAAGTTAATGACATAAGTCAGTTCTGTCATTTCTGATTCAGTATCTTTGGAGGACAACACTGCACTAACAAGAATTCCTTCTAGTGATGAGATTAAAAAAGTTGTTTTTGCCTTGAATGGAGAGGGTGCCCCTGGCCCTGATGGTTTTGGATGTTTTTACCAAACCTATTGGAAAATTATTGAAGAGGATGTGTGCAAATCTGTTATGCAATTTTTTAATCATAGCTGGTTGCTTCCAAATGTTAACTCTAACCTTGTGGTCTTAATTCCTAAAACCCCTGGTGCTAACAAAATTGAAGACTATAGGCCAATTGCATTGGTTAATTTCCAATTCAAGGTTATCACAAAAATCTTAGCAGACAGACTTGCTTGTATTGCTCCCAAAATTGTTTCTAGTCACCAAAGAGGCTTCATTAAGGGCAGACATATACAGGAGTGTATTTGTGTGGCTTAAGAAGCTGTCAACCTCTTAGATTTCAAGTCCTTTGGGGGAAATCTGGCCATGAAACTGGATATAAGGAAGGCCTTTGATACACTAGATTGGAATTTTCTAATTTCAGTCCTAGTGGCCTTGGGTTTTAGTGATAAGTTTTGCCATTGGATCAGGATCATACTTCAATCAGCTAAATTATCCTTCTTGGTGAATGGTAATGCAGAAGGGTCTTTTCTTGTAGGAGTGGGGTTAGGCAAGGAGACCCCCTTTCTCCCTTGCTGTTTTATGTTCTCAGCAGGGGGATCTCTCAGCTTGTTCAGTCTGGAGTGGTTAAGCCACTAGCTGGTCCTAGAAACATATCAGCCCCTAGTCAAATTCTATATGCAGATGATGTCTTGGTCTTCTGTAAGACTCAAAAAAGCTGCCTAGAGTCTTTGATGCACTTGTTCAATAAATATAGCCAAGTCTCGGGTCAGCATCTTATCCCAAGTAAGTGTAAATTTTATACTAGTTCCATCCCTACTGTGAAAAGTGCTAGAATTGCATCCATCTTAGGATTTGGCCCTGGAACTTTGCCTTTTCATTATTTAGGTGTTTCTCTCTTCAAAGGGAAACCTAAGAGGGCTTATTTACAATGCATTGCTGATAAGATAATGTTGAAGTTTGCATCTTGGAAAGGAAATTTACTCTCTTATATGGGTAGGGTGGAGCTTGTAAAATCAGTTATCCAAAGTATGCTTTTGTACAGTTTCCATGTTTATCTTTGGCCTTGTTCTCTCATTAAGGATTTGGAGAAGGCCATTAGAAATTTTGTCTGGACAGGTGACAGAAAATCGAAGAGTGTTGTTGCTTGAGATGTTATCTGTTCTCCTATGGCAGGAGGAGGTCTTGGCGTTAAGTCACTAAAGGCTCTTAATAATGCTACCTTTTAAAACTTTCTTGGGAGATCTTAGCCTCTAACATGGGTTGGGCCAATTTCTTGAAGGACAGGTTCAGATTTGATAAGAATCTCTCTGCATCATATGTCAAGTCTTCAATCTGGCCAGGGATCAAAATGAATTTGCATGCAGTTTTTGACAACTCAATTTGGCAATTTGGAGATGGAAACTCAGTTAATTTTTGGTTGGACAAATGGATTTCTAAGCCTTTGGTGGATCTGCTTCAAATTCCAGTTCATTTGCATAAAGGTTTAAGCTCTTTAGCTGCAGATTTCATTGATAAAGGAACTTGGTGCATTCCTGATATTCTTCTGAATAAATTCCCTGCTCTTGCCATCTTGTTAACAAATGTGAATATCCCTTTTTCCACTGAAGCTGATCAACTCATTTTGGAAACCTTCTCCTATTGGTTATCTATCCCTTAAAGATGCTTTCTGCCATTTAAAACCTCCTCAAGCAAGGTGCTCTTGCACAAAGTTGATTTGGAGCAGGTTCACTCCTCCTTCCAAATCATTTGTTTCCTGGAGATTATTCCACAACAAACTCCCTACAGATGATCAGTTGCAGAAGAGAGGTTGCTTCCTTGCCTCATGCTGCTGTTTGTGCAAAGCTGATTCAGAAACAGCAGATCCCCTCTTCTTGAATTGATGCTATGCAAGGGATCTTTGGAGCTGGTTAGGATCTGTCGTCAATGTCCACATTGACAGATCTTCAATTAGGACTATTTTCTTGACCTGCAATCGAAATTGGAGTGATCAAACCAAAGATATTGTTGCTGTTGCTATCATCAATGTGCTTTGGATCATCTGCTTCAGCAGAAACAAATTCATCTTTGAGGAGAAGGTCATAATAGTTAGGGTAGCAATCAACATGATTAAAGTTGCTGTCTCTTTGATAGGTTGCTTAACAACCAGCACTATGTCCTCTTCTGTTTCAGAATTCTCAATCTTGAAATACTTTAAGGTGACTTGCCAACCCCCAAAAGCTGATAAAATTATTCAGGTTTTTTGGATTGCCACTCCTTGTGGTTGGATCAAGGTGAATACGGATGGTGCAGCTAAGGGATGTCCTGTCTTGGTTGTGGAGGAGGAATTTTCAGAGACCACATGAGAACTGTGCTGGGATGTTTTGCAGAATTCTATGGCATTGGTGACTTTTTCAAGGCTGAATTGTATGCAGCAATGACTTCTATTCAGATAGCTGCTTCTAGGGGTTGGAAAAGGCTTTGGATGGAGTGTGACTCCTCTCTTGTGGTTCAAGCTTTTTCAAATCCAGATATTGTCCCATGGAACCTTAGAAACTTATGGAACAATTGTATTTTTGTCTCTAGGACTTTAGATTTTAAAATTACTCACATTTTTAGAGAAGGCAATCATTATGCTGACAAGCTAGCTTCCTATGGAGTTGTATCTAGGGTTTTCTCTTGGTGGGATTTGATTCCTTCTTTTATTAGGGATGATTTTAATCGTAATAGGTGGGGTCTCCCTAATAATAGATTCCCCCCCCCCCCCCCCCCCCCCCCCCCCCCCCCCCCCCGCGGCAAATGTTATTTGTATTCTTTTTGTTTTATTAATAAATTCTAGGCTTGTTGCAGATGATTGTTAGGGTTTGAGGTGCCAACTTAGTTAGGATGTCTCTCCCTTTTGTGATGCTTTTGCAAGCCTATGCTTGTTTAAAAAAAAAAAAAAAGGCTCAGCACAATGTTGTAAAAACAAAGACGAAAAGACATATAGTTAATTAGAGAAAAAGGAGGATGTCCAAGACGCTTGTGCTGAAGCCAGACCTATGATGCAGGAGAGTGAGACTCGGACTGAGGCTAGGAGCCAGAAGACAACACCTTATGACCATACCTTTCATTAGACATATAGTACAACCCTCCCTGTTCCTTAACAACTCTAATCATCCTCCCCGTGGCAAGATCCTGAAAAAAAACAATGAGAAGGGAAAAAGGTTACTGCACAGTTCTGGTCCTGAGTAAGCTTATGAATATAAATTAAGTTGTTGGACAGTTTGGGAACATAAATCACATTTTTCAGTTTAAATGAGGGTTGAAGATCAATATTCCCAGAACCAACAATACGGGTACGAGAACCATCAACAACAATAATATAATAAATATTGGAAGGAGATGTATAAGAGGAAAAAAATTTGGAATGGAAGGTCATATGACCAGTGGCACCAGATTCAAGAATCCAAGCATCCTTAGGGATAGTACCAGAGGCAGAGAAGGAGCGGGAGCCAAAACTCTTACTAGTCATTGCCAGAGAACATGATCCACAATGCTTACTAAATAAGTGATTTTCTATCATGGAAACAACTCAGAAACAACGATAGTAACGAGAAGGAATGAGGCTTCTAAAAGACCCACAAAAATGTCCTCAGATAGCGATTTGAACCACTCAAACGGACTGAGGAAGGTCGTGCTACAGTGAGAAGCGTGTGGCGAAATGGTGGCCGGAAGGCGGCGTTTGGCTTATACGCGCCCGGAGCTGTGGTAGCGTGTCCGACGTCCATTGGCCTCGAGATTTTGGGTTCATGTCGATTTTGGGGCATCGAACCAGATGGTGAGGTCAATAGCGCGAGATCAGCGGCGGACGATCGTGAACAGGGCTGGACAGCCGCTAATGGCGGGGGACGAAGGCTGAACCAAAACAAACAGTGGCCTGTATATTAAATTCATAAATTTTATGATGAAGATAATGTATGTATAACCAAATATATCAAGCAGGCGTTGTAGTGTAATGGAAAGATAGCTTGGATGAATTGTAGATTTCTTGTGTTCCAATCTCATTAGGTGCATTTGGAGTCATTTTCCTAATTTCGTTGGTCAGCAGTAGTTGAAGGGGCACGTGGGTGGTGGGAACCGTGCAACCTTGGGCAACGTGAGTAGTGGGTAAGTGCGACCTTGGTAGCATGGATGTAACACCCCATTTTTTTGCTTTCTAATTATATAAATGATTATATTCTTATCCAAGACTTAGAAAATGACTTTGGATAAACTAAAGTCATTTCCCTATTATACTTATTTTTATAAGGTTACGGGGAAGTTTTGGGTTGAAAATTCAGACAGAACCCGGTCTGTGTTTTCTGTATTTTCACTGACTGTAAGATTTTACTGATCAGAAACCGTATTTTCGACTTGGGAACGAAACGATTAGGTTTTATATTTTGCTCCCATTGATTTTCTGTATTTCGGAAAAATTCGTTAGGAATGAAATAAAAATTATTTTATTCGGGCGTAATCTTTAAGGAAAACGGAAAAAAAACCGAAGTCGGGAGATTAGTCAGGTAAACGATGAAATCGATTATGGAGCTGAGGTATTTGGAGTAATTAATGTAGCAGAGAGGACAAGGAGTCAAGCATTAATTTCAGGTAATCATGAATTTTCAAATGAAATGACCAAAATACCCATAAGTTAAACCTAACCGACATTTGGTTAAATTTTAACCATGGTTAAGGAACCATGGTTAATTCTTATGGTCCAAAATCAGCCACACCCTTCACCAATTCTTGACCACATGATTTTAACCATAGTCACTAATTAACCCTAGTTAAGTTACTAATTAACTATAGTTAAGTTATTATATTATTTTCTAACTTAAGCTTAGTCAATTTGACTCAACCATGGTTCTCTTATCACATTAAACAACACAAATTCTGCCCCTAACTCCCTCATTTTCGTGCAGCCCACACTCCCCGACACTTAGTCATTTTCTAACTTCATCTTCATCACTTTCCCTCATTTTCTCAAGAACACCATAGTTGAGGTTGTGAAGAACTTCATCATTTCTTACCATTTCTTTAAGCTACAAGAGGTAAAACCTCATCTCCTTGATCATCTAAGCTTCCTTCTTCATTGATTTCACTTGTTTCATGCCATTATCTTCATGTTTTTATTCTTAGATCTAGAATCTTCTAAAATCTCTAGAAAATTGTAGAAAAAAATCCTATGATCATGAAACCAATTTCTATGATCTTGTAATCATCTCTATATTGTATATCTAGAAGCATGAGATCAAACAAAATTTCTATCCTTGTTTTCCAAGCTTGGCCGAATCCAAGCATAAAAGGAGAAAAGATGTTTTATTTCAACTTTTCAAGTATAACACTTGTTTTGATCTCTTGAATACATATGATAGTTAAATCTAAAAGCTTGATGATTTTGAAAATCCCTAGCTTAATTTAATGAGCATGACCGAAAACCCTAACCCTTGTGTTAGTGGAGTTTTTTTATTTAATCTTAGTTAAGTGATTAATGATCATGTATCTCTAATGCTTAAGGATCATTAATCCAAAAGTTTACAAAATATTATCATGTTTAGCCAACTAAGCTAGTCATGGTCGAACCTAGCCCTATGTGGAATTAGAGAATTTAATTTTAACTTTTGTATTATGATTATTGATCTTAAGTTCTATGTGCTTAAGGATCACTAATCCAAGAGCTTAGGAATTTTAGAAATTTTTAGCTATCTAAACACCTCATGCCCGAAACCCTCATGTAGGAAAACAGGTGTATTTAGTTGTTTGGTTGATGATTTTAATTGTGGTTGTTGAAGGTTGATTTGTGTGTAAATCGTGTACGAGTTTACGGAGAGCAGACGTTTAACGGGACTTTAATTCGGAAGGAAAACTTCGAGAGGAAAACTGTAACTTCAAGAGGTAAGGGGAGTTTGCCTGAGGAGCTTCGATAACTATGTTTATAAATTTGGTGTGTGTGTAACTATTTGTGATAGTTTGTGGTGTTTGTTTAAAAATTATTACATAGTATTCTGTTATACATGATTTATCTGTGAAAGCATGCTATAAATTGTGATGTGTTAATTTATTATTGGTTGTGAAGGCATGTGATAAATTGTGTTGTATGGAATTTTCTGTTGATTTTATGATTGGTTGGAAGCCTGACATCGGTTAATGCTCATTGGAAATTAAGGATAAAACGTTAAGAAAATTTAAGGAAAACATTATGTTTTTGAAAGTTAGTGGATTTAATTTTAAAGTAAAAAAATAATTAATTTAATGAGTTTAATGAAAGGATAAGTTAACGAGTGACAACGACTACTACGTGAAAAAAATTCACTTTCGTACTTTTTTCAAAAACGATGGGAAAATGGAAATAAATCTTAATTTTAAGAAAATGTATTTTAAAAATTGTTTTAAGGTTGTTGATAAATAATTTCTCAAGAAATAAGGGTTTTTTTTTTTTGCCTAATGGCAGTATGGGGAAAAACGATCTTTTAAGTGGGAAAATAAATTTATATGCCAGAAAGGATTTTCAAAGGGTTAATGGATTTTAGAAATAAAAATAAAGGGTTTGAGGAAAAATGATTTTTCGTTGTGGTTTAAAACGAATTTCATTAGAAAAGGATTTTTGGAAAAGAATTTAAGAACAGCTAAAATTTTCCGACAAACTTGGATAAGTTTTCGGAGTTTTTGTTTTGGTATTTGTGTTTCACTGAACAAAAACTCTTTGGGAAAAATAAAGGAAAGGATAAGGACCTAGATTGCCGAGACGTCGGGCTAGTGTTCCTAAGAGGAAATTGTACTTTAGAGGTGAAAGGAATTGTAATGGAAATTGTATTTTGGAGCTGGAAGGAGTTGTAATACCTGAGAAAGGGTAGTCGGGCGCTTTAAGCCTCGACAAAAGGAAAAATGAACGAAAAAAGAACAATTACGATAATAACGGGTTTTACATGCATAGTCTGGCAGATATGCCATTTTGGGCAGACGTGCCTTGTGTATCGAGCTACAATTTCACAAAGGGTGACTTGGGTAAATTGGTTAGTTACAGACCAAAGATAAATTCTAGGGTCTTTGGGTCTTAGCGACATTCGGGCTTCGAAAATCCAGCGAATACTTGGGGCCTTGCAACCTTGGGTCGTGGAATTCGGTTACCTGGCACGAATGTACTCAATAGGGAACCATTCCAATATTATTTTAGGTGCTCCATTGTGATATTCCTGAACAATTGGAGCCAGACCTAAATTTAGAGGCCGACCTCATGAGACAATTGTGTTAAGGGTATCGCAGCCTAATCATTGCTCAAAGGAGGGAAGTTAGCATCTTCGGAAAATAAAGGTCAAGACTCATAGGATGGATATTGAAGTGCCATGCATTTTTGAAAAATCACGATTGGATAATCGGGTATGAATCCCATTGGTAAGAAATATTTATAGTATGTATATATGATGTTTGTTTGAGTGTCGTGCATGTAGTTATCATAATGAAACTCAATATTGGTATCTCACCCTTGCTTTATTTATTTTCATGTTGGGTTTCTACTATGCTTCTATATATATATATATATTCGAGTACAGATGAACCACACGGGTCTGATATCTTATTCGGGGATACGTTCCCTGCACTTTGATGATACTGATGATGGGAGCATGTGGACGATTAACACGGGCTCCCGCAGCGATACGTACACCGTGCCGATATGTACTACTACGGGTACATTAGCGACCAGATCACAAACCAGTACTCACAGCTTTGAGACAGCCGAGATGCCATTTCCCCGATGTGGTTACTACTGGGGACTCTGGTGGAGGCAGAAGACTTAATACAGCAGCAGCCAATGATTCAACCCTTTTGCGAGGCAGCGCCAGCATCACCTCTAGCACCGATAATCCTAGTTCTGGTGGTGGACGAGGAGATCGAGGAGGATCCCATCAAGAACGAAGAGGAGGTGCGACCGGGCTTCTTGCGGCCGAGGAGGACCATGGTGGCCTTCCTAATGGCTTTCTTTAGGTGCGACCAGCAGTAGGACTTGTTTCGGGTTTACATTTTGGGGAGTAGTGGTATGTTGGTAGTCTGTATACTTTGGTTACGGAGAGCCATCTTTTTGAGTCGTGGTTCTAGACTACCGCTACTTATAGTTTGCTTATTTTATTTTATGTTATGACTTGGGTAAATGACCTGTAAGTATAAGGTCCTTATGTAAAAAGTGACGATGCCTATATATATATATATATATACACGGTTGTCAATTATCAATGTTTGATTTGTATCGATCGAAATTAAAAGAAAAAATTTTTACAACTAATTTCCAGTGAGTTTAAGAAATAGAGAAAAATATATTTTTCCAAAAGCAACCAGCGTAATTATTTTCAGTCTTCTAGTTTCAACATGTAGCGCCAAGGGGGTGTTACAATGGACAACTGGCGCGTCGTTAATGGTGCATCCGATTCGAGGTGGCCCAACCTCAAATTGAGTCCCTGGTTTATTCTGGTTCAACCACGATTTGATGATGTTATTACCGGTACACAATTTCCTATCTGGTCTACTATGTGTACCGGACCGAACCGGTCTGGTCCTGTTTTAATAACAATACGTTAATATTATAATTCAACATCTTTGCAAGTGTATATATATATGTGTGGGCGCACGCGCCTAATGTTACCTTTTTTGTAAAATAATTGATTTAATACACGTAACTCAAATTTTTTTATACCTTACTTCAAATAGAACTTATACATGAAATTGTTCATCTGTTTGTTATGCATATATTTAGAAATTAGAAATATAAATTATAAACTATACTATTCATAACCGTGAATCACACTTATAATGTTGTTTACAAGGATGCCTTTTAGAATTTGAACTAAGTAGGTTACTCTAAAATTATTATATTTCTTAATGGTTTGAGTTTATAATACTTTGCTTTTAGTAGTTCTCTTTATCTTTTTCAGAAATTTCAACAATATTTTTTACATTTTAATTTATTACTATTATAATCCAACATCTTCCCAGGTATATATATGTGCCAAATGGTGTCTTTTTTTTTTTTTTTTGTAAAAAATAACTGATTTGATAAATCAATTTTTTTCTTTTTTTCTTACTTCAAATAGAACTCACACATCAAGTCGTTAATCTGTTTGTCATGCATATATTTGAACTTAAAAATATAAATTGTAAATAATATTATTCACAGCCCATGAATATCTCGTGCATCGCACAGGTACTAATACTAATATTACATACAGACATATAGACACATGCATATTCGACAACATAAGTCTACTATCTATGAACCTAGTGTCTTCAGGAGGTTAGAGCGCCCATGGTCAACTAGACAAGATAGAATGGGGGGGACATTTAGCTGTGTCAACTAGGCAAGGTGAGGCTACTAACTGTAAACTCAGTCTGTTTAGAAGGTTGGAGTTTCCTAGTTCAGCTGAATCAGTTAAAGCTGAGGGGCATTTTAAGCATCATGTCTGCTATTTTCAAACCTAGTAGTTCCTGGAGATTCAAGTTTCTATATGTAGCAGAGCCATATTAGTTGAGAACAAGGGCAGCAAGAAGAAGTTCCTACAAGCAAACAAATCATATCAACTGAGAACCAGAGCAGTCGATAAGGTAAAGGTACAATATCAAAATCGGAAATTTGATTCGGATGACATAATGCATCTTTCACCTCCCTCTTACCTTTGTCAGCTAAAAGATGCATGGGGCATATGTTAACACAAAAAATGCTAATGGTTGATTAGTTGGTAAGGAATTAGCTGACAGACGAATAACTAAGTAAGTTAGTTGAAAGACGGCTAACTGAATAAGTTAGCTAACAAACGACTGACCGACTAAGTCAGCTGAGAGGACGAACAGTTGAGACAGCTGGTTAGTAGATATTAGACTTCAAATGTATCAAATAGGCCTTATTAATTATATATATGGTCCAACGTTTTAAAAACATTGATAAAATAGCCTAATGTGATTTGCCAAATTTAGCTGAGAAGATCAGCTGAACCAAGATCGACTAAACCAAGATTAGCTGAACCAAGACTGACTGAACTAGGATGAGTTGAATGCAACTGTTGAGCTGAGATAGGTTGATGAGAAGCAGTAGTTGAGTCAGTTTAGCTAAGGAGATTTAGCTAACGCAGAATTAGCTGATGAAAGATCGGTTGAAGAAGTTAAGATGAGCTTAAAGGTCATTTTTGGGCCTTAATAGGGTCGTTTGGATGTTGATTAAATGGGTCCACGGCTTTAATAATATTCAGAAAAGGAAGAATTGAAAAACAGTTTCATTAATTTAACCACTTTCCTAGTTTATGGGTTGACCATGTCACAAACGTGCATGAACACCTACTCCCTAAAAAATAGGGATATGGAAGACATAGTCAGCTGATTAGGCAGATAGGTTAGAAAGTGAGTTTTTCTCCATAACTTAGCTAACTGGCCAGTTATCTATATTATTATTGGCATTTCATGTCCTAAGGGCATGGTCAGCTGATGGGGCAGTTAGCAGAGATAGTGGATTTTGGCCCATAACTTAGCTAATCAGCTAGAACCCAAGGCATTTTTTGAGTTTACTAAGTTAAGGATCATCATTGAAGACTTATTCCCTTAAAAATAGGGTCGTGGAAGACGTGGTCAGCTAATAAAGTTTTAGTTAGTTAGTTGAGGAATGAAATTTTGGTCTGTACTTTAGTTGACAAAGCAATTACCCATATTACTGTCGCTAGCCATGATTTTACATGATGTAAAATATGGGTTAGTGGGCTAAAAACATGGTAGATAAGGGTAGTGTAGGTTAATTGGCTAGTTCAAGGATATAAATACTAATTGTACAATCATTTTTTAGAACACACTCAATCATGCCCAAGCTTTTACATTTATCTTTACATTTCTTTATCGCTTTCATGCAACCTGTGGAAAAATATATTGAATATTATTGATATTGTAATGAGTACAAGCACTAATAAGATTATATAGGCAATACTATACCTAATGGACCTAATACAATAAATATTAAAATGGCCAGCACACCCTGACCTCATAGTCTGAACAGAATCAACCTGGCTCTGATACCACCAAATGAGACAACCCGATGTCCCATTAAAGAAAACCTAATTAACTAATCTTAATCGTGATAAATCACTAAACATACATATTTGAAAAGCAGGAAATATTACAACTTTAAATATAAAGAATATGAACATAAACGTCACACCATGCATATATATATATATATATAGACATAAGAGTACAAAGATACTGTGTAGGACACCCCATCAGTAGGGTCCCGATAATACAAACTGTCATATAAAGAAAAGTACATAAGAAGATCTAAAGAAAAGACTAACCTCACCATCTCTCCACTCAAACCTAGCCCCACTCAAAAGTACATCAAAAATGGGCTCACCACACATCACCTATTTACATCATACGCACTGGCCTCCATAGCTCTAACGTGGATATCTAGAGGTACCCTGACTCTCCCAACGCGTACGTCTGTACACTTGCTATCGTGGTCTCGGTGGTAGTCCTGATGCTGTCGTCTCACTACTACTGGACATGATAACGCGACGATGATGCTCGAACTGTCGTCGGTGGTGAGCACTGTGGCAAGCATTGTCCCGGGAAATCACTGCAACGGGACCTATCACCTCTGAGTCCCGAGCTGCCAAAGGGTGCGGTTGTGGTCTGTGCGGTGGATGCCAAAATACTGGAAGTGGGGGGATCTGTCCAAGGCGAAACATCCCAACGAACCCGAAGTGAGGTCCACCTCCGTATCTCACATAAATAGAAACTGGACTCGTGTATACAGCGAAGAAGGTAGCTGGGTCTACTTCCATCCTCTGTCGTCATGGAACTCCAACTCAAGGGTTCCCATCAGTGGAAACCTTGAGGGTCCGGTCATCCACGGGTGATCCAAGTGTGGCATTTCGATCAACTGGGTCTGCTTCGTGAACCAAGAACAAACATACACAGAAAGGGGTAGGGAGATAAGAAACTATCTATCATCATAAGCGGAAAAGGATGCATAGCGTATATATAATAATAGCACAAAGACAAGCATCACAGAATAAACACATATGATTAACAATCATCCTCGAGACATGTTATCACCCTCTACCCTTCGTGCTCATGCAACTAATCCTGATGCTGACGTGGCCACCACACAATCTTGTCACACATCCCTCATCTGATTAGGGATATTAGTCAGTCGTCCAAGCGGCACGTCCACAAACACCGGTGCACACCCCAGTTCCTGCTAGGGTGCTCATTCAAATAATGAAACTAATTCCCCATCCCCGGTGGAGAATAGTCGCACAACCAAACTAATAGCATCTTTACCCTCGCGGGGGTAAACGTAGCAGCTCGGCAAGGACTACGAGAGTATCACAGTAGTCTTCCTCATCCTCCTTGTGAGGGCACTGACCCGTGACATGCGATATCCATACAATAATAATTATAGCATGTTAACACATCAAGCATGTTATCACATATTAAAATAATATTAAAATATTCATGTAATCACAATTAGCCAAATTGTGCATATTTAAACATGTTAACACAAACAACACACAACAAGCAGCTCAACGGGTAAAATCACACATCCTCGAATATCACAAATTGAACCTAACGGCTATAAACATACAATCCCCAAATCATCATTGGTACCACGGGGTAGTCGCCAATGTGATATTGACATTATCGATTACTCGTTCACTAGTAGGGTTTAGGTCGCCCTACGCCATTATCGTAAAATATACTACTTAACCATTTTCGACGATAGGTGGCTTCTTTCTCCCACATGAGAAACACGTAGCTAGCACTAGAACAGTGAAACGGAACTCCTCCTTATCACATGCTTGCTGCCACGCATGGTTCAGGGGTCTCCGGACCTCCAAAAATTTACGTGGACACATGTACATGTAGTATACGTCACAAACAACCCTAATACGAAGATGAAACGTAAAGCCGATAACCGAGCTATGAGAAAACCTCAATAGGGTCACCAACGACATGTTGACATCAAAAGAGCATAGGCTTACCTTTGCCATAGCAAAGAAAGAAAGGTAGGGTTAAGAAGTAGATGTCGCTACGAACTCGCTGATTTATTCAGAATTGCGATAGGACAAACGGATTGATCGAAACTCGCTCCAGAACTTTCAGTCTCTTCTCTGCCTTCTCTCTACCTCACTCTCTCTGTTTCTTTCCTTCTGAGTCATATGGTAACTTAAGTTACCATTTTATTTCACAAATTTTTTTTTTCTTCAAAAAACCGACGCCAATGCTTGAGCATGGGAGTACTCAGCGCTCCAGTGCTCGGGCGCTCGAGTGCCCCTTACTCCACGCTTGAGCATAGGTGCCAGGTCAAAACTTCGTCGTGAAGAATCGTTGGCACGTGTACACTGCTGGCTTCTGGTGATGACACGTGGCTGGGGTGTGTGGGCGCTCAAGCGTGGCCCCCTGCACGCTCGAACATTCCTGCCTGATCAAGAAACCCTAATTGATGTTCTCGTCCGATTCGAAGCCGATCTCTCGCGTACTTTTCAAACAGGCTTACTAACACAAAAGCATGCATCTCAAACACATAAACAATACCTTAAAACATGGATGTTACAGGGATTCTCATAGAGTCAACGACTGCAATAAAACTCTGAAGATGTAGGAAAAGATGTTTAGAGGAGGTTGTTGGTTGTGGCTACAAACTCCGGGGGGGGGGGGGGGGGGGGGGTGAATTGAGTATTTAAAATTTTCACACTTAGTACAAAAACAGAGTTTTCTTTACAAAAATAGATTTTTTTACACAATTTCAGATTTAATCTTTCAAGGAACAGATTATAATTAATCTAATGATTATAACAGTAATGCACAAATACTTCTAACTAAGTTTAACAGCAAATTTCAGCATAAAGATTCAACTACAACATGCATCATAACAACCAAGAAAACATGTATATGAAACTTATATGAAGTTTAAGGGTAAGAAGAATGCGCAAACCGATTTATCCTGGTTCAGCTACCTCCACCTGGTAACCTACATCCAGTCTCACTCTTTTGTGGTTTCCTCCACTATAATAAAAAATTACAATATCCGATTACAATCAACAGAAGGCTTCACTACCTTGCACAAAACTCACCAAAAAGCACACTAGCTTTTTCTACCCAGGGATTCCTTCTATCCCTGTGAAAAACCTAAGAGATACCCTCTCTTAAATCTGTGAAACAACTAAGAAATACCCTCTCTTAAATTATCAAGGCTTCACTACCTTGAAAACCTTCAGCAAAAGCACACTTGCTTTGCAACCCAGGGATCCCTTCTATCCCTGTAATACAACAGAGAGATACCTTCTCTCTAATAAATAAACCGAAACTTGGATGAAAAGAATATGACTCTAGAAGTCAGATATTACAAATTGAAGCACTTAGTGAATATTACACTCATCTATCAAAGATGAAGCTCAATAGGAAAACTGAGAATTCATGATTATGATTTCTGAATGAATAGTTATGAAAAGTGTTTCTACAATGTCCTTTTATAGTAATTTGAAGAAATAGATCTGTTGGACAAGTTATAGAATCTGTTACAAGTGAAACAGAATCAGTTTCTAAAAACTGGCGCTACATAATCTGTGTAGTACATCTGTGTATTAAACTGTTTCTGAACTTCTGTACATGTATACACAAATTACGTTCTTTGTACATCCGTGTATCTCTTGGTTTGTTCTTGAGTACACAAATTATCATCTTTGTACATCGGTGTATATTAGAACATCAACCCAGAAATTCATATACAGATTGGGTACATTGATTGAGTTTAAAAACTTACGTTCTAAAGTCTTTGATTTAAGCTATACATAGGTGTATGATTCTTTACATTGATGTATACTTCAGTTTTCTCAAGAATCAGCTTTAATACACATGTGTACAACTCACGTACATGGGTATACTGTAGGATTCTCACCTGTACTTAGCAAATTAATTGAATATACACATGTGTAACACACAAGTGTATTACTCCATTTAATTTCCTTTTTCATTTAACATGTTTTGAAAATCCTTTTCATGAAAAACCTGATTGATTAGTCTTTTAAAAACTTAGGTTTTTCTTTGTTTACCAAGAGCTTCACTAAGAGATCAAGTATGCTATTCTTACAATAGCATCTAAGAACTTAAGATCTTCAATCAACTTGGTCTTCATGCTTTGTTCCTTGTTATCTCATTTGGATCTTTGAAACTCATGATCTTCTTTCAACTTTGTCATTTCATCCTTTGATCCTTTGACTTTCTCCTTCATGAGTAAACTTACATACACTTGAACACTTTATTAGTGTATAATAAAATTGAAAAACTCATATAAAATTCACATTGTTTGTGATACATCAAAACCTCAAAAAGGCTTAGTCTTACAGAGACAAATTGAGAAATAAGGTACTTGGCACAAGACCTTTTCCCTTTTCTCAAGGCAATAGGTAAGTCAGATGGATCAGCGTCAAGAGTATAAAAAATATAAGAATCAGAAATGGGTGGATTATTTTCAGTACTTACTCTGGTTCGGAAAATTGAGGTTGTTTCTGGACCAGGTTGGGTTTTACTCTCCTCTGAAACACCAATGTTGGCTCATTAGCTTTGTTCTTTGTTGGGGCTAAAGGTGTTGATTCCTACACAACAGAAGACAAAAGGGGGAACAGGGGCAGAAATAGGTGACTCGGAAACAGGTGACTCAGAAAAAGGTGACTTAGGAACGGGTGACCAAGGAATAGGTGACTTAGGCAGAAAAGGACCAAGGAGGAGAAACTCGGACTCAGATTCCAAATTACTGCTCTCCCCTTGAAGCTGAGGGCGAGTGAAGAATGATAAATGTTCATGGAAGGTGACATCCATAGAGACAAAGTACTTACGACTAAAAGGATGATAGCATTTGTACCCCCTTTTGTTATGTGCATAACCTAGAAAGACGCAGCTGACTGCACAATAATCCAACTTAGTTCGATGCTGCTTATGAACATGAACAAAGGCAACACATCCAAATACCCGAGAGTCAAGACCCTGCATGATAGGAACAGAAGGAAAGTGTGAGATCATAAACTGGACATGACTAACATTACCTAGAACACGAGACGGTATCCGATTAATCAAATAGGCAGCTGTCAGTACTGCTTCTTCCCAGTATGAGTTCGAGACTGACATTTGGAGGAGAATGGCTCAAGCAACATCAAGTAAGTGGCGATTTTTCCTTTATTCAACCCCATTTTGCTGCGAGGTGTCAACACATGTAAATTCATGGATGATACCCTGTTTACCATTAAAGCTTGAAAGGCTATGACTGGCATTTTCTTTTCCATTGTCCGAACGTAATCTTTTAATGCCTTTCCCAAATAATTTATGTACCATATGATAAAATTGAATAAAAAGTTGGGGTATTTCTGATTTATCCTTCATCAAGAAAAGCCAAGTTACTCGAGTACAATCATCAATAAATGCAACAAACCATCTCGCACCAGAAATATTAGAAATAGGGGTTGGTCCCTAAACATCAGAATGTATGAGATCAAATGGCTCGACACTATTCTTAAAACTAGAAAGAAAAGTAGCACGATGGTGTTCAGCAAATTGACAAATGTCACACTTAAAAGACTCAACAGACTGTTATAAAAACAAAGATGGAAAAATATATACTTAATTAGAGAAAAAGGAAAATGTCCAAGACGCTTGTGCTGAAGCCAGACCTATGATGCAGGAGAGTGAGACACAGACTGAGGCTAGGAGCAGGAAGACAACACCTTCTGACCAAACCTTTCATTAGATAGATAGTACAACCCTCCATGTTCCTTAGCAACTCCAATCGTCCTCCCTGTGGCAAGATCTTGAAAAACACAATGAGAAGGGAAAAAAGTTACTGCACAGTTTTGGTCCTGAGTAAGCTTATGAATAAAAATTAAGTTGTTGGAGAGTTCGGGAACATAAAGCACATTTTTCAATTTAAATGAGGGTTGAAGATCAATATTCCCAGAACCAACAATACGGGTACGAGAACCATCAGCAACAGTAATATAATGAATATTGGAAGGAGATGTATAAGAGGAAAACAATTTGGAATGGAAGGTCATATGACCAGTTGCACCAGAGTCAAGAATCCAAGCATCCTTAGCGATAGTACCAGAGGCAGAAAAGGAGCGGGAGCCAAAACTCTTACCAATCATTTCCAGAGAACAAGATCCACAATGCTTACTAAATAAGTGATTTTCTGTGATGGAAACAACTCAGAAACAATGACAACAACGAGAAGGAGTGAGGCTTATAAAAGACCCACAAAAAATGTCTTCAGATCGTGATTTGAACCAAGCAAACAGACTGAGGAAGGTTCGACGGTGCTACAGTGAGAAGCGTGTGGCGAAACGGTGGCCGGAAGGCAACGAGTGGCTATCAGTGGCGGAGGGTGGTGAACAGTGCTGGACAACCGCTACGGCGGCGGACGGAGGCCGAACGGAATATTAACCAAATATTTGCACATAATTAACCAAATATTTGCACATAATTAACAAAAAAATGTTAGTACTAAAAAAAAGTTAAATATTAAAAAAATGAATATAAAAAAAAAAAACCTGAATCAGTGTTCATATACGGTTGTCACTTATGGTTGTCTAGATTGGTTGTAAAACATTTCTGCATTTCATTCCCTCTCATTTCCCTCTCATTCTCTAGCGGAAACCCTCTTCCCCACCCTCATCACCACTCAAGTTAATGGTCAAGCGACCCCAGCGACCACCATCACAAGGGTATTTTTTCACGCCCTCTCACTTCTTCAAAACTTGTTTCTGAAACTATATCTCTTCTTCATTTTCTCTTTCTCAAATGTTTCTGCTGCGTTAATTTTCCCTTCCTTTTATTATCGCTACATTGAATGATCTTATCAATAGTGAGTGCGCTAAATCCCTCATATCTTACCAACTTTGTGGGTCGGATTCGGTGCATCAAGTTCCAGGTAAAGCTTCAATATTTTCATCGTTTTGGAAGTGGGTTTCCTTTTTTTGTTTAATTTTGATACCACAATCACAAACTAGCTTGGATTCATAGGTGGCAGTGTTGTAATGTGTAGATGTTCTCTTCGTTATTTGCTATGTCGTTCACTAGTTCATAAAAAAGATATTAAGAGAAGAAGTAAGAAAGGGGTTGTTGGTGCAATGAGTAAGCATATATACTACATAGAAAAATGAAAATTTATAGACTATGGGCGCTTGGGATTTGAAGTCATGGACAGAGGAAAGGTATGCAAGACAGTCACATAAGTTGTTTCTAGATACACGTTTCTTCTGTTTGCTTTGGGTTTGCTATGGCTTCTTCTTTCTTATTGGCTTGCACTTTCTTATCGGTACTCCATTCAGTCTTCTTCTTTGCGTGATTGTTGTGTATATATATATATATACACCACTTGATTCTTGGATAGATGAGCAATGTTGCACACCAGAAAAAATGGGGAGGATATATTGGTTTAGTTATTTTTACAATGAATACATTAAATATATATACATTTGATTTATGAGGAATGCTACGAACACACCCTCTATCGCACTCTTTAGACACACTCTTTCCTATTGGTCCATCTCACCATATCTTAACCTACTTACCTCTTCATTAGGTTATCCCTTCTCCCCAAGTCAATCCCAACACCTACTAGGAAAGTCGACGAGTTAGCGTCCACACAAGAAGACTATGCTAAAACGTGGTGCTATTTTCACAGTACTAAGTATGATTAACCTTTTTGACAGTAGTATCAAAGGATGGGATTCTTTGATGGTGTACTGATAGTGGTTCATTGATGGGTAGGAATGAAAATGAGATTTAATAAAGCCTTTTTGATAAGTTACAAGTAATCAATCGCAACCATTAATTAATTTTTCCTACTAATCTATTAATCAATTTTTCCTACTGAAGAGTGGAGATTGAAAAAGCATCCATCACCTTCCAAATGTAAGGTTCATCTTAGACAACATAACACCGTTCAATGAGCTACTTGCAAATTCAAAGTACAAATGAGAACTATGAAGCTATATTGGCACAACTTAACAGAAAATAGTTTCAAGAAACAAAATTAAAAAATCAGAATATGACTCAAAGTTCACATTTCTCAGTTAAAAAGATCGTGCGTCAACCAAAAAGCTCAAGCCTCGGTTTGTTCCCTCAACCTCTAGATTGTGGCCTGCACAGTCACGACCTTTGGTCTATACATAGTGTTAATCGAGGAGAAGCATGGACGGCGAATGATTAGCTTCCAGCGGAGAACGGCAGTGAAACGAAAGACATGGGCGACTCCGACTGGTTGTTGACGGTGGCTGTTTGCCTTTCCTGGTGGGTGCTGGGTTGGACTTGGGGAGAAGGGATTTGGTAAAGAGGGGAAGAAAGGGATGAAAAAAAAATTTAGTAACCTGATGAAGAGGTAACAGGTTAAGAGATAGTGAGATGGACCAATGAGAAAGAGTGTGCCCAAAAGATTGTGATAGAGGATGTGTCCATGGCATTCCTCTTGATTTATATATAACAGTGTCCAAGAGCAAGATTTAGTAGGAATCAAGACTGACTTGGAAAGCCTGCTCAAATCCTCACATTTTACATCTGAGTTTTCCTTTTTTTCTATGTCTCATTTATTATCTAATATGCATATTTATGAATTTGTTTACCTTGTCTTAGGTATCATTTTTGAATTTATATCCCTTTGTCTTTGGATGATTACAAAGCTAGTGATTTTTTCTATAGTTGTAATATACATTTCTTTTTAAATCTTTTTGGGTGTAGCAAGCAAAAGTCTTCTCCTTTTGTTGCTTTTGTTTGACTATAGTAACATTGAGGAAAGTGGGGTTAGCGTCCATGCTTAAACACCTGGATTAGTCCCTGAATATGAACATCCCCATTTGATTTGAAGAATCAGGTGATATCGATGGGACTCAATGATCTAGTTTTAATTACCAATTCTCCCTTTGTGGAGGCTCACAATTGTTTTATATATTGTTTTATATATAACATGAACTAGTTTTAATTATATTCAATGATCTAGTTTTTCAAAATAAATTTATGGTATGTATTTTTTTAATGGTAACAATGTAAAACCTATTTTAGAACATCAACCCAAATTGTAAGAATCTTTGTACTGTTGTATAGGTTCAAATTCTTCCCTGTTTTGCTGTTAATGCCAAACCTGAAGTTCAAGGTAAGCTTTTCACCCAAAACGCTGGGAGAATATGGCATTAATATAAAGAAA
Organism: Echinosophora koreensis; assembly: GCA_035048595.1. Classification (NCBI taxonomy): domain Eukaryota; kingdom Viridiplantae; phylum Streptophyta; class Magnoliopsida; order Fabales; family Fabaceae; genus Echinosophora; species Echinosophora koreensis. Next base: position 344,109 of record JAPCYP010000144.1, read on the forward strand.
CTTGATTGTATTCTACTGTTTTAGTTTTTGATATACAATAATTTAATATGTTAATGCCTTTCTTCTTAGTGTTCTGTGATATATAATACCATATTTCTGTTGGTAGTTTATTAAATTAATTATTGAGTTTGGACTTTGATTATGTCTTGGACAATTGGCATAATAGCCTATTCGAATCAAATAGGATCCTAGTCTTCTGTATATCATATTAGCCTATCATTTGCATTTGTTGTGCTAATTGCATTCGCCACAATGGCATCTGTTGTTGGTCCATAAAAATTTCACTCTTTTTGGATGTAGCAAATGCCTCCTCCTTTCGTTCGCTTTTGTTTGATTATAGTAACAATCTTCTTGTTGATTTTTCAGATTGAGTTTGCACTAGGGAGACTAAAAGTTGCTTCAAATTTTAATATAGCTACTTGGACTTATTAAGTCACATTACAACATTGTACAAGCACTCTAGTAAGCTCTATGACATCAATTACCCTATATCATGGTAGTCATAAAATGCAATTTGGAATACTATATCAAATTCTTATTTTGATATTCTTCCATACATGATACATGTATGCTTTCTTTAAATTTTTTACATGATACAGAATATGAAAATTCCGGAGCATCAAAAGTGGATGTTGCAAAAAGAACTGACATTATCAAAGAGAGTTTTCCAACCACAATATCTTAACTTCTAAACAGTCATTTTATGCTAGATATCAAATACTTGGTATTCAAAATATTTTGGAATTTGTTTTTTGCAAAACTTGACAAAGCTTGTTATTTGATAGTGATTCCCATGATTTCGTTTATCATATGTAAAATGAAAATAAAATTACATGACCCTAACTATAGTACTTAATTAATAGTATGTAATTTTATAAAGACGGGGAAGGGGGGCGTGTCATCCAAAGCCCCATTTCTCCCTCTGCCTCTAGAAGCTCCTTGTCTTCTGCGCGGACCAGGCCAAGGGTATGACCCCGAAATCCAGGTCAGACCTTAGTACATAATTAAACTTTTAGAATGAAGGCTCAAAGTGGTCTCTCAAATTTTTTTAGTAGTCCAGTTTAGTCCCTAAAAAAAAAAAGGACAATTTGGTCCCCACCAGGGATAATTTGGTCCCCCAAATTTTAAAAACGGGGGATAATTCAGTCCCTTCATAAGGACTAGATTGTCCCTCGTTTTAAAATTTTGGGGACCCAATTGTCATTTTATTTTTTTTTAGGGACTAAACTGGTCTACTTGAAAATTTTGAGGGAACATTTTAGGCTTTTACTCTAGCTTTTATGTAAGCAGAGTTACTTCCATTTTACAGATGCAATCCCAAGAGTACAATGCCTAGTCCAAGTAGTGGATGTAGGGTAACATTAGAACGTACAAATCTATACTAATATAAAAGTTGGATAGACATTTTTACTGTACATTGAAGTGTCACCAAGACATTTTTTGGGAAAGTTTTCCTTTTTATTAATTTATTTGTTTATTGTTATTTTATTGTTTTCTTTGCTTCATCTACAAGGCTTGCATTTATTAGGATTGTACATTTCACAATCATTAGTGTGTTTGACAATCTTTCTCTCTCTATTTGGACTATTTACTTTTCCTCTTTCCATTTATATCTATATAAATAAATAATAAATATTATAAATACATTGGTATTGAAGATTATCAATAATTTCCAATGTAATTAATTTATTTAAAGCAACTAAAAATAAATTGTTGTACATGGATTATGATGAACAAAAATTCCTAAATTATTATCAATAAAAGTTGTTATCATAACTTTAGCTCATGCCAAATAGAATATGACACCTATTTCCAATATTATATTTTAAAGTAAATTAAATAATTTTTTATATTTATAATTTTTTGGTATAATTAAATAATTATAAGACTTTTGCGAAAAATAAGACTACTTTATAGATATCATATATGTTTTTTTTTCCTTGACATGAACTTTATAGATATATAGGAGTATATGTTAAAATCCATGTTTGAGCTACTAATAAATCTATGTAATCAGAATATTTATAGATTTATATATATTTTCAAAGCAAATAAATAATTTCAAGATGATGAATGATTTCCCAATGTAATTTACTCAAATCTTTGATTTGTTTCTCCTATATTCCCAATGTGAGTTTACTATTTATCCAACCTAATAGAGGTACCATAAAAATATACACTATCAAATAAAAATATAAAATTCAATTAAGCATTTGCTGAGAAAGTTTGTTCATCTATAGTTTGTTTTTTTTATCTTTTACTCATGGCTAAAACTAAATTTATTACTAACCTTTCACCATCAAAAGATAAATGGAAGATCGAAGTAGAGTGCCATAAAAAATAATGTGTGGAAACTTTTGACAAATGACATCTTCAAAAATACTATAAAATTTAAATTTTTTTGACAATTGGCGAAACTTCTCACTTTTAGGTAATATAAATTTATATAAATTTATTTTTTAATCAAAATAAAAATTATGAATCATCAAATATTTCTTTTCCTACTTACAATGGTACTGAAGATTGTCAATCATTTCTATTGTAATTAATTAAAACAACTACAAATTAATTGTTGTACATGAATTATGATAAATAAAGATTCCTAAATTATTATCAATAAAAATTGTTATCATAACTTTAACTCATGCCAATAAAATACAACACCTATTTTCAATGTTACATTTTAAAGCAAATAAAATAATTTTTTATATTTAAAATTCTTTGGGCTAAATAATTATAAGACGTTTGAGGAAAATAAGACTACTTTATAAATATATCATATATATATTTTTTCCTTGACATGAACTTTATAGATATCTGTCAAAATTCATGTTTGAGCTAATTAATAAATCTAAATAATGAGAATATTTATGGATTTATATAAATTTTTAAAGCAAAATAATAATTATAAGATGATGAATGATTTCCCAATATAATTTACTCAAATATTTGAGTTATTTCTCCTATATCCCGATGTTAATTTACTCTTTATTCAACCAAATAGAGGTACTATAAAAATATAGACAATCAAATGAAAATATAAAATTCAACTAAGCATCCCCGATAAAGTTTGTTCATCTAGAGTTTGTTTTTCTATCTTTCACTCATGGCTAAAACTAAACTTATTAGTGACCTTTCACCATCAAAAGATAAATGAAAAATCAAAGCAGTGTGTTATGGCTTTGGAAACAACCAAATTTCTTACAACCTCAATTGGAAAATGATGTAGGGTTGGCGTTTTTAGATGAGAAAGTATTATCTATAACTATTGCTTAATATTTTTTAACTATATGTTTTTTACAAATTCTTTCACGACTAATATTTTCTTGAATTTTTTAATGTAGGGTGGGAGGACCCAACCTACTGCTAGAGGTACTCTTTAGTGTGATTATCTTTTGATTGAATGCAATGATGTGAAACATTTAACTTTGGAGTAATTTTGAATACCCAACTATATAAAATAATAACGCTTGCATATCAGTTGACCCTCAAATCAAGAACAACCATAAGTTTTATACTAACATCAATCATTCACATGTATGGATTTTCCTTTGTCAATCTTGAGAAAATTATAAATGAAATGAAGGAAAATATATATTTCTAAATAAAACACAATAAATAATTAACAATAAATTTCTAACAAAAAGCTAGAGTGCATTTGTATGAGGCTGATCCAAGACAATAAATATTACCATAACTCATGAAGTTTTCTATGCTCTCAAGAAGATGTTTAAATGTGTTGTGTGTATTTGAGAAAGATGTTTAAATACATTGGTTTCCAATGCATTTATAAAAAACAACAAAATAAAGATACGTAAAGAGAATGACACAAATGTTGCTTGGGAGAACATTTAGTGAATTTGGGAAATTAAGTGAATTGTCCCAATAGATTGGAAGAAGTAGATAAATAAATAAAGTAAATGAGAAGAACACAACTCTTGGAAATTGTTATTAATGTTATCGAACTTGACACTCAAAGTTAGAGCCCAAAGGCCCTAATAATGGAAATAAAGTTATGTTAAAAGATTTGAATTGAGGGAGGAAGAAAAATGATGTTAAATTTGGATGCAGGTGAAAGAAATTCTTCCCTAATAGCATTATTAATAATATGACATCATGTTCTAATTTGAAGCATCTTACATAGGGTTGGAAATTTTACATGAAAACATACTTATATGTATACCTAGATATATATAATTATGTACAATCTATAATGTTTTATATTGAAGTTAATATTTTAAATATGAAGATAATAATTTAAATATTACAATCCACAGGGCTAATTTTTTAAAATTAGTATATGAATTTATGATATATTTTCACATATTTTTTTATATATCTTTCCTTTGATTTTGATTTGATCATATCAACGTGAGTTTGAGTAGAAAATCCGTGTTACTAAAACATATTTTAGTCGTGTGAATTTGATTAAGGTGTTTAAACACGTTGCGTTACAATGCATTGAAAAAAGCAAAAAAAAATTAACTATAGGAAATTGAAAGGACACAACTCTTGATTGAGAGAGTGTTAAGTGAATTTGGGAAATTAAATGAATTGTCTAAATACATTAAAAGAAACAAAACAAGAAAAAAGAGCATGCAAAGAACACAACTCTTGGGAATGATTGTTAATGTTCTCAAATGTGATACTTAAAGGTAGAACCCAAAGGCCCTAATGAAAACAAAATTATGTGAAAATAATCAAAATTTGTGTCATGACATCTATCTATCTATCTATCTATCTATCAATATATAAAGACATAATACCTTTTGCTACTGTGAATTACCAGTAAATGGGGAGGTGGCAAGCTGTGGAATTTTTTGGGAATTGTCTTATTTAATATTAAAACAATTTTTGAATTAGTTATGTCCATCTAATACATGTGTCGCTGTCGTGTTTTTCCGAGATGACCATCCCTCTATGAGATGATTACTCTCTGCTACCGAGAGCAGACAAAGTCTATCTTTGCAGTTTCTTCTTCATCTATTCATAATCTTAAATTTCCGAAAACAATTTCTTCCTCAATCTCTCTTTCTCTGTTTAGTTTTCCCTCTCCATTATAATCTCAATTCCTCAAAAATTTGTTATTCTTCCATAATGTGTATTTACATGTTGATTATGAATTTATTTTATCATCTTGAGTGAATTTTCCGACATCAAACTCTTATGGTAGCTATATGTATTTTAATCGTCATTTTCCAAAACTAAAATCTTTGATAATCATACTAAGTTTCCCTATTACACTCCATCATATTGATGGCAAGAAGGATATGTGGATTAGTTATATAATTTAAGACGATTAGTTAATCATTGGTAATAATCAATGAGAAACGCTTAATACATATTGTTATATTACGTATTGTAATATCATTTTAAAATAATAAAAATCAATTTTTTTTTTTTTTGGTTCTCAAATTATAAACAAGATTGTTTTAAGGCTTTTGCTTATCAGTTATCACTTATGTCTTTAAATTAAAATCCTTGGAGACGAATGGGTACCAACAGTGTGGGTGAGAATACAAAGTTAAAGCCAAATTGTGAAACAAGTAAACAAATAACTTGATACGTTAGACTTAATTTGGGATAAAGCAAAAAAAAAAAGGTTTGATAAATTAAGAGGCACAATTCAAGTTTTTAATGATAATAATACTACCAATAATAATAATAATTGAAGACCCGTGCTTGCAAACAACCTAGTTTATTTTATTGATCGATGGCAAAGGCAAGAAGTCCTGAATCATGACACACGTGTCACGTTAGAATGCTGCTTGCGTTTATATATTTTTTATTTTATTATGAACTTTGCTTATTTATTATGTAATAACAAGCTATGAACTAGGCTTATTTTATGCAACTGGCAAAGGACGAGAGGCTATGGGAATCAAGTGCAGGTGATCTTTTCTTGAGACAGCCACTCCAAATTCCTCAGTCATGTCCAAGTCCTCATTTTTCTTTCCACTAGGAAGCCTCCAATCAAAATGATACAATAACAATGCAAGGGATAGCTCAACATTTGCCAGACCATAGTTCATGCCAGGGCAAATTCTCCTCCCAGCACCAAATGGAATGTACTCAAAATTAGTTCCTTTGTACTCAAGAGAGCAACCATCAAACCTCTCAGGGTAAAACCTCTCTGGTTCATTCCAATATGTTGGATCTCTTCCAATTGCCCAAGCATTGACCATGACCCTACTTTTGGCAGGTATGTGATACCCATTAATCTCACAAGCTTGTGCACATTCCCTTGGAAGTGCAAGAGGCACGGCAGGATGAAATCTCAGGGTTTCCTTGATAACTAATTTCAAATATTTGAGCTCTTCCAAACCAGTTTCATCAACCTTTCCTCTCTTGTCAAATACCTCTCTCACTTCAGCTTGTGCTTTATTCAATACTCCTGGATTCTTTACGATCTCAGCCATTGCCCAGTCAACTGTAGTTGCTGATGTCTCACTTCCAGCACTGAAGATATCCTGAAATGTTAATATCATATCAACTTAAAATTGTTCAATTAAACTTTAAAGGCATACCAAAAGAGCCACTCAATTTCCAAACTTTGGACTATATATCAAAATTTGATCTAATGAGGTTATAAATTTGGGTCTGCAATGATAATTAAGGCTGCGATATTATGGTTTAATTGCAGCCATATCGGCTATATTTTCCCCAGCATGACTGCAACCTCGACCGCAATTTAAAACATTGAATCTAATTCTAACATCAATAAAAATATCATGCAAGCGATTTTGCAAAACAGTAAATATGCTTACGAAGATAATAGCCTTGACATTTTTATTACTCAAGCGAAAATCCACGTCGCTGCTACCATCTTCAAGTGCTAAGAGAACATCAATCAAATCCTTGTCTGCTTCAACAGGACCTTCTTTATTTCTCAACCTCGCTTCTCTATGATCGTTGACAATATTCTCCAATATTCGGTCTACTTGTTTGTGCAACTTCTCAATCTTAGGTCTCATCCCAGAAAGGTTCTGAAGCCATTTAGCAGAAGGAAACAAGTCACCAATATCAAAACCTCCAGCAAGCTTTATAAGTTGTTGAACCGCTGTTATATACTCTTCTTGTTCCTTATATTTCTTGCCAAACGCGGTCCTTGAAGTGATTGCATACAACAATGAAAAAATTGCTTCAGTAAGATCAACCAATGACCCTTCTCGTGAAGCAATGGATTTCACAAGATTAGTGATCTCTTGCTCCCTGATTGGCCAAAAATATTGGACCCTTTTGGCACTCAAAAGCTCAACATTACAAATCTTTCGAAGCTGTCTCCAATAATCACCATAAGGGGTGAAAGCTATGCCTGTGTAATCATAAGTTACTATATCTGTTGTTAGAAGACGAGGTCTTGATGCAAAGTTAAGATCATGGATTTTCATTACCTCCCTTGCATATTCTGGTGAGGAAACAACAACAGTGAAGACCTCTCCAAGTTGCAAACGCATCAAGGGTCCATATGTTTTGGCCAAATCTCCTAATTTTCTATGTGGGGTAGCTGTAAGAAGATGGGGTATGTTTCCTATTATGGGTAGCTTCCAAGGTCCTGGTGGTGTATTTGGAGTTGAGGTTGGTTTCTTCCAATCCCTCAGATTTTTCAGTAATACAATTATGAAAAGGGAGAATGAGAGAATGGCTATGAGGTCAAGGATTTCAAGAGCCATGGAGATGAAAGAGACTAGTAGAGTGAACTAAATTAAAGTCCTGCTATTGTTGGGTAGACAGTAGCAATAAAATTAACATTTTATAGACATACATATTTGTGGAATATTGAACGGTGTGGAAGAGATTTAAATGCCATGTTCCTGTTCATGTCGAATCTATGCTCCCCAATTTAGAAGATATTTCCTAAAGAAATAAATGACATGTCATATCATTTGAAATTCCGTCACGACTTTAACACCGTTAAACCCAGATTCCATTCTAATCGCTTGAACAATTGATTATGATATCTTTACGTGTCAATGTCATGATAATTTATGAGATTAACAAATGTCAAGAAAAATTATGCTCAAACAACATGTTATTTTTTTTTATAAACAAAAGTATATTGATAAGAGTATAAGGAGTATTTAAACTCATATATAAATAAGGCTAAATTATTCTTTTGGTCCCCAAATTATTATTAAATGTTCAATTTGGTCCTCAAGTTTTTAAAACGGTTCATTTTGGTCCCCTAATTCCTTAAACTTGTTCAAATAGGTCCTCCCGTCAAGTTGACTAACGACGACGTCAAATCTAATACCACGTGGCATTAAGTTTAATATTTTAGTGCCACATGACATTAAATTTAATATTTTAATGTTTATTTTGGTCCCTAAATTGTTTTAAAATGTTCATTTTGGTCCTCAAGTTTTTAAAATGTTCATTGTCATTCCTTAGTCAACTCGACGTCGCCATTAGTCAACTTGACGGAAGGATATATTTGAACAAGTTTAAGGGATTAGGGGACCAAATGAACCGTTTAAAAACTTGGGGACCAAATTGAACATTTAATAACAATTTGGGGACAAAAGTGTAATTTGGTCTATAAATAAACAAAGAAATGTACTTGAGATAAACAAAGAAATGTACTTAAGAGTAAACAAATACTATATCAACCAAAATCACCTATAAGCCACTGTAAAGCTATCAAAATGCTAAAAGTGAGAAGGTACCTCCAGGTTGATAATCTAACTTAATCCCCACAAAAATGATCTTTAGCTATATTGATACCCTTACAAATCCGCAACCCAGATCTACAAAACTATTGAAAGAAGAAAATACTAAGAAGCAAATCATATGACGATCCTCAAAAGCTCCCTGGAAGGAGATTTCAGGTGTTACGGGCCAAGGTAGAGGGACACAAGGGAATGTAGCAAGAACTCGGAATAGAAGCCAACAAGGAAGTAGACCCCAAGCCAGTGGAAGGGTGTTTGCTGTTAGAGGATCCAAGACTTATCGAGAAACTGATCTCATACAGGGTAAGTGTCTTATTTTCGGAAAGCACTTATCTATATTGTTTGACTGTTTCATCATTTTCATATATGAATGTTTCTACCCCTATGAGATATACATTAACAACCCTTTTTGTTTGTCGAAACTGTCCAATTGTTTTGGAAAACCAAACTTTCATTGTAGACCTTATCTGTCTGCCTATGCAGCAGATTGACATTATCTTGGGCATGGATTGGCTTTCGGCTAACTATGTAGTCTTAGTTTGTTCAAATAAAATCCTTCGCTTTTCGGAGCAATTTGAATTATTTCCTGGCAATGACAGTAGATCGGGGGAATTGCGATCAAAGGACTGTGTAGTGTTGTTTTCTTTGGAAGTCAATGAGTCTCCAAAATCAGAAGTGCTGCCTGTCGTATGCGAGTTCCCAGAGGTTTTCACAGATGATATGTCAAGGTTATCATCCTCAGATGGATGGTCAGTCGAAAAGGACGATTCATTCTTTGGAAGATTTACTAAGACCATGTGTGTTGAAACACACAGGAAGTTGGGACGAGTTTCTTCCATTGATTGAGTTCACATACAACAGCAATTTTCACTCAAGTATTGATATGGTGCCATACAAAGCATTGTTTGGAAGGAAGTGCATGACACCTCTCTGTTGGTATGAGACTGGTGAGATTCAGTTGATTGGGCCAGAGGTGGTACAACAGACAACCGAGCAAGTCCGCAAGAACCAAGAGAAGATGAAAGCGGCAATCAATAGGCAGAAAAGCTACAATTATAAGAGGGGAAGGCCCTTGGAGTTTCAGGAAGGCGTCCATGTGTTCATGAGAGACACTCCAAGAACTGGAATAGGCAGGGCAATCAAATCTAGAAAGCTTACACCTCGTTTCATTAGACCATTTCAGATTCTTCACCGAATTGGTCCAGTAGCCTACCAAATAGCATACCACCCAATTTTTCCAATATCCACGATGTTTTTCATGTCTCCCAACTCAGAAAATATCATCTTGATCCATCGCACGTCTTAGAGCCCGAATCAATCCAGATAAGAGAAAACCTTGAGTATGAGGTTTTGCATGTACGGATCAAGGACCGAAGGATCAAGGAACTTCGTGGAAAACAGATTCCACTGGTTAAGGTCTTATGAGATGCTGTTACCGGAGATGCCACTTGGGAGAGAGAAGCATACATACAGCAACAGTATCCTCACTTGTTCGCCTAAGGTAACTTAATTTAAATTTTGGCAACGAAATTTGTTTTAAGGTGGGTAGTAATGTAACACCCTGTTTTCTTGATTAATGTTTTATGAATGTATTAAGCATGTTTTAAGGCTTAATCTTGTTCCTTAGGTGTTAACGAACTTATGTTTCAAATTTGAGGTCAATCAGACTTCAAACGAGCTTAGCATAAACCGAAACGCGTGAAAGATGGGTACCGACACCAGGACCACACTTGAACGTGGAGTGACCCAACGTTCAAGAATTGGCACTCTATGACATGTGCACTAGGGACACTTAAGCATTCTATGGTCCTGAACACGTGTAGGACGCGTGGCAGAAAACACGTGGCAATAGGTGGCAGACAGGGCTCCACGCTCTGGTGTGGAGAGTTCCCACGCTAAAGCGTGGGCATGCCTTAGCATGCACCATTTTTCACGCTAAAGCATGCTTACCTGAATTTAGAAGAAAATTAAGTGGGTTGAAGTTCATTTGTATGAACTTCTTTGCATGAACTTCAAACCCATAACAGAGAACGAAAAGAGAGAGTGAGGGAGAGAACCTAGAGAGAGAAGTAGAGATTCCGAGAAATCCGCCTGTTCGATTTCAATTCCGACTTCAAATATGTGATCAGGGCAACGAGAACATCATATACCTACCCTCAGTTCGTTGATCGGCTGAGGTAATGCTCGAATCCCTAACTCGTCGACACGTCGACATTGTCATTTTCATTCTTTCTTAGTTCTTGCTTCAATTCTAGCTTCGTTTATGGAACTGTTGCAAGATTAGGGTTTGTGTCAATGTCTAGATGCTATATGTGTGTTAGGGAAAATTTTGGAACACCGAGGAGCTCTCTCTATCACGTGGCAGCAGCTGTTTGGTATTGAGGGGCATGGTTTTTGAGGCCGAGAGAAAGCGGACGCGACTGTCTAAGGTGCAGAGAAAGTATCTAACTCGCTGGGGAGGCAAGTGTAATACTACGTGTTATATTGTATGTGTAGGGTGCCCCAGACACTACTAATTGTCGAGTAGTCTGAAATGGCACAAAACAACACTAGAAAGGGGTTGAATAGTGTTTTCGCAAATCAGAGTTTTTCAAGCTGAATTACAGAGGGCAACTATTAACACTGCCCAAACAGTTAGTGACAACAAATAAATAAATAACTTGTAAATAAAATAAAGAGTTTACGGAAGAGAGCACTCAGAGATTTATCTTAGTTCACCCACAACCTTTGGGTCACATCCAGTCCTTGGCTTCACCAAGTTTTAACACTATACTGATCAAGGTTACAGACAAGTATTATTTGCATACCTAGCCTCTCTAGGCTCAACCACAAGTATTGTTTGTACACCTAGTCTCTTCAGGCTCAACAAGTATTCTTGAAACAAGCCTCTTTAGGCTCAGGGAGTATGAAAGTTTGTTTGAAGCACAACTTCAGTATTACAGCAGCAATTCAACCAAATAACACTTCAAAGAGTGAATATAAATTTAAGATATGGTGAGTTGCAGATTGAATTCTTCTCTAGATGATTTGTAACTTGGAGAGAAAATGATGAGAGTATGAAAGCTACCAGCTTGTAGTATTCTCAGTAAGAATGTTTTTTCTCTTGAGAGTATATGATGATTGTGTATGTTCTCTATCTATCTCAGCTTCACTATTTGTTCATCTGATACTTCTTCAGTTCTTCAAATTCTTATATTTATACTTGTCCATCCATAATAGATCCATTGGAGCATGGTCAGGGATCTTCTTCTTTATCTTCTGGACAATTAATAGCCGTTCTGACTTGACATTTAATGCTTGAGAACATTGGAGGTCCTTTGTTGACCGCAAAGAATAGAAGATATGTTTTTCTTTACTCGGGCATCATTTCTTTCCTTATTTGTGCAATACTTAGAAAAGCTCGGATAAAGGTGTTTTTCACTTTATTGCATAAGGAACGATTTGCAGCAATGCCTTTGTCTTTTCTTCCTTTTAGTACTCGATAGAAGACAAGGAATAAACTAATATACTTCATTTGAATATTTTGATTCCTTTATTTGATGAAACACTTCCATCCAGATTCCAAGTAATTTCTTCATATATTATTTTCTCCTTTTTGAACGTTGCTTTATTCACGAGAGAAAATATATCTTCATACTTGAATCCTTCAAGTCTTCAAAGCCAGAGATATAAACTTGGACATATTTTAGAATGCTTTGATGATTCTGACATGAACTGAGTATCTTCCTTGATTCTGTCAGAACTTCAGACACATCTTTAAAATGATCAGACGCTTCTTTGACTGAGTCTTTGTTGATGTTACGGTCTGTAATCTTGATCTATCTTCTTTCAACTTTCTTCAGAAGATTGTGTTTGTACTCTTTGTTGTTTTGAAGAGTATTTGATAAATGTATAGCTTTTGGAGATTTTCCTTGTTCCTTCAACTAAGAGAGAAGAGATAAAGATCTTTGAGTAGATCTTTTTTCATTCTTTGACAGAGTCTTCTCATCAGCAGCTTGATTGATTGGTTGATGCAATATTTTCATCTTTCAATCTTCAATATGTTTGATAAGAAATAACACTTTTCCTTCTTGCTCATAGCTTCTTCTTTTATTATCAAGGAGTTTAAGATATGATGGTTGCCTCAGTGCTTTAGAGCTTGAATCTTTCATCAGACGCATTACTCTTGTATGGTGCTTTCAGACTCACGAACCATGATTTGATCCTTTAATTTGATTGTCCTGCTAAGATTATTTTCTTTCTCTGCACATCTCAAGTAGATTATTAGCAATACTCAGACAGTTCAATTAAAATCATTTGCTCAATGTTTGGGTTTATCAAAACACATGGGCTAATAGGAGTGTGAGTCAGATGCATGACAGAGTCAGACGCTTTGTGACTTAACATTTTCCCCCTTTTGGAATTATAAAAAAGGTAACTACTTTAGTAATTAGGGAGGTACTTTGGTACTTTTAGTGAAAACATTTTTCTATTCAAAGCACGAGATGAAATCTCGTCAATAAAATATCAAGATATCAAATACTTCATCAATCAAGACATATATCAGATATCATAATTTCATCAAGACAGTAAACATCAGCATAACAAATATTTCATCATAAGATTAGAGAGATCACACGAAACATATCAGATGAATGACATCTCATAGCAATCAATAATGGGTTCAAAATACTCAATTATAAATATCAGTTCAAAAACACTACTCAAAGATTATTAACATCAAAGACTATTATCAAAAACAGAGTTAACATCATTTAAAAGTTTAATGAATTTACTTTTCAAGAATTTTGTGGAGAAGATTTATGATTAGGTCCAATTTCTGATGGGCATTCCTAATCTCTAATCTTGCCACCGGATCACACACATGAGATGGGTTTTCTTCAGATCATTGCTCAAACTATTTGCATTGTGCTCAGATTGGGGATTAGGAGGTTCTTGATCATCATTGTTTCCTTGATGAATGGAGTTCAGAGGGATTGGTGCAGTTTCAATCATAGTTAGACTTTCATTTATGGCAGCTTCATAGTTAGTGTACCAAGGTAGAAGAATGATGTTTGCAGGAGTTTCAGATGCAGACACATTCATAGAGAGAGTAAGGGGTTCCATGGCATTGTTAGCCAAACCAAATTCAACAGGAGTAGATCTTGAAGTTGCTTCTTCTCTTTGTTCTACCACAATTTCCTCATCAACCTCTTCATTAGATGAGTTATCCAAAACAACCACTTCCACATTTTCATTCACCTCATCATCGGAATCCAAGAAGAAATGATTTGAAAAATGCAGTCTGGAGCCATCAAAAGTTTCTGCTTCAAAACGGGGTTCAAAAAGGTTTTGAGAAGATGATTCAACAACTGACACTTGTTGTTCTTCTTGAACAGCTTCTGCTATTCTCAGTTGCTTATTGAGCCTAGCTCCATCTTTTTCATTCTTCCTCTTTCTTTCCATCCTCTTCTTTTTCTTTCCTTCCAAACTGAAGGTTGCCTTGAAGTGCTCAGAGACCACTTCAGTAACAGAATCAAAACCAGAAGCCTTAATAGTCTTGGCCTTCTTATTCTTCTTTTTTCTCAGACACATTGTTCCTTGTTGCATTAGCCTTTCTTTTCAATACCATAGATATAGGTTTATCATCATCATAATCTTCCTCAGAGATTCTTTCAGTACTGGTTCCAGCATTAGGATTCTTAGCAATCTTAAGATTGAGAGTCCTAGTAAACTCAACTCCATTATCATTTTTCATCTTCAAATCAACTAAGGTTGCTACAGAAATAATGGGGGGTCATATTTAGAAAATTTGAATTCAAAACAATTCCTTTATTCCTGATCAACCTAGTGAGCAGCATTCCATAGGGGTAACAAGTTTTGGTTCTTTGCTTAGCAATCTTAATCATGTGGTGAAAGATCAGATCCTTTATATCTACCTTAGTATCTACATAAGGTGATATAAAGCAAACTTATCTTGTTTAGTGATGATATTCACTTGTCCTCTTTTGGGAGTCACACATCTTGTCAGAAGGTGTAAAAATCTTGCTTTGGGGGGTGAGGTCCTGAGCTGCTTTGCTATCTATGTAGGGAGAACCAAACAGAGTCAAACAAACATCTTCTTTCCTAACAGATTCTTCCCACTCCTCAGAAAAACCTGCGCCTTCTCTTGCGCATCCAGTAGCTTCTTCAAAGTCTTTTGAGTCAAACCTGTGCTTTACAAGATTTACATTTCCGATGATGCTGAAAACGAACATAGTGGTAGCAGTATCAGAAGTCCTCCAAAGCTCTTTTTGTCTGAGTGGGTATGTGTTTTCCCTGATGGAGAAGAAGTTCTTCCAACCAACATACTCGATTTCAGACGAGACATCCAAGCCAGCATAATTAATTTCTTTGAGGTTTACTGCTTGTTCCACTACTAATTTCCATATATCGGCTTCATCCATATTGGTGATTGCAAGAATATTTGTTGCTCTTTTGGGTGACTTTTGGGTAGAGAGAAAGAAAGATTATGGCTTTTTCAAAGAAGGGAGAAATGAAAGCTGAGAATGTGAGAAAGAGAAAATGAGGCTGAAGGTGAACAGTTTTGAGAATATGGAGAGGTTTCAAAAGCAAAAGGCCTTAATGATGTGACAATTGGAGATAGGGATGGCAATTTGTACCCTACCCATAGGGTACCCGCAAAAATTACCCACAATAGGTAGGGTAATTACTCGCACAATGGGTAAGGGTCCGGATACGGGTAATTACCCGCAAAAATGAATGGGTACGGGTGCGGGTACGGGTACTATAGTACCCACCCCGCCCCATACCCGCACATATGTATACGTATATATAATTATTTATTTATTTATTTATATTACTAATATATATAATTTTAACTATAATACAAATTATAAAACCAAAATTAATCTAAAGATTCTTAACTTTCTAAACCTAGTTGCATCCATAATTCCTTTTTGGGTGTTTTTATTTATTTAAATATTTTTATTTGTAATATTTATTAGTGGATTTAAAAGACCTTTGAATCGTTTTTTAATTGTTATAACTTTCTTTTATTATTTTTTACTTTTTCACTGTTAAAATGCGGGTAATGGGTGCGGGTACGGGTACTTAGGTACCCAGAAAGTACGGGTAAGGATACTAAAGTTGCTACCCACGAGGGTACAGGTCCGGGTCCGGGTAATTTTTTCAAACACGGGTATGGGGATGGGTATTATAGTACCCTACCCAAACCCTACCCATTGCCATCCCTAATTGGAGAGAGAGAAAACTAGTCGAGGGAGCTAAAAGATTTCTCATTAATTTCCCACTTAAATTCTTAAATTTTGAAATTAATATAAGCTTTCCTCGGTCTTAAAAAGATCCACGTCATATTAGACGTACCTTAACACATCAGACACATTATTCAAACATTCACATAAACACATATTTATTTAAGTACAGTTTGAATACTTACTTGTAAGTGATTTGTCTCATTAAATCACTAACCTCTTTGATATTTCCTACCCTTGGGACTTTGAAACATCCTTCATCAATTAGGAGGCTTTGGAATTCATATTCTTTCGTGATTGTGAGATGTGAGAAGTCACTTTCCAATTTCTATAATGGGAGTCCTCTTTGTTCTACTCAATAAATCTGCAAGGGGAATAATGAGATGCTTTGGTACCCATTCCTTTGGTCCTCTTTTGTTAGATGTATGAGTCTGTGAAGAGCTTTCCTTTTATGGAAGCACTTGGATGTGACATGTCCTGATTTACCACAAAATGTACATGAAGTTCTAAAAGAAGGTTTGTTAGGATTTTCAGTTTATCTGAGAATTTATCAGATACTTTATCATGATTCTCTTCAATATATCCTATACCAGTTTTGTCAAAGCTAGTTCTCTGACTTCCAAGAAGTTTTGTCAGATTATCTTTGCCATCAACAAATCTAGCAAGATCATTAGTGAGCTCTTCTACTTTCTGTTGAAGTTTTGACACTTCTTCAGATTATAGTGTTTCATCAATGATCTCCACTATTAGCATTTCAGCCTTGAGCTTTCTGTTTTCTTTAACTAGCTCATTAATCTCAATATTTTTCTGTTCATGCTCCTTAGTGAGCTTTACATACTTTTTCTTAAGATCTTTGAACTTGTCAAGAATGCAGTTAGATTCACTGAGAAGTTCATGATAGACATCTTGTAGATCGTCAAATTCAGAATTTACCTCATAGTCTGAATCAGTGTCTCCTAACTGACATTTGAACTCATCATTTAACTCTTTGATCTTCCCAAGTGATCATCTTTTTCGATGTGGCATTCTGTCACCAGGTGTTCTGATTGCAGCTTTTCTGGCACTAACTTTGTTCCTTAATATCCTTATCTTCCTTGTGGCTTCTGAGATTCTTCATCTTCATCATCATTATGAGGATGCTTATCCTTTGGCATTCTTGAAGATGGATTGTTGTGATCATTGTTTACAGATTGCTCCTCAGAGGTTTCTTTGACAACAATATTCTCATCATAGAATTCCTCAAGCCTATTCTAGATATCTTTAGCTGTTTCACAGCTGTTGGTTTTATCATACTCAGATCTGTTGAGAGAGCATACAAGTAAATACTTGGCTTTTGCATTTAGGTGAACAATGCTTTTTTGATATGCTGACCATCTGCTTCTTGGAATAGTATTTCCATTATCATTAGTTGGAGTATAAGGTCCTTGAGATATAATATCTCATATATCCATATCTGTTGACTCTATTTTTTTTTTGACTAAAAGCCTATTGGCATGCATAGGCATCACTATAGGAAAAGGCATCCCAACTATGTTGGCACCCCAGATCCTATCTATCATTTGCAGCATGCCAAAAATTTAGTAAAAATTAAAAAAGAAAGCAAAAAACATGGGGAACTTAAAGCCAAAACCCATGATGAAGTCAACCAAACCTATAATTTGGCAATCCTAACTTATTTCGGATGAAATCATCCTTAATAAAGCTAGGAACATCCTCCCACCAATTAGTGGCCCTACTAGTTACACCATAATTAGCTAACCTATCCGCACAACTATTTCCTTCCCTATATATATGGGAGACTCTAAAATTCATTCTATTACAAAGAACTTTACAATTGTTCCATCTGTTTTTTGGCTGCCAAGGAACACCCGAATCTGTAGTGAAGGCATCTACAACCACCTTTGAGTCATATTCTAGCCAAAGAGCTTGCAATCCTTTCTGACTTGCAATTTCTATTGCCAACATTGCAGCAATAAATTCTGCTTGAAGAGCTGGCAGGATACCAAGAAATGAAGAGAAGCAGCCTATCAAAGAACCATTACAGTCTCTAAAAATGCCTCCTGCAACTGCATAACCCGGAGCTCCTCTAGCTGAACCATCAGAGTTGCATTTAGTCCATCCAGCCAAGGGAGCAAACCAGTCCACCTGCTTGATCAATGTCCCTTTTGATGCATGACAATCTACTTTGAATTGCTTGATCAGCCTAAACTCTTCAATAGAATTTGCTGAAACTCCTTTAGAGAGAGACCCTGCTAAATAGAAGTCAGCAACAATTTGACTAATAGCATAATTGAGAGATAGACTTTTGTTTCGAAATCTGCTAGCATTTCTACAAAACCAAATAACATATATAGAATTTATAATGGCAGCAAGAACTAAATCTTTTACTTGACTACCAATAAACTTGTTGCAAACAATCAAAAGTGATTCAATAGATGATTGATCAATTGAACAGTTTAAAATACCACTTAGCCACAACCAAATAGATTTAGCAAAATTACAAGAAAGAAATAGGTGATCAGAAGACTCATCTGTTTCACAGCATAGTGAGCACATTGAGACTGTTGTGATCCCCCTAGCCCAAAGATTTTCATCTGTAGGCTTCCTTTTATACATCAATCTCTAAACCAAGAATGATTTTGTTGGAGGAATGAAATGCTTCCATATTAGCTTCCACTGTTTCAGATTAGAAGAGACAAGATAAAGGAAATTGAATGCCTCTTTAAGACTCAAATCCCCTGCATCTGAATGGCACCACATTCTCTGATCTGATGTTGCATGAAAAGGAATAATAACCTTCCTCATTTTGTCAAAAAGACATGGAATTTTCCTCTGTAATTCAGCAGGCAGGATCCATGATCCATTCATAATAAAATCCTGTACTGATGCAATAAGCAATTGATGAAAATTTTCAGGAACATTAAGCAAATCTATTATAGTAGTTCCATCAGGCAGCCAACTATCTCTCCAAAAGTTTATGCTAGAACCATCCCCTAGAGACCAAATTGAGTTCTGTTTAACCGTTTGCACCCAACATCTAATACCAGGCCAAATAGATGATCTTACATAAGTAAATGTTGTGATTCCCTTTCTAAAAAACCTTGCTCTAAGAAGCTCAGCCCATTCTTCCTTTGAAGTAATAACATGCCAACACATTTGAAGCATAGCAGCTGAATTAATGGCTCTAATAGACCTTAGACCTAGACCACCCTCATTTATAGGCATACATAAATGTTTCCAATCAACTGTCACTGTTTTCTTTTCATAAATATTCCCAGACCAAATGAAGTTTCTAATCCACCTATCAATAGATTTGAGTAATGCAACAGGCCAAGAATATATCTTGAAACTGTATAACAACATACCATTAATAACATAATTGACTAATTGACACCTTCCCATAATTGAAAGAAGTGATCCCTTCCAAGCTGAGAGCTTTGCTTTTATCTTATCTACAATAGGCTGAAGATGGCACACTCTAGGTTTACCTTTGAAAATAGGAATTCCTAAATAAGAAAAAGGAATGTGTCCTTGAGAGAATCCCAGAACTCCTTTTATATCAACCAGTCTGTTTTAAGAGATGGATCCTGCAAAAAACTGACACTTTCCAAAACTCAAATTCTGCCCTGAAGAGACACCATAATCTGAAAATAGCTTCATCAGATTTCTTAAACCCCTCTTAGTCCTTTTACAAAAGACCATAATGTCATCAGCATAAAGACTATGAGATGGAGTTTTAAAACCCCTAGGGCCAGTCATATGCTGCAGCTGATTAGTCTCCATCAAAAGAGAAATATTCCTGCCCAACACTTCCTCAGCTAGACAAAAAAGAAGGGGAGAGAGAGGATCACCCTGTCTCACCCCTCTTTTATAAGACAAGTAGCCAACTGAATGGCCATTTACCTGAAAGGATAGCCTTGCAGATTTCAGAATTGTGCTCACCCAACTACAAAAGTCACTATGAAAACCAAATGCTGCTAAGACTCTTAATAGAAAGCCCCAATCAAGAGTGTCAAAGGCTTTTTTAATATCAAAAGGACCTATTTTCAAGCATATTTATGGCCTCTGAAGTAATGCATACACATTTAGAAATCTGCTCCCTTTAATGAAGTCTCTTTGTTGAGGAGAGACTATTTTAGGGGCTATGAAAGAAAGCCTATCTGCCAAGACTTTTGTTATAACTTTGAATTGGAAATTAGCCAAAGAGATTGGTCTATAATCCTCAATTCTATCAGATTCAGCAAATTTTGGGATAAAAGCAACTAGGGTGGAGTTCAGACCAGGTAAAATCCAATTATGCTTAAAAGAAATATAGAACTCACTTATACAAGTCTTCTTCTACAATACTCCAGAAGGTTTGGTAAAATGAACCACCAAAACCATCAGGACCTGGAGCACTTGAGCCATTCATAGAGAAAACAACACCTTTAACTTCATCTATTGTAGGTAAATTTGTTAACATAGCTTTATCTGCAGCTGAGACAGTAGAGGAGATAACCTTATCAATCAGACCATTATCAAAGCACTGATTTTCTGTTGCATATAAACTAGAATAGAACTGTAACACACGTTGTTCAATATTTGTAGAAATCTCCAGAATATCCTCTCCATTCCTTAGAATAGACATCTGCTTAGTAGAACTTTTGATTGTTGCAATTCTATGAAAGTATGAAGTGTTCCTATCCCCACAGCTGAACTATTTCAGGTTTGACTTTTGCCTCCAGAATGACTTCTTAATAGACAATGCTTGCTGCAGATTTTTCTGAGCCTGAAATTCCTGATTTTTAAGTTCAGTTGAATATCCACTAAGAGCAATTTGGTTTTGAACCTTATCCACCAGCTCCAAAGCACTATTCACCCTTTGATTCACATCTCCAAAAACCTGTTTATTCCATATTTTGAACTTTGCGTTCAAAAGTTTTAACTTCTGTTTGAAGACCAACATAGGACAGCCATTAACTTGTACTGACCAAGCATCCTTAACAATAGCTAGACAATCTGAACTTTCAGACCACATATCAAAGTATTTGAAAGTGGATGGATTGGAATTGGTTCCTGTATGCTGAGTTATCATAATAGGAAAATGGTCTGAATGACATTTTGTTAAAGTGAAGCAGGAAATACTGTTCCAAAATGCAAGCCAAGAGTCATTAACAATGGCCCTATCTAATCTTTTCTCAGTATAATCCCTGCCAGTTCTATTATTTGACCATGTGAATGGAGAACCTCGAGTAACTATATGTGTAAACTTCCCCACAGCAGTCCAATTATTAAAATCATCACATGAGACCTTAAGAGGTAAACACCTATCTTTCTTTTCATGAGCACCAAGAACATCATTAAAATCTCCAATGAATAGCCAGGCACTATTAAAATCCTTTTCCAATTTAGCTAAGTCTTTCCGAAGAACTCTTCTCAACTGATAAAGATTAGATGCATACACAGCAGCAAAAAAACAGTTTCTAGTTATTGTAAATAACATAAAAAGCACAGTACTGAGATGAACTATGAATGTTATCAGGATCCAATGCCAGCACACACAGACACCATAAATTAGGGAGCCTCATACCCCTATCATTGAAATCAAATGACTTCAAACCAATACTTTTCCAAAAAGTCTTATGAATTTGGTCAAAATCAATCATAGGTTCAGCTAATAAAACAATATCTGGCTTGTTTTTAAAACATAGTTTTTTTAACATCAACCTAGTTTCTGAGTTCCCTAGGCCTCTTGCATTCCAGTAAAAGATTCTCATGAAACAATATTACCTAAACCAACCCTTGACCTGGTGTTTTATGAATCAGCTTTAGCAGCCTCTTTCTTCTTCTGCTTCTGCTTTTTCTTCTGTGATTTGGACACCACAACAATGAATTTAGATTCATCACCATCTTGAGCTCTTATTCCTTTGGGGGAAGGATCAGCTTCAACACCCTCATTCTCCTCATCACCCCAAAATTTTGACACAATTCTCAGATCCTTCCTAACATTCTCTGGCATTGGTTTAGAAACAAATTCAGGAGAGATAGAATAACTAGAATTAACATTACCTTCCAAGGAATCTGGAACAATCTATGGCTGAGGAATGATTGCTCTTCCAATACTTGTAATCCTTTCCACTTAACGTTAGAGGTTTGCTTAGGTATGTACCCTGATTGTACACATTGTTGCTTGAGCTTGCTTCACTTGCCATCTTCCAGAATCTTTTTCTCTACACTTGTGAGGTGCTCAACCCAGAGACTGAGCTCTGATACCAACTGAAATGGCACAAAATAACACTAGAATGGGGGTTGAATAGTGTTTTCACAAATCAGAGTTTTTCAAGCACAAAACAAAATTCAATGCAGACAACACGCTTTGACACAGACGCCTGTTTCAGCAAGCTGAATTTCAGAGGGCAGCTATTAACACTCCCCAAACAGTTAGTAACAACAAATAAATAACTTGTAAATAAAGAGTTTAGGGAAGAGAGTACTCAGAGATTTATCCTGGTTCACCTACAACCTTTGGGTTATATCCAATCCTTGGCTTTACCAAGTTTTAACACTATAACTGATCAAGGTTACATACGAGTATTATTTGCACACCTAGCCGCTCCAAGCTCAACCACGAGTATTGTTTGCACACCTAACATCTTCATGCTCAACAAGTATTCTTGAAACAAGCCTTTTCAAGCTCAGGGAGTATAAAAGTTTATTTGAAGCACAACTTCAGTAATGCAGCAGCAATTCAACCAAATAACACTTTAGAGAGTAAATACAAATTTAATATCAGGTGAGTTGCAGATTGAATTATTCTCTAGAAGTTTGTAACTTGGAGAGAAAATGATGAGAGTATGAGAGCTATTAGCTTGTAGTATTCTCAGTAAGAATGCTTTTTCACTTGAGAGTATATGATGCTTGTGTATGTTCTCTATCTATCTTAGCTTCACTATTTGTTCATCTCATACTTCTTTAGTTCTTCAAATTCTTATGTTTATACTTGTCCATAATAGATCCATTGGAGCATGGTCAGGGATCTTCTTCTTTATCTTCTGGACAAATAATAGAAGATATGATTTTCTTTACTCAGACAACGTTTCTTTCCTTATTTGTGCAACATCTAGAAAAGCTCAGATAAAGGTGCTTTTTACTTTATTTCATAAGGAACGATTTGCAGTAATGTCTTTGTCTTTTCTTCCTTTTTGTACTCGATAGAAGACAAAGAATAAACTAATATATTTCATTTGAATATTTTGATTCCTTTCTTCGATGAAATACTTCCATCCAGATTTTAAGTAATTTCTTCACATAATAATTTCTCCTTTTTGAACGTTGCTTTAATCATAAGAGAGAATATATCTTCATACTTGAATCCTTCAAGTCAACTTGGACATATTTTAGAACGCTTTGATGATTCTGACATGAGCTGAGTATCTTCCTTAATTATGTCAGAACTTCAGACACATCTTTAAAATGGTCAAACGCTTCTTTTACTGAGTCTTTGTTGATGTTACAGTCTGTAATCTTGATCTATCTTCTTTCAACTTCTTCAGAAGATTGTGTTTGTACTCTTTGTTGTTTTGAAGAATATTTGATCAGTGTATAGCTTTTGGATATTTTCCTTGTTCCTTCAACTAAGAGAGAAGAGATAAAAATCTTTGAGTAGATCTTTCTTCATTCTTTGACAGAGTCTTCTCATGAGCAGCTTGATTGATTGGTTGATACAATATCTTAATCTTTCAATCTTCAATATGTTTGATAAGGAATAACACTTTGCCTTCTTGTTCATAGCTTCTTCTTTTATAATCAAGGAGTCGGAGATATGATGGTTGCCTCAGTGCTTTATGTAACACCCCATTTTTCATATAAAGCCTTGAGTATGTTTATATGCGTTGTATGTATGCCTTGTTTGCCTTAGAAATGTTTCTGGGGTTAAGTGGGATTTCTTTGGCTTAAAGTCCCGTGCTCATGCACCAGCACGCCCGTGCTTGTTGGCGTGCTCAATGGCTGAGTGAGCCACAAGCACGGCCGTGCTCAAAGGGAGCACGTTCGTGTCGGAAGTGCACATCGTTTACAGTCTTGTCTAACCGCGCTAACTTAAGCACTACCCCGTAGGGGTGTTCGCGGATTGGATTGGATCGGTTTGGAGCTAAAAAATCAACCGATCCAATGATGAAAACAATGTGCGGTTTGGATTGAATCAGTTTGCTTCCTTGAGAAAATCCGATCCGATCCAATCCAATCCAATCAAATGCGGTTTGGATTGGATTGGATTGGATAATTCGGTTTTTGTCATATTTTATTTTTTCCTTATGTCAAGTGTCATTTCCACTTATTTAATAGTGGACAAAATATAATTTTCATTTAAGGGAGCTAGTCTAGGGTGTCAAATACCTATTTTAATATATCTCTATACTAGGACAGTAGAATCTTTATTAAAGCTGGCAACTATTTGTACCTTATTAACCGTTATTTGATTTGATGAAGACTGAGAAAACTGTTATAGAATTCTTGACAAAATATTGGGAGTTTGAGAAAAAATAGGTATTGATATTTTTTTTAACACGTTCTTTTATGTTAAATATTCTTTATGTTAATTTTTTATATCTACTCTCAGTTATCTTATTTTGTCCTTAAATCAGCTACAAATAAATTGTAGCTAATTATTTTTTCAAATTACTTAATTGATTTCCTATTTTTCATATTTACTCAATCAAGTATATATATATATGTTATGCGTCAAAACTTTTAGCAAAATATAACTTCAAGACATTAACATTTATTCTAAATAATCTCATATATGTCATTCCAACAAAATATTAAAGAGAATGAGGGTCATAAAGTATGAAAAACAATGTTTAAGTATGAGTAATACTATAATTTCAAAAATAATAGTATATGTCTATAGTAGTTCGGTTTGGATTGGATTGGATGCACTAGGAGATCCAAAATCCGATCCAATCCAATGAAAAATTGCGGTTTTTTCGGTTTTCGGTTTTTTCGGTTGTTGGTTTGTTCGGTCTTCGGTTTTTCGGTTCAGTTTTTACGGTTTGAATCGGTTTAGATCGGTTGATGAACACCCCTACTACCCCGTGCTTAAGTTAAGCACGGCCGTGCTTAAGTTAAGCACGGCCGTGCTTAAGTTAGTGCGAGGGTTTTTGTGTGTAACCCTATTTTGGCACTTTGCACAATCCTAGTGTGACAGAAACCTTTCCCCTTTCCCTTCCTTTGAACCCAACCAAGTTCTTGGTGTTCTTGCTGTAGTTTGGGGAGTGAAGTCACGCGCTAGTGTCGTCAAAAGGTTTCATAGTCTTCCCTCATTAATCTCCTTTTCTCTTTAAGTTAACTGGAGATTAATTGGTTAATTGTTTGTGTTTGGCCAAGGCTTGAGGAGTTTGTCGAGCCGTTCGAGGGAACGACATCAGTTTCGTTTACGCTTAGTTAAAGGGTTGATCTTCATACCACGTATGGGGAGAAGGGATAGTATGAACATGTAGGCATTGGGGGTAGCGTAAGATGAAAGGTTAACCCATGACCCTATTGGTTGTTAATTGCTATCTACGTATGTTTACAAGTAATTGATTGCTATTTGTATGATGTTATATTTTATGATTATTGTTGCCTATGCCATGTTTAATTACTATTTGAATTGTGAACTGTTTATTGATGATTATGTCTTACATGAATAGTGATGATATTCTTGTCATGAATGTCTGACTGGACTTTTTGGTTGATGTTGTGAATCGAATGATGAAGAGATTAATAAGCCATTGAAAATGTTAATAATGATTAAGGGACGTTTCCCAATTGTTCATAAGATTCGAACCATAGTAAAGAGTGAGGTAAATACTCAAAGGCTTAGTTAAGGACCTTAGGATTGATTCTTGAGTGTTAAGGGACTTTATAACGAAGCTGTGATTAAAGGATTAATTCCCCATAAGTGTAAGACATGAAATTAAGTAAGGATAATGAAACTGAAGCTTGATGGTGTAGTTAAGCCAATAGGTTTGATCTTTGAATGCCCTAGCAAACATAGTGAGGGTTCCTAAACCCTTTCTACCCAGAAGAGTGCAGCCATGCCCTTACGAGCATGGCCGTGCTCAACTTAAAGTTCAGGATGCCCGTGCTGAGGGTGAGCACGGGCAGAATAGAAATGCAAAAGCAGAACAGGGATGTGTCACCCCAAATATCCAACGATAATAATAATACATCAAACGCAGTAATGACAAGCTAGATAACTCAATGAAGACTTAACAAGTATAACTAAATGCAAGTGTAAAGATGATGCTGTACCTTGGTAGCCGAGTGGCCAAGGGGACCTTGATGCTTATTGGTGAAGATGTTGAGCTCTGCTGTTTATTGGCTAGAGTGTTAATTAAAAGATAACGTTGAACCTTGGTAGCCTAGTGGCCAAAAGGGCCTCGATAGCCAAGTGGTCGAGGTGTAGATAATGATCAAACTTGGGTAGCCAGGTGGCCCAAGCGGAGGTGGTGGTTGTTGTTTATGTGTTGATGTTCCTCACGCATTCATGCATCGAAGTTGTTAGTGGGGGATGTTCAACATAGGGGAGGTCGTCCTAGAGTACGACGATCTGGCCGTCCGCGGCGATTCAAGTGAATCATGTGCACCCGTGGTGGCGCATTCGAGAGTAAGGTGCATCGGCTATCCGAGGAGTTCACCCATGATTTGGTGAATTCCGGCGTTGGTGCTTATTGGCCAATGTGGATATGTAACTCCAAAGGTGACTTCCTAAGGTAGAATGGATCCAAGTGCATAATGGAGTAGCGCTGCATCGCATAGCATACATGTTTGAGATGATGCATATATATATATATATATATATATATATATATATATATATATATATATATATATATATATATATATATATATATATATATATGTTGTTGAAATGCTGATATGTTGTGATATTTGATATGCTGTGTCTATATGATGCATGTTCGTCTTACTAACTGCTTCCATGCCATTATGTTCATATATATCTTTCTTACTCCCCGTTCTTGGTTGTTGCTTTGCATGTACCTTTTTGTTATGTAGAGGATGCTGAGCATCCAATTGAGGAGTGACTTTGAGGAGCCGCTAGTCTTAGCTTAGGATTTCCAGTTTTTCTTAGTTATGTTGTCATCCGTGGTGTTTCTGGATTTTGCTTATATTAGCTCTATAATGTGACATTGGGGTTGGGTTTCTTTTATGCTTTGTTTTCGTTATGTTAGACTTATGTTATTTTTCTGCATTGAGACGTTGTTACAATGTGGTGCCTTTTACCTTGGTTTTTATTTTATGAAATAAATGTATGTTTTTATTTTATATATTTTATGTAAATGCTTTGAAAATACATGCGGGTAGAGGGTGTCACACTTTAGAGCGTGAATCTTTCATCAGACGCATTACTCTTATGCATATCAAGTTCCCCACACCACTCACATGTGCATATCCACAACACAATTAAAATTCTTCACATTCCTCACCACACACATGTTGATTGTGTAATATCCATCATAACCACACCTATGCATACCATTCAAAATTTATTTCAACAATATCAAAATTGAGCATGAGTGCTATGCATCCCTTTCCACATGGTTTATTGATTTTGAAATTTCAAGAACAATTAGAAGATGAATAGCACTCATGCAAGCAACATTTGATTCCAAACGCACTAAGAATTGATCATGTGTATAGTGAGTGAGTGAAGTTGAATGAGTGAGGAAGAGGAAGAACTTTGGTTCCTTCCTTTGCACTGGTTCGTGCCCGAGAGAGAATAGATGAGAGAGTTATTTTTATTTGCTCAAGTGAGGCAAAATGCCTTGCGAGGCGCTTAAGATTCTGTCTCTCGGGAGGCAAAACGGGGTTCGTCGGGCGAATTACCCCGGGCGAATTTTAAAAATTCCCCTAATTTTGAACCCTAATTTGGGTCCCGCAGGGAGAACGAAAGTTTGAGGGGCGGATCTGGAAAATTACCCCATCTGATTTTGCAGATTCGCCAGGCGATGAGCCATTCACGAGGCGAAACAGAGAATGTGGTGGTAATGGCTACAATCTTCAGGGGGGGGGGTGAATTGAGAGATTAAAAACTTTTTCAGCAAATTCAAGCAAAACAGAGTTTTCTTGTAAAAAGTAGTTTTCACCCAATTTCAGAATTACTCTTTCCAGATTCAGATTACAATTAAACAAGTAATGATGATAACAAAGAGAACAAACAAGTATATGTAAACATAACACAAGATTACAACATAAAGATTCAATTTTAAGAGCACTTAAACCATATCAACATCACACGCATGTATAAGACAAATGTAAAAGGTTTAACGGTAAGAAGAATGCGCAAACCAATTTATCCTAGTTCAGCTACCTCCTCTGGCAAGCCTACATCCAGTCCCACACCTCTGTGGTTTTCTCCACTATAATCAGCAATTGCAATATCCAATTACAGCAACACAAGGATTACCACCTTGCACAAAAACCTTGCTTTTCTACCCAAGGATTCCTTCTATCCTTGTCAAAACCTAAGAGATTCCCTCTCTTAAATCTGTGAAACAACTAAGAGATACCCTCTCTTAAATCATCAAGGCTTCACTACCTTGAAAACCCTTAGCAAAAGCACACTTGCTTTGCAACCCAGGGATCCCTTCTATCCCTGTAATACAACAGAGAGATACCCTCTCTCTAATCAACAAATCAAAAACTTGAATGAAAAGAATATGATTCTAGAAGTCAGATATTACAAATTGAAGCACTTATGAATATCACACTCTTCTCTCAAAGATGAAGCTCAATGGAAACTTGGATTTTCGAGTTTGTAAATTCAGAATGCGTAAGATTGTTGAAAAGTGTTTCTATGAGGTCCTTATATAGTAATTTGAAGAAATAGATCCATTGGAGAAATCATAGAAGTTGCTACAAGGGAAACAGATTCAGTTTTGTAAAACTGACACAATAATCTGTGTAGTACATCTGTGTATTCACAGTTTTTGAACTTTTGTAAAGCGCGTACACAGATTATGTTCTTTGTACATCTGTGTGTTAAACTGCATTTTCAACTTTTGCAAACGCGTACACAGTTTACTATCTTTGTACATCTGTGTATTAGAGTGGTTTTTGAACTCCAGAACACGCGTACAAAAATTAGCTTTCTTGTACATCTGTGTATTTAGAACACAAACCCAGATCATTCCAAAACTCCATACACAGATTGTGTACATCGATTATACATAAAAGCATAAGTTCTGAAGTGTCTGAATTGTTATATACACGTGTATGGTTTTTTACATCTGAGTACTCTTCATAATTTTCAGGAGACAGCTTCAATACACATGTGTACAACACACGTGTAGAGAAAGGCTTTTCACTTGTAGTTTGAAATTTAACTGAACATACACATGTGTACAACACATGTGTATACTTTCACTTAATTTCTTATTTCAATTAACATATTTTAAAAAACCTTTTTATTGAAAAACTTATTTAATTAAACTTCAGAAAATTTAGTTTTTCCTTAATTTTCCAAGAGCTTCACTTAAGAGATTGGTGTGCTATCCTTACAAATAGCATCTAAGAACTTAATAATCTTCATTCAATCTTGGTCTAGATGCTTTGTTCCATGTCATCTCCTTTGAGTTTTTGAATCTCATAAACTCCTTTGATCTTTGACATTGCTCTCTTTGATTCTTTGACTTTTCTCATCATGAGTGAACTTGCACACACTTGAACACTTTATTAGTGTATAATCAAATTGAAAAACTCATGCAATAATTCACATTATTTGTCATACATCAAAACCTCAAAAGGGCTTAGTCTTACAGAAAGTCCAATTCTGGACTCTCTGCCTTGCGAGGCGAACGAGCTCTCGGCGGGCGAATGTACAATCCTTGACTTTTCAGTTTTTCCAGATTCGCGAGGAAAGTAAGGATTCGCCAGGTGAATCTGGGTTTTTTTTTTTTACCTTTTTTTCATTCTCTCTGCCTTGCGGGGCGAGGCAGAGGCGCTGAATTGTTACCCTCTCTGTCTCGTGAGGCTAAAGCCTCCCGTGGGGCGAGGCTGAGGCTCTTCATTTCTTAGGGCTGTCTCGCGGGGTGAACTTCTGCTCGCTGCCAGAGGAGAATTTTTGCCCCCTATTTCCTCAATGCAACTAAGTCATATATGCTTCTAAATGCATTTTTCTATCTAAGGACTCTATATGAAGACACCTTTTTATGCAACAAAAGGATATAAACCTTGGATTATCTCCCAAGTAGCACTTGTTTAACGTCCTGAGCCTGAGGTTGTTGCCCGCGAAGAGCTAGTCTAGCTTATAGCTCTAATGATCTCTTTGGAAAGCTTATCCATAGTAGTGTTTGAGACTTTGACCATTGACCTTGAAGACATCTCCATGTTCATTGCCCTCCAACTCTACTGCTCCATGTGGAAAAACCTTGTGGACGTTGAAAAGTCCGGACCACCAGGATTTCAGCTTACCCGGAAACAACCTCAGTCGGGAGTGTTACAAAAGAACCCATTGCCCCGGTTCAAACCTCCTAGGCAAGATATGCTTATCATGCCAAGCTTTTGCCCGCTCCTTGTAGATTTGCGCATTTTCATGCGCTTGCATCCGGATCTCCGCTAACTCATTCAAGTCTAGTAGGTGCTTCTCATCGGCTTTCTTCAAATCATAGTTGAGGGCTTTAATTGCCCAGTAGGACTTATGCTCCAATTCAACCGACAAGTGACAGGTCTTTCCAAACATCAAATTGTATGGAGATCTACCAAAAGGTGCTTTAAAAGCGGTCCTATAAGCCTATAGTGCATCATCTAACTTCTTTGACCATTCCTTCCGCAATGAGTTTATTGTCATCTCAAGAATTCGCTTTAACTTGCGGTTGGATACTTCCACTTGACCACTGGTTTGAGGATGGTAAGGAGTAGCTATCTTGTGTGTGACTCCATATCTTGTTAGT
Source organism: Echinosophora koreensis (assembly GCA_035048595.1). NCBI lineage: Eukaryota > Viridiplantae > Streptophyta > Magnoliopsida > Fabales > Fabaceae > Echinosophora > Echinosophora koreensis. Next base: position 374,964 of record JAPCYP010000144.1, read on the forward strand.
CGGTGATCCATTTGTTTGTTGGAAAAGTGTGAACCACCATCACTAATTAGCAACCTTGGGAAACCAAACCTTGTGAAGATGTTGCGCCTTAAGAATTCCATGACAACCCGTGCATCATCCGTTGTTGTTGGTATGGCTTCAACCCACTTGGACACATAATCCACCGCCACCAACATATATAAATGAGAATGATGGTGGAAAAGGTCCCATGAAATCAATGCCCCACACATCAAAGATCTCCACTTCTAACATGCTTTGGAGAGGAAGTTCATGGCACTTGTAAATATTGTCAACCCTTTGGCAACGATCACACCTCTCCGCAAGAAATTGTCCATCCTTGAAGATAGTGGGCCAATAGAACCCACTTTGGAAGACTTTTTCCGTAGTTTTCTTTCCCCCAAAGTGCCCACCATAATCCGAGCCATGGCAATACCACAACACGTTTCCAATTTGATCATAAGGAATGCACCTCCTCATTAATCCATCTGCACATTGCTTGAACAAGAAGGGATCCTTCCAAATGTAATGCTTTGCATCGAAGAAGAACTTCTTCCTTTGTTGCCTAGTAAGGCCTTTCGGGACCACTTTTGAAGCTTAGTAATTGGCCATATCAACGAACCAAGGAGGAATTTTTTCAGAAATAGCAAATAAGCGCTCATTCGGGAATTCTTCCTGGATATCTAATAATTTCTCCTCTTCGTTGGGATTGACCAACCTTGACAAGTGGTCCGCAACTCCATTCTTGGACCCCTTCCGGTCCCTAATCTCAAGATCAAATTCCTGCAAAAGTAATATCCACCGGATTAGTCTGGGTTTGAACTCTTGTTTTGTCATCAAGTGGTTTATGGCTGCATGATCCCTGAAATAGTTAGCTTGTGCATCATTTATCAAGTGCAAATACTACCGTAATGAGTTCTTTTTCAGTGGTGGAATAGTTAGCTTGTGCATCATTTAAACTTTGCTTGCATAATAAATCACATGAACTAACTTTTCCACCCTTTGTCCTAATACCGTCCCCACCGCATAATCACTTGCATCACACATAATTTCAAAAGGTAATTCCCAATTGGGTGCAATGATTATGGGTGTGGTCACAAGCCTATGTTTCAAAGTATTGAAAGCATTTAAACATGAAACATTAAATTCAAAGGATACCTCCGGTAGAAGCCGGCATGCCCAAGAAAACTATGCACCCCCTTCACATTGGTTGGTGGGGGTAAGAAAACTCCGCACGCCCGGTAGCCAAGAAAGGCTACCCAAAATAAGAGGAATCTCAGCATCTTCATCCATATCAAGCACCATGAAATCAGCCGGAAAAATGAATTTGTCAACCTTTACCAACAAATCTTCAGCCACCCCATAGGGTATTTAATAGAACGATCCGCAAGTTGGAGCGACATCATAGTCCCTTTGGCCTCTTGAATACCAAGCTTCCTCATTATAGAGAGGAGCATTAAGTTAATGATTGCCCCTCGATCAAAAAGTGCCTTCCCAAAAGTCATCTTCCCAATGGTGCATGGAATGCTAAATGAACCTGGATCCTTCAACTTCGGAGGTAGCTTGCATTGTAAGATTGCACTACACTCGCAAGACCAAGTGAAATCAAGAAAACTAACAGCCAAAATATTTAGAAAGATTAAAAAGAAAAATTGGCTTGTTCAAAATAATTATTTTCTTTTAAATAAAGAAAATTGGTTATGTCAATCCCTGGCAACGGCGCCAAAAACTTGATGGACTCCAGCAAGTGTACCGGATCGAAGCAAGTAATAAAACAAGGTAATTGAATACCGAGATAAATTCAAAGAAAGCAACCAATTTGACCAAGTCAACAGAGAGAGATTAATGTGTGATCAATTGAGATAACTCAACAATTTATCTAAATTAAAAGAGATAAAAACAAATCAAGGCAATTAGCAAGAGTGAGATTAAGATTGGGGAAAATCTAACGTCACGATTTCACCAACACAATCAAGCCTAGATCTATTTGTGATTTGGTTCTCTATTCCTAATTCAATTCAATGTCAACCTAGAACCCGAAATTATTCTAATGTCTCAGTCGAGCACAAGAGAAAACACCTATACATGTTAATCAACTATATCTCTATGATGACTAACATGCAAGATTCATCAAGTCCTTGGTTCCCTAAAGCGATTGTACAAACCTCCTATTATATCTCTATCAATATTCAATTTGTGTTCTTAATTCAAATCCTAAAGCGTGAATCTTCGGTCGGGCTCATCATGCTTGATTAGTTAATAACGAGCCCTTTTGATTAACGTAAGCAAAACATAATTAAGAAACAAAGAAATAGAAGGGAATAGAAAAATTCACAAATTTCACTACACCGTCATGTGTTGCTACGTCGATTCCTTAGAAAGAGGATTAGCTCTTCATAACGTACATCATCATCAAAGGTTCAAGAGAAAATATCCTGAAAAACTATGAAAATAGCCTAAACGAGACGTAGCTCTCAAAACTAGGATTAGGATACAAAAATTCGCAGTGAGACAGGGAACCCTCATTTTCTTCCTCTCTGCTTCGCGGGACGCCCCAGATTGGTCTTTAATTTACCTCCTCAGTCTCGCGGGGCGAACTCTTGCTCGCGGGGCACCCCAGAGAGACCTCAAAACTCCTCTTTTTCAGTTCTCTGGCTCGCGGGGCGAGACATCATTTTTTCCTTTATGCTTGTTTTCTTCAATTTTCCCTAGTTTCTTCAAGCTTCACTTTTAACTTGAAACTTAAAATAGTATCAGATGCTTTATTTGACTCAAAAACTACCAAAATTCCTAGAAAATGCTAAAAAAGACTCAAATCGTTGCTCAAGGACAAATAAAGCCAAATTCGGGTGAAAACGAAATTAAACTCGAACAATTAGCATGAAAATCATAGCCTTTCCAGCTTTAAAACTAGATAAGCCAATGGATTATCACATTCTCTGGGAAAGGAAGGCCCGTGTGTGAGAGAAAGAGAATGTCTGGGGAATCAATATTCCCAGTGTGTGAGATCGGTCGACATGCATAGGAGTCTGACTCCTTAGAGGATTGATCCTAGATGTGTGATCGATGATGTTTGTAAATGGATGACTTGAGAGATGGTTGCTATCTGTAAATCTATGTTGTTTGATAAAATGTTGTATTGTGCCCCAACCCCATTAATGGTGATGTTTAGTTACTTATCTCCTCTTTATCTCTATTTCTTTGTATGTAATCGACCGTTAGTTGAGCAGCGGCAGCCGTATTACAGCGGCGATGGGGCCGGAACACCAACCAACGCACTACCTCCAAAGAGTTCCGCCCAGGGTCCAGATTCTGAGCGATATTAAGATCGGGTATCACAACGAACATGGGTGGCGAGTCAACCACTCACAGTTCTTCATGAGTTATGTCGGCTCAGTTAGCATCTACATCCGTCTTGGAGGAGGTCCTTTCTTCACCTTCTTGGGATCATATCGTATCTCTTAGTGTCTCCCGTTCTCTGAGATGTGGTATCCACTCCGCCAGCAGGAGTTCCCAGACAAAATATGTAACATGGTGGACCGATCAGAGGCCCGCAGCGGAGTTGGCATTGTGAAAAGAGGCATGAGGAGAAGGAGTGTGCAAACAATGTACCATTTTCTTTGCCGCAGGGTTGTGATGAGCAGCGACAAGTCAGTGAGGAACCCCAAAACCAGAGTTTACAGGTGTCGCTACGGCGAGGGCGAGGGTAGCTCCAGACGCCCATATCGTCTGTGATATGGATCGGTCGGATGCGTCTGTTAGGATGTGCCTCTGTGAGCTTCTTTTCTCTTTTGATGTATTTTGATTGAGAGGTGGGCGGGTAGATGCAGGACCTTTTTGACTTCTTTTGAGACCAGTGTATATATGTCTTTCCTATTGACCAGAGTCTGTATAGTTAATATGATTATGATCCCTTTGTTGGGACTCCACGTACATGGACATGTGTTTTGTGTATATATGTATATAGTTTTCCTTTTATATGTTTTTCCGTTGTGCATGTTTTAAAGAGTTTTTAATTTACTGCTTCCTCAATATATATTGTTTTCCCCTGTAATTAACGTGCTAACACTAATAAAATGGATTAAGGCTTAGTTAATTAGGGTTGCTATTTAATGGTATACCGGGGTGTCTCATTTCAATCTTAAAATAGGCAAATGATAGCACTTTTTCAAATAAGTGCTACTAAAATATCTATTTAATAGCGGGTTTCGAAATGACATGCTACTCATGATTGAGCTTTTAATAGCGCTTTCTCAAATAAGCGCTATATAAAACATTTTCTTTCATTATTTTTAAATAAATATTTATCATTCTTTAAATTTCTAATTCAAGCAGAACATTCTGTTTGTTACGTCTTTGAGTTCTCAGGTTTTTAATAATGCTTCCTTTACTAAGCGCTATTAAAATATTTTTTTAATGATATTTTTTCATTCCTTTATTTTTAATTTAATCAGAATTTGATAACAAATAAGGATATTTTTCTTTACATTTTCACATGTTAAAAATTCTTCACAGTGATGACAATCAAAAATTGTTAAATGGATAAGGATTGCACTCGCTTCAGATAACAAATAGCTTCAAAAAATATTTTATTTCTATTTTATTTCACTTCGAATATACATCTTTTGATTTTATACTTTACCGTCACGATAAAAAATTGAATACAATATTATTGGTTATTCTTCTCAGCATGTTGATGGCAAGCTAGGGAGAGAGCTGCCAAAATAGACTCGACCCGATATAAATGATGGGCTGAGTTATTAAAAATAGAGCCCGATCAAATTTTAGCCCGGCCTGGCCCGGTCCGAAAATTTTTTGACCCGTCATGGACAGACCCAAAACGGGTCGGTCCAGCCCGTTAGCCCAAATAGCTTCCTGGATAATAAAAAAATTATTTATACAAAAAACCACAAAAATATATCTTAAATTAAATATATAAAGGAAATGCGTAATGACATGACGGAAACTCGGCAATGAAATGGGGCAAATGAAAGAATTAGAAACGTTTGGACTTTGGTAAAAAAAAATTGAAACGTTAAAAGTAAAACCTACCTTTCAAAAAAAAAAAAAAGTGAAACCCTAATGCTATTAGACAATTAGAATTAGTATTAGTTACTGAGCGTTGATGAACCCAGAAAGGTTAAATTAATTAATTTTGCGACATGGTCCATTGGGCCAGAAAGCAAATGCAAGAGTTGAAAGCGATATTTTCATAAAAATGAAAGTCTATCATATATATATGAATTCATTAATTAAAGTGGCTTGTTGAGATTGGGTCATATAGACAATGTAAAAGTTTCATTAAAAGTATCATAGGTACCAGAGAATTCACATGAAAAAAACAAAACAAAAGAAACACGATATAGTATCCATATTTTAATAGAATCATAAGGTCGAATGAGAAAATGGCCATGAAGTCAAGCATTTGAGTAGCCATGGGGATAAAACAGACTAGTAATTTGGACTGAAGTCCTTATGGTTGAACTGTCATAATGGTGATGTGTTATTTTTTTGTATTGGCAATAACTTTTTTAAAGAAATTATTCAAATGAAGACCCACAACGTAGGTGATGGGTTGCAATTATTTAAATGAAGATCCACTCACCTGTATATGTGGTAGGTTGAAATTATTTAACTCGGTCTTATATTCGAATGATAATTATTTTTACTGTAACCAATTACCTTATATGATTTTTTTATATATTAATTATAAAAGTTATCAACTATTATGCTATTGACACTTTTCAAAATATTAAATATATTATTTTTTTATATAAATTTTCACTTCTTAATTCCTGACATTTGTTAGCATTTTTCATGTTATAATTATTGTCATAATCTTTGGCAAAGTGTTACCTGCGCCACTCGTAAATGCCTTCCGCAACTTATCTCCTTTCTGTTTCCATTATTAGACCTGTCACAGTTATTGTCGTATTTACTGTGCCAACTGATACATAAATTATCAATTATTTATTTCGGTTATCAATCGTTGTTACCAATTATCATGATTTTAAAATCCACGATGATAATTGAAGTAGCAAAATTATAGTTTTTGGATTAAGCCCTTTTAAAGTGTGAGCAAAATCATAAAGTGAGAAAATCGGGTATATTTACTTTCATTAGTTAGTGAGATTCCAATGTACTTTAATCAAATGTAGATATACCTTTACTTTCCCATTTTATATTTTACTGATATTTACTCATGTGTTTGGTTTAAAAGATGGGAAGGGGAGAGATGTTAATCGAGGAGAAGGGAGGGAGGCGGCTCGAAAGGGAGAAGAAGAGGGGTGAAGAAATTTTAATTAGATTTTATGTTTTGGTTAAAGGGAGGGGTGAATTTTAATAGACGGCAGAGTAATATTACTATTCATTTTTTTTTAATCTTACAGTAATTAGGGTCTTTGGCTCCCTATGAGTCCACGGAATATCCTTATAAGCTTAGATCCTTTGGACCCACTATGGGATTAATCTCTGCTCGGGTGTTTAGTCATAGCTAAGATTCTTCGCCCCTCCTTAAGAATGTTTTCTGTGGGATTCGAACTGATCAGGTCCTCCCCCATAACCTTAGCCCACACAACCAATTGAGTTACTCATCTGAGTAACACTATTCATATTTTTTTATGAAAGAATACTATTCATATTTAGTTCACAAGGGGAGTTGATGAATTTTAAAACTAATTTACTTTTACATCTTTATAATTTTGAATTTCAAAATTCAAAGTTCATAAGAAAGATATTTTATTCAATACATTCTAAGTGTTTTAATTCTTCTTCTCCCCACTTCAAATTCCCATATTTGATGGAGAAGGAATTTTGTTCCCCTCACTTTCGAAATATTGACCAAAGATAAAAAAAATATAAAAAAAAAATGTCTCCCCTTCCTTCCATTTCCCCGTATACAACACTATGTACTTCTCATTTTTATCAAAGTTTTTATCACTATATGTGGCATAGTTGTTAAAACTGGATCGGACCGGCCGGTTCGACCAGTTGAACCGTGAACCAGTCCACCAAAAAAGGGGATGAAAACCACCAAACCGGTATGGAACCGGGGAAACTGGCAAAACCGGTGGTTCACCAGTTTCAAGCGATCCGGAAAAAAATAGAACCTCTGGCGGCCTCAACCTCCGACGAGCTATCGAGATGACGGGTTGAGAAAAAGCAGAGAGAGAAGGAGATCGTGAGCAAAGAAGAGTTCTGGATGAGCATAGAAGAGATGAGCAGAACGAAAAGAAGTGAGGAGACAAGCACCATATGTGAAGACAGACTAAGAGAGTCGTGTTTTACGAAACAGTTATGATATTCTGACACAGAATATCGACAACATACGCTACTGTAACGTTTTTTTTTTTAACACAAATTTTGACTTTTAAAAAAAAAAAAATTATTTCTCAAAAACTTTTATTAACCAGATAATGAACTGAATTAACCAGATATTTGTACGTGATTAACTAGATATTTGCACATACTTAATCAAAATTTTTATTTCTCAAAATACTCATTAACCAGATACTGAACTGAATAACCAGATATTTGCAGATACTTAACCAAAAAAAACCCCTTAACCAGATATTGAACTCCATTAACCAGATAATGAACTGAATTAACCAGATATTTGTACGTGATTAACCATATATTTACACATAGTTAACCAAAAATTTTATTTCTCAAAAAAACCCATTAACCAGATAATGAACTGAATTAACCAGATATTTGTACGTGATTAACCAAATATTTGCACATACTTAATCAAAAATTTTATTTCCCAAAAAAACCCATTAACCAGATATTTGTACGTGATTAACCAGATATTTGCACATACTTAACCAAAAAACCCACCAACCAGATAATGAACTGAATTAACCAGATATTTGTACCTGATTAATCAGATATTTGCACATATTTAACCAAAAAATTTATTTCTCAAAAAAACTAAATTTTTTTTTTTAAAAAAAAAAGGCCAGCTATTGTGTCGTATAGTGCCGCACAGTACAGTACCGTATCTTATCGTCGTATGTTATCAAATTTGAGTGTCAACTTATCATTATTGTATACGAAAAAGAGGAATGTGAGGTATAGGGGGGCTTGCGGCTGGCTGATTGAAAAATAGACCAAGGTTTCTATTCTTTGCTTGCATGGTGTAGAAAAGAAATGGGCTTGGGTTGATAGGCCCAACTTTAGTTTTTGTTTCTATTTTGTTTGATAGTTGGATAAAATTATATAAGAAAGCTTGGGTTGATAGTCTTTGAAATTGATTTAATTTTCTACACTTATGGGAGTAAATAGAATAATTATTTTTTATAAATTTACTAACTTAAAATGAAAAAATATATTTTATATTTTCAAAAAAAAGTATGAGAATTTAAAATTTATGTTAATATTACCTAATATATTATATTAAAGTTTAAAAAATTATTATTTAATTATTATCAATTCAACTACGGTTGAACTATTGAACCTTGAACCGGTGCCTTCACCGGTTCAATGATCGGTCCGGTTTTATAAACATTGATATTTGGCTTTGAAAGTTTTGATAGTTTTTGGAATAGTGATGACCGCGGCATAGACCACATTTTTCATGTCGCAATCACGAACATAGTATAATAGGAACCGCATTTCAAAACATGTAGAAATGACAACCCTGGACCTACCGTCAGACACTGAATTTGGATTCTCTAAATTTGGATATTCCTAAAATTGTTATATTTAAACAAATTTTAAGGGTGTTTTTGTTTTTACTGAAACCAACAAATTATTTGGTTTTAAACGTTTTCTTGATAGAATTTTGCCTAACAACATTAAAATTTAATGATTCCCTAATACAGTGATTTGGGATCCTCGGACACTATGTGCAGTGTTTTAAAAATCAGACCGGACCGCCGGTTCAACTGGGAATGGTAGTGTCTCTGGTCTGGTTCGACAAGAAAAATCGATAGTCTCAAAGAACCGAAAAAACACCGCTAGAACTGCCGGAACCGGAGCAACACCGAATGAACCGACAAACTGGCTCCGGTTATGGAAAATCGGCGTTAGTACATAACAGTCCCATTCACCCAAAAAAAAAAAAAGAAAAGAAAAGAAAATAGAACCCCCATCCCTGAAGCTGGGTAAGCTTCTGTTGGAATCACATAGAAAACACGGCAACTTGAGGTCGAAAACCATACAGAGGGGGGATGCGATGGGGCCGAAAAACGAGCTTATTGGCGGTGTGGAGTTCAGGCGGTAGATGAAGGTAGTGCATGGTGGTGTATTTTGCATGATACAAAGCTTCAAAGCGAAGGCCGTGGTGAATCTGGAGAGTACAAGGATGTGGCTTCTCTCCAGTAGGGGCCTCCAGCACAAATCTGGCCCTCCATTCAATCCAATGGTCCAAAATAAAAACAATATCTAAAACATTTTAAAAAAAAAACCCAAAAATCCCTAAATCCCCAAACCAATACTATTGAGTTTTGACATCCCACTCCCAAGTCCCAACCTCACCACCACACTCCGCCACCGTCGCCATCACAGCCTCCGATGAACACCTGGCGTCGTCGTCGTATATCTCCCTCCTCCCCCTTCAGCCACCGGCCACCGCCTTCCTCCGCCATTCACAGTTCGGCTCGCTCCTTCTCATTTCCCCCTTTCATTAAAACTCTTATCTCCTCTGTTTTGTTCCAAATATGTTTGGGGGTTTGGTGATTTAGGGACTGGGATGTTGATATCAGATAGCAAATCTGCAATTTCAGTGTCACCCTTAAAAAAGTTGCAGCCAGTGTCGCTCTCCTGGATTTGGTGAATGTTGACGCGGCGGAGCTGGTGGTGCTACCATTATCCGCCGACGAGGGAGAGGGAGCCATGTAGGGGGGAGGAGGCACGCAAAGTTGGAGAGAAAAATAGGGACGACGACGCTTAGAGAAGGGGGAGGAAGGAGAGATACGGCGGCAATGTCGGTGGTTCACCAGTGGCCGAGGCGGCAACGGCGGCGGAGCTATGGTGGTGAGGTGTGGACTGGGATGTCAAAACGTAATGTATTGCGTTGGGGATCTATTTTTTTTATTTTTTTTATTTTTGACTGAAGTGGATATAGGGATTTAGAGTTTTTTTTTTTTTTTTAAATATTTTAGATGTTTAAATTATTGTTTTTATTTTGGACCATTGGATTGAATGGAGGGTCCAGATTTGTGCTGGACACACCCTTGCTGGAGGGAAGCCGGATCCGACATATTCATACATTGGGAGGGGCCTTGGCCTTGGCCCCACTAGATTTTCATTATATATATATATATATATATATTCTGAAACTAGTATTTTTTTTAATTCTAAAATCACTAGTAGGCTCGAAACTATTTCAAATTTATGTTATTAATTGGTAAAAATAGAAAAGCATATGTATATGCTCTTGTGTACAGAGTGATAATTTTTATTCTCACATTTCATGTTTTTACAACTACTATAAAGCGGTCTTTTTTAGCTATGAATATAATGAAGACTATACAACAAGATTAAAGACGAACTTTTGACTGATTGTGTGGTAATATACATTAAAAAGAAAATTATTTAAAAATTTAATATAGATTCAACTATAGATGATTTTTATGATATGTAAAAAATATTGTATTTTGAAATATTATTAATGTATTTAATATTTTGAAATATATATAATTATATATGTATATATTTATTGGATGAACTTATATTTTATTTTTGACCCACTCTATTATTTGATTCTGGTTCCGTCCCCATTGGGAAGTGTATTTTCATTGTACGAGCCTTATCTGATGGCTAGGGAAATCCAAGGTAACAAATAAAGGAAGGACACATTGCAAATTTAGCCAAAAGCTATCCGTGCCAATGTGGAATGTGGATCATTGGATGAGTTATGTAAAGGATACTGGTTTCAGAAATGTTGGTTGAACATATATTGGAGATATCATATGGTGTTTCTTTTGTTTTTTGATAATATTCATGAAATATATATATATAAAGATTATAAAAGTAAGTGAAAGATAGAAACAAAAATATACGATATCATATACGGTGTCTAAATTTTGTGTTCAAATAACATAACTTTATTAGTTTTGACCCTAGCATTTTTTTTCTTTACTGAATTTTGACCCCTGCGACGATGATTATAGCTTTGTAATCTGTATAAAATATTAGTTATTATATTCATTTAATTAACTCAAATTTTTTTTTTAGTCAAAAAAACAACTCAATTTCATTATATATATATATATATATATATATATATATATACACACGTCGTACAGGCCATAAAAAATCTATTACATAAATTTTTATTATATAAGTTATTTATTAATTTATTAGTTAATCGGTTTACACATTGGTTGGATCGTTGAACCACTTGAATCATGATCCGGAAGTGTTGTCGGTTCGATATTCGGTTCGATCTTCGGTCCGGTTTTAAAACACCACCTCAGACTCAGCATTAGCAACGCCCCTCAAGCCGCACCAATGGCGGAGCAGCCACGTCCGCTGCATCAACTGCCACTTAAAGCCAAGCATCTTGTTTGGCAGTCAAAATGAAGGTCCACTGATATGTAAGTTTGTTCTTTTCTAATTATTTAAATGAAGACCCCGCAAGAAGGAATCAGGGGTCACTCACTCGCGTGTGTGGTAAGTAGCAAAACAGCTGGCTTGTATATTCACAGCCACAAGGAAGCAACCAGGGTTGTTTGTAGCTAACCCGGACATATGAGAGATATTTATGCTTGTTGTAGATTTTGGTACAATTGATTTTGAAAAAATCAACATTAAAAAAATTGATTTATATTTGATAATAATATTTTAAAAGTGAGTTTAGAAGAATTGATTTTATTTGAATGATAAAATAAAATTATTTTTCAGATATAAATATATAAAATTTTATAGGTCCTATATCTAGAATAAATTATTTTCAATAAAAAAGGTAGAAATTCTTACTTCTACTAAAATTAATTCTACCCATCCAAACATCAATTATTTGGGATTGAATTTTACGTCCCAACACTCTAATTACCGTAGCAATGGGAGTTTTGGTGCCAAACTCCCGTTTGGGTGGAAACCAAACTGGCGGTAGGTTGCTAACCCGGCTTAATTTTACGGTGCACCTCTTTTGGTCAAAGATGAATCTGGGTTAACTTATAATATGCAATAAGTATTGTGAATCACACACAGTTGAATTATTTATGTTTTAATCCTATTAATATTGTAATTTTAATCTCAGTCCTTTAGTAAACTTTATCCATCTCTATTTAGGGATGACAATTTCCACCCATTCGTGGGGATCCCTGCAGGGAATGCCTCAAATAGGCCCCGTGGGCGGGGAATTTTTCCTGTGGGGACTGGGATGGGGAACAAAGTCCCCCAGTAGCCAATTCGGGGGCGGTGGCGGGGACCATACCCCCGCCCCACGGGGGTCCCTGCCCTGTGAAAAATACATATTTACCCTAAATATATATATACATGTATTATATTATATCTATTAAAATATTATACCTCACATGTTGGAGTGTTGGAAAAGACATGACTTTTAATTTATGATTTTGTAATTATTTAATAAATGTTCGGGGTCCCCATGGGGATAGCAGGGATCCGCGGGGACGGGGACAGGAGGAAAACCCCCCCACGAAGGGGATCGGGGGTGGGGACGGAGGGAGAGCTGGGGGAGGGGACAGGGATCGGGTAGTACCCCCGTCCCCGTCCCGCCCCGTTGACATCCCTATCTCTATTGATATTGAGATATAAACTCCAACAACATTGAAGAATAATCAGTCCCAAAAATTAGTTTTTCCTCATGCCACTTTTAATGGTTGAGAATGATTGAGATATCTATAATATACTAATTAGTGGTTCTACTTTTCACTATTGAGTAACTAGAGACCGACACGTGGTGGCTTCGTGGGCCCCACACAAGTTTCATTGGTTTTGTCTTTTTGTGCATATTGCTTAATTATTTAATCTAGTAGCTACAGTGTATAGCATCATGTTACTGTTCAAAAAATAACGTGCGTTTCCCACTTCAACTTCCGGTTCCTTTTATATTTATTTGACAAATTAAATATTATATTTTGTTCTTATCAATTAATCTGCTACAACAAAATCATTATGTTATTGCTTTTGATAATAATTAGTAGTAAGGAAAAAAAATTATTTTTGGGGTTAAAATTATAAGCATCTTTAACTTGGTTTTGGAAAAAAAATTTATAACTAAGTACTGTAAATCTATCTTTTTATTATTGTAAATAAACACAGATATGTTTTTTTTAAAATTAATCTGCTACAACCCGTGGGTATCCTGTTATATTTTAGATGGATCAAACGATGACATGTGTCACTGTCGGGTCTCACATATGTTTTGGGTCTTTGTTTATATTATTATATTTATTAAATTTATATTGTTTGTTAAATTTTTTAGTATGTATGTTTATGCTTTTGATAATAATTAGTAGCACTGAAAAGTCATTTTTTGGGTTAAAATTAGAAGCAACTTTCACTTTGCTTGGAGAAAAAAAATATTTTTTTATAACTAACTACTGTAAATTTATCTTTTTATCATTGTAAATAAATAAACACATATATGTTTTTACTTTTTTTTTTAACCTCTACAAATAATCACTAAATTATTTTACAGCAAAATCATTGTGTTTTTGCTTTTGATAATAATTAGTAGCAGCAAAACACCATTTTTGGGATTAAAATTAGAAGCAACTTTCACTTGGTTTTGAATTTTTTTTTTTATAACTAATTACTGTAAATTTATCTTTTTATTATTGTAAATAAACACAGATATGTTTTTTTTAAATTAATCTGCTACAACCCATGGCTATCCTGTTATATTTTAGACGGATCAAACGATGACACGTGTCACTGTCGAGTCTCACATATGTTTTGGGTCTTTGTTTATATTATTTTATATATTAAATTTATATTTTTTAGTATGTTTGTTTTTGCTTTTGATAATAATTAGTAGCAGTGAAAAGTCATCTTTGGGGTTAAAATTAGAAGCAACTTTAACTTGGTTTGGAGAAAAAAATATTTTTTATAACTAACTACTGTAAATTTATCTTTTTATCATTGTAAATAAACAAAAATATGTTTTTACCTTTTTTTAAACCTCTACAAATGATCACTAAATTATTTTACAACAAAATCATTGTGTTTTTTGCTTTTGATAATAATTAATAGCAGCAAAAAACCATTTTTGGGGTTAAAATTAGAAGTAACTTTCACTTGGTTTTGGAAAAAAAAAATTATGACTAACTACTGTATATCTATCTTTTTATTATTGTAAATAAACACAGATATGTTTTTTTAAATTAATCTGCTACAACCCGTGGGTATCCTGTTATATTTTAAACGGATCAAACGATGACACGTGTCACTGTCGGGTCTCACATATGTTTTGGGCCTTTGTTTATATTATTTTAGTTATTAAATTTATATTTTTTGTTAATTTTTTAGTATAGGGGTCCGTTTGATTTGCAATAAATCATGGGACAACACAGCACAATCCCGCTTGTTCTATGTTTGATTTTCAAAACAGGTGTGGGACAGAACAAAAAAGGATGAAAGGACAGGACAAAAATACAAATATTTGTTACTCACTTTAGCACAGGACAAAAAGTTGTCCCATAGACAATACAAGCAAATGTCATAATTACCCTTCCCATTCCCCTCTCTCATAGTCATCTCTCCCATCACCCACCTTTGTCTCCCACTCCCCCTGATCAGTCCAGAACCACCGCAACTCCAGTTTAGAGCCGCCGTGTCGGAGCCGCCGTCCTCCACTCACTGATCTGCTCTGCCACTCCGCCGCTTCGCTAATCTCAACACGTAGCAGATCCGCCATCCCCCATAGATCTCTGCTCCACCACTCCGTCGATCCGCCATCGCACGGATCTGCCATCCTAGACACATAGTCCTTCACACGAGCCAAACGGCGTAACCGTCATCACACGTCGATCTTGCTCAGACGATGGTGAGCCACACCAGATCCGCACCTGTGTCTCCGACCTGCACACGCGTCACTGTGGATCAGAGCCACCGCCCACCGCCCACCGCATAACCCACTTCGTCTCCTCCGCCGTTCTCTGATATTGTTGTTGGCTTATTGTCAATTGATGCACCAAAGAAGCTAACTCATTCGAGCTTCCATGTTCTCTGCTATATTGGTCAAAATAGGAAAGTGGTGCCTAATTCACCCCAGTCATGCCAAAACCACAATTAAACTCATATAAAGTCAAAATAATATGTACATGTTGGTTCAACTTCATTCTTTGCATAACATATACTTGATGGTTCATGATATGTGGCAAAATCTGTCAAAGTTCTATGAGGAAAATAACCATTCATTGATGCAGACACACTTGAACCAACTAAATCAGTGACAGAAGCATCAATTAAATCATGATTTGGATCACTACCAGAATTAACAATTGAATCAACCCCAACACCACTCATGCCACAATTAGGATAATACATGTATGATGGATCATAATAAACATTAGGCATGTAATTTTGCATATAATTATCCATGGAGAGCACCAAGAATTGGGATCACAATATGCAACCACAAAGTGTAATCAAAGACATCAAACTAAAGCAACCAAAACCCAAACATGAATTTGGGCCACTAAAGCAAACATGACCCTAATTAAACTAGCCCAAGACATCAAACTATCCCAATATTTCATCGGTGGCTTTTAAGGTGAGGGAGTAAGTAAGTCCCTCACCTATGCATCACCTTTCTTAGCCATTAGATATACTAATAAATTACATGAATGGTTTCAATTCAAACCTGGTAATGGTGGAGCAGGTAACCAAAAAAATTAAAATGACAACTTTGTCCCTATCATCTCTCCCTCTTTCTGGCCCACCATACCATCACTGGACAA
This sequence comes from Echinosophora koreensis, assembly GCA_035048595.1. Classification (NCBI taxonomy): domain Eukaryota; kingdom Viridiplantae; phylum Streptophyta; class Magnoliopsida; order Fabales; family Fabaceae; genus Echinosophora; species Echinosophora koreensis. The sequence continues at coordinate 390,839 of JAPCYP010000144.1, forward strand.
TTTTGTTGAACAGATCAGAGAGCTAAGAATCGTTGACGTTAAAGTCAATATCCCCAATGTACAACGACGTCGTAACGAAATGGTTCGAGTTCGCAGCTGGAGTGACGCTATTTTGAGGAGGAGCCAACCACAAGACTCTGATGTTGCTGCACTTGAATTTGCGCCATCACCACAGATTGGAATAGCTTAGTTCTGCTAAACTAAAAAAAAAAAAAAAAAAAACCCAAGATAACTTAGAATTTTTTTATTTTTTTGGGAGGATTTTGCTTCTATTCATAATAAATAGTATAACTATCGGAGATCCAAACGGAAGCGACGGCGGCGGAGAAACATATTTTTTTTTTGGGTTTTTTTTTTTTTTTTTGTGTAAATAAAAGGAACCAAAAACCAAACCTCATATGTTGAGTTGCCCTGGGGAGAGGTAGTGTCATATAAGGCACCTCTCATACCTAAAGCCAAGCTTCAGACATGACCAGTGTATCTAGTTCAATATTCCCCGTGGAATAGGTTCGATTCTAAAAATGTTTTGAGTTTGATTCGAGGAATTTTGAGAGTTGAAGGTGATGTAGGTCATGTGGTGATGGGGGTGGTGATAGTGGTGGGATGGTAAAAGGCAAGGGTTAAGATGGGTTTTGAAAATTAAAAAAAATAAAAAAATTATTATTTTACTGCCAACGGTTGGTTCATCCGTGAGGGATTTGCTTGTTCCCTCACCTTAGAATCCATCATTTTTCACCACCCTAAAGTCCTAAAATATAAAACTAACCATCTAACATGAATAAACAAGTAAATCAGAAAAGAATAATGCTAACCAGTATCCTTAGGACATTGGTTAATGAGTCAAAAATGATAATATTTCATTGGAAATAGTGTTTTCAAGATCTTGAGAAGTGATATATTTAATTTAATCATCAATAAAATCTTATTTTTTTGATTTTTTAACCAATGTCCTAAGGACACTAGTCAGCGAAAAGGAAATAGCAAATAGTCGAAAAAGATAGGTTATTGATGGGTCACGTTGGCATGCGGCTTGTAGTGTTTGGTGGCTGTGGAGGAATGGGGTTGCTTGATTAGTGAGGATGGTAATGGTGATTTGGGTGTTCTCTGATTATTCAATATCTCACCAACTCACCTTTCTATCAATGTATCTACTCCTCCCTGCTTCAGCTTTTCACGCCTTTTTTTTTATTCCCTAAGCTCTGTGATCTATTAATTATATGCAAAATGGTTGTGTGAATACAATGTGTTTTTGAGAGTAAGGGTGCTGAAGGATTGATATGTATACGTGAAAGAGTAATGTGCGTGTTGGGTGTTAAATTGCAGAATAGTGGGAGGCTGCAAATCTGGTATGTGCTGCAAATTATCATGTGAGGCTGAGAAAAATACAAAGTGGTCAGAATATTTTTTATATTTAGTGATGGCAGAACAAAGACATCGAATAAGATGAACATAGGCTAAAGGGCATAGATTGGGTTATACAGTAGCCTTCCCTTGTGCCATCACCATGGCATACTCGGGAACGGTAACATTGATCCCCTTCTCTTTTTCTGCCATGATCACCTTTTCTTCGTCATGTTTAATAAAATTCAACTTATTTGAAAAAGTCACACCATCCATATTCCCAAATCCCTATTCATTTAGAAATTACTCAAACCATCTAATTTATGATCAAGAAATTGCAAGCATATTAATCATAGATATAAATGGACAAAAACCATAACATTATTATACAACAACATAAAGGTTACATTACATATTATCAAAGATCCTCAGGGTGATCCTTTTGACATTACATATTATCAAAGATCCACAAGGGGGTCCTTTGGAAATTACATACAGATCCATATATGCAGAACTAATTAAACATAGATAAAAACCCATTAAGAAGCAAGAAAATTACAGGAGAAAAAGTAATGGTTGATCTTAGATAATCTTAATCTCCTCATTGATCCTGATCTTGGGTTTTATTCACAAACCTAAGCCTGGACACTTACAAGCTTGGGTGTGTCCATAATCAAAGGTCGAGAAACCGTGGGAATCAAGTACAGGTCATTTTGTCTTTTAACAGTCACTCCAAATTCCTCAGCCATGTCAACATCCTCACTTTTCATTCCATTGGGAAGCTTCCAATCAAAATGATACAATAACATTGAAAGGGCCAATTCAAGATTAGCAATACCAAAGTTCATGCCTGGGCAAATTCTCCTTCCAGCACCAAATGGAATGAACTCAAAGTTATTTCCTCTGTAGTCAACAGAGCTATCCATGAACCTTTCCGGATAAAACCTCTCTGGGTCAGTCCAATGATTTGGATCTCTTGCAATTGCCCAAGCATTGACTATGATTGTGCTTCTGGCGGGTATCTGATAACCATTGATCTCACAAGCTTGTCCAGATTCCCTTGGAAGTAGCATAGCTATAGGAGGGTGTAATCTCAGGGTCTCTTTGATTATTGCTTTCAAATATTTGAGTTCATCAATGCCACTTTCATCAACCATTCCTTTCTTATCAAATATCTCTCTCACTTCAGCTTGTGCTTTAATCAATACTCTTGGATCCTTTAGCATCTCAGCCATTGCCCAGTCCACGGTAGTTGCTGTTTCATTTGTAGCAGTGAAGATATCCTGAAAGGTTAAAATTATGTATGTCAGCTTAAATTGGTCCCATCAAAGTTTAAAACATATATAAAAAGAGTTGCTAAATTTCCAAATGTAGGAAAGGTTTTAAATTGCGATTGCAGTCGTGATTACAATCGTGTTGTGTTATTCGTTATTACGAATAATTGTGCGAAAATGCGACCCAATTGCAATCGTGATGTGGTTTCAGAGACTATCAAAACCGCCAAGATTTAAAACCCTATAGGAGTAATTATATTAAACTTTTGATAAAATTGTTTTTAGAAAATAATAAAATAAAGAAATAAATTAAACTAAATTCAGAAAAAATAAAGAACACAAAATTGTTTATAGTACGTGCGGAATCACACAATCCTTAAGAATTATTTTTCATAAAAGTAATACTAATGCAAATATTCCCAGGATTTAACAAATTCTTCTAATTACAATAATAATATTATTATTCTGAATATTCGGAAGAACAAGAATATTGTCAACTCTTACACACTTAAAAATAAAAAGAAGAGAAGAAAAGCCTTTTGATCTTTTGCAACAACTTGAGCATTTAAACTTTCAAATCATTTTCTAGCTCACACACAAGAACAAGTAGAAAAGATAAACAACAAAAAGGAAAGGTTAAAATATATTTTTGGTCCTTTATCTTTTGAGTAAAATTTATTTTGGTCATTTATCTTTAAAAAAATTTATGTTTCAAAAGTGACCTAAAATGGTCCTTCCCGTCATCTCTCATTTAAACTCCATTAGAAACCGGTGACGTGGCCGTTAAAAAGATTCATTTTAGTCCTTTATGTTTCAAAAGTGACTCAAGATGGTCTTTTCACGTAGGCTGTGATTAACGGAGTAAGTAACAGAGCTAACGGAAAGGACCATTTTTTATCACTTTTAAAATATAAATGACTAAAATGAATCTTTTTAAAGATAAAAGACCAAAATGAATTTTACCCAAAAGATAAAGTAACAAAAAGGTATTTTAACCCAAAGGAAACAAGCATACTTTACACAGGAGAAGATGCTTTTTCTTAACGTACGCACCCACAACATCAGAATCAGAATTGCATACTCCTTTTCTAACTATAAAGGCAAATAAATAAATAAGACAAGTCAAGAAAACCATGATCTACCGTTTATTTATTTATTTTATTTTTTTTTTGATAAGCTCTGATCTACCGTTTATAAAAAACCGTCTCATTAAAATGAGAATGAATAGCAATCAAATGTAATTGAATGTGGTTTCACCTTTTTAGTATGAAGGTTATATAGCACTATAATTAAAATAATTAATATATAGTAACTAAAACATTAACATAAATAGCAATAAACAGAATTAAGTCATTAAAGAAACGTTGAAGAAAATAAATTGTGATAAAAGATAACAAAGTATGAATTTTTTAAAAAACCTTAAATATCAAATTATTTTGAAATAAATTTTAAATAATATTTCCAACAATTTTCACATACGTAAACATATTATGCATTTGATTTTGCAAGATATATAATAACTATACTTACGAAGATTATAGCCTTGATATTTGTATTTGTTAAGCGAAAATCCACGTCGGTGCCACCATCTTCAAATTTCAATAGAACATTAATAAGATCTTCCCTTGCTTCAACTTGACCTTCTTCAATTCTCGACCCTCCCACTCTATGGTCAGTGATGATAGTCTCTAGTATCCGATCAACTTTTTCGAACAACTTCCCGATTTTGGTCTTCATTCCAGAAATGTTTTGAAGCCAACTAGCTGAGGGAAACAAGTCTGCAACGAAGAAACCTCCAAGAAGCTTTGAAAGTTCATCGATCGAGGATATGTACCCTTCTACGTCCTTGCATTTATTGCCAAAAGCAGTTTTTGAACTAATTGTAAACAAAGATGAAAATGATGCATGGGTAAGATTAATTGGTGATCCTTCTTGTGAAGCAATCCATTTTATGAGACTAGTGATCTCTTCTTCTATGACTGGCATAAAAGATTGGATCCTTTTTGTGCTTAAAAGCTCAACATGACAAAGCTTTCGAAGGTATCTCCAATAATCACCATAAGGTGTATAAGCTATACCCGTGTAATCATAAGTTATTACTTCTGCGGTTATAAGACGATGCCTTGATGCAAAGATAAGATCATTGGTTTTCATTATTTCCTTAGCATACTCTGCTGAGGAAACAACAATAGTGAAAACCTCTCCAAGTTGTAAATACATCAAGGGTCCATATTTTTTAGCCAAATCTCTTAATCTTCTATGTGGTGTAGAAGAAATAAGATTGGGTATGTTTCCTATAATGGGTAGCTTCAATGGTCCTGGGGGTATTTTTGAAGTTGAGGTGGGTTTTTTCATATTCCTCCATATTTTCAATGTTAGGATTGCAAACAGGAAAGTGGAGAAAAAGGCTAAGAAGTCACGGTTTTCAAGAGCCATGGAGAGATGAAACAGACTAGTGAAGAGGAATAAAAGTCCTGCACGTTGGGTTTACAACAACAATTCTATGCATATTTAATTATTTATAGACATGATGGGGAACATTGAAGGGTATCCTGAACATATTCGAATTATGTGTAAAATAATGAGTGCAAAGTTTGGAAAAGGGTTTTGGCAGTGTATTATAATACTCAAAATTCTTATATTTGTCTTTTAGGTACTAGGAATCCGCTTGGATAGCAATTTTAATTTCTAATAACAAGTATCTAACTTGACATATTTATACTCATTACCTGCACTTTTTTTTATAATAAAAAAAGTATATTATATATATTGAGTATTAGGAGTACTCTCCCAGTTACAATGAGATCATAATGGCATATCACAGCTGTAATCACCAGCAATCCATGCCCTCCTAAAAAGGAGAGCTGTTATTCTAACAACTCCCACGGGACAACTATACCAGACAACTAGTTACTGTAATATTACTGTAATGCTATAGTAATGCCACTTTTTTTTTTTTTTTTTTTTTTTTTTACAATTTTTGACTTTTTAGAAAAAATTAAAAAATTTATTTCTAAAAAAACCCATTAACCAGATAATGACACTAGTGCAGAAAAGGGATTTCACATCGGTTTTTTTTTGGCTTTTCACATCGGTTTTCAAACTGATGTTGAAAAGGCCGATGTGGTTTATTACCACTTTTCACATCGGTTTTAAAAAAGTCTGTTTCAGAAAGCCACATTTCCTTTTCAGCAATTTTCCACATCGGTTTTTCATAAAAACCGATGTGGTAACTCAACTTTCCACATCTGTTATGTTAAAAACCGATGTGGAAAACAAACTTTCAACATCGGTTTTTAACATAACCGATGTGGAAAGTTGGGTTACCACATCGGTTTTTATGAAAACTGATGTGGAAAATTGGGGTTACCACATCGGTTTTTATGAAAACCGATGTGAATTTTAGTTTTTTTTATTTAAAAATCATCCTTTTTAGTATTGACAGTCCTTTCCCCTGTTTCAGTAATCCAGTAATCCAGTAATCCAGATCAATACAGAATCTATATTGTCTACAGAATCATTTTTGTACAACCAAAACACACTAAATTAAAAGTATACTAACAATAAATATATTCAATAACATTCAGACAACAAAGATAATTAGAAACCAAAAAGCTACATATGATATATTATATATTTCATGTCAAAACATATATCAGTCAAAAGTACACTATAGCTATTACATGATGCGTTTATATACTAACTACATACAAACTAATGTTGGTACACTTCAAGAAAGAAATTTGCCCAACGTATCCTTATGTTTTTTATGTCGGCATCAGAGAGTGGAGTCGGATTGTTGAATATCTGCAAGTTTAATTGGACATAATTAGATTATATCTTTTAAGTAATAAACTAAAATTAAACATATAACGAATCTATATATAATTGTTACAACTAATTGTACCAATTAGCATTTACCTCCTGCCATCTTTCATTGATACCGGAGGAGATAATTTCGACCATCCACTTCATCACATAGTATCCACATTCCCATGATCCACGTTGTCTATGAGACTACATACAAATGAAACCCAGTTAGAATATGAGAAATTAAATAGAAATCAATAATTATACCCACTGCGCTTGAAGCGTTTGAACTAATAAATATCTTACGTTAGGAATAATCCATCTAATAGGCCGACGCCTTTCACCACACAGCATGCGGCTTGCATCAATAGACCTATCATAAGAAAATAAACATTAATTAAAGTATATCTAATAGATTTCAGATAATTAAAACAACTTCATTACTGATTCTAACTTATTTTAATGCTTACGTTTCCATGATGTTCTTCAGTTCATTCACCGGCCTATGGGCCATCGAGCAGAAGAAGACCACGACATTCACACGAGGGCACAAGATCAACAACTGCCAATGTCGTCTGCATTTGTGGAACAATTAGTGACTAAGTTATATAGTTATAATTAAATAACTGGTACTTACTTATAGAGATAAGGCGCAAGGTAGAACTGATGATGGTCTCGGGCAACTATATCACGTATGGTGGCGGCCGGGTCTTCTGATGCTAGGAGAACATCACCCTGAATGAGCATGGGGTCAATGAACCCATAAAGGGTGAGGTTGCCCTGATTACCTAGCATGCGATGCAGATACCTAATATATTGATAAAACATGTTAATTATGATAGTATTTAAAATTTAATTATTTAACTTATAAATAAAATGTACTTACGTGCACCATAACGAGATGTGTGCAGCACTAGCCATTTCATGGTGGAGCGCCATCTCCATAAGTTCCTTCTTTGGGATATACAGATCGTCATCCGCCCTGCCATCATGTTCCAACCTTACCAAAGCTGCATCAACCTCCATGGTGACAAGCTTTAGAGCAAGACGTTGAAAAACATCACCAGGATCCCCTTTGTCGTTCCCCTAAACAACAAAAAAGATATACATTAGTAATCACAGTTAAGTTATTTCATTCGTAATTAATTGAATGGTCAAATGAATACCTTGGCAGGAGCAGATTTCTCTGGTCTTCCTGGATCTGACCTTTTAGGCAGAATATCATGATGATCATCAACATTCAGCTCACACCTATCAGGGGTGTCATCATCATCATCATCATCATCATCATCATCATCATCATCATCAGGCTGATGAGGAGGTTCACATGAGCCCTTAGTGCTCACATGGACAGAGGGTTGGACAGAGGGTTGGACACTTGTGAATTGTTGGGACATAGCAGCCATTATTGCCATCTGCTGGTTAAACTGCTGGGTCATCTCCTGTCTAAGCTCAGCTGCAATCTCATGTTTTAGCCGTTCTCTATCTGCAGCAACATCCCTGTGGCATTGGTGTGAAGATGAACCATGGTATTGGCGAATGCCAACGCCCCATCCAACACCAATGACACGGCCCGGGTGGTCTGGTTTACCGATGGCAGCAGCTAAGATATCCTCGCGTCCTCTAGGAACAAAGGTTCCTTGAGTGGCCTGCTCGTCCAAGGCATCCTGCAACATATAAAATATTAGGTCACATTACAATTCAGTAACATTGTTAAAATCACAATTACAATTCAAACTACACATACAATCTTCTCAGCTACTTGGCGTGCCTCCTCAGATGTATATTGTCCCGTTTTTCTTTGTCGGGCCCTCTTCCATTTACGATGGCGTGGGGGTGGAGGTGGATCAACAACTTCAGGATGATTTTCAGCATTAGGATCTGCCTGAGATGCTGCTTCCTGACATGCTTTCTTTTCCTCTTCCACCATGGTCTGAGCAAGCTTTTTATATCCCCCACGAGACAATACATGGGGGTAGACATTCTTGCTTTGGTTTTCCTGCCCCTTTTTCCTCTTCTCCTGTTATAAATAGAAGACAATTAAATTACATCAGTAAATTAATAAAATTAATGAAATTACATAAATTTAGAGACAACTCAAATAAGTTAACCTGAAAGCTAGGATCATGTCGGCTCTGAACAAAGCGATCCCACGTCGCCTGGTCAAGAAATGGGTACACCTCAAGTGGGTTCTTTTCACAGCGTGGATTGAATACATAGTATCTACCCAGGTCCACCTTAAAACCCCTCCAACGCTCACCAGCATACTTTATCCAACGTTTCTTCATATCCGTCGTATCCGGCAGATCAAAGGTGAGCTACAATAACAACAAAAGAATCAATGAATTACTGTATGATATTTATAAGATTAAAATAAAGTAGATACAAACACAGGACGGAAAAGTATACATACCAGAATACTCTCCCATAGATGATCCTTCACGCCCTGAGGTACATCTTTCCAACGGTCAATAAGTATGCTAGGCCTGCTTCGAGCAAGGGTCGCCACAAAACTAATAAACTGCTCTGCCATTGGCCCAATAGGATTGAGGTTACAATCAAAGTCGATTGTTATCTTTTGATTTGAACCACGGTTGGCAGTCAAATTCCTCATTCGTGTGGCACGTCTACCCTTTCTACCCGAAGACGGGGTCTCCGACCCACTGCATGAAGGAGGGATATCCTCAGGATCAGCCATGTATACCTGTTTAGACAAAAACAAAAAGTCAGTATGTCAGGATAAATATCAAACATAACTTATAAATATCAATCAACGTAAGCATAACTTATAAATATCAACGTAAACATATAATATGACTTTAAACATAACTCAAACTAAACTTACACTGTGGTCAAGTAGTAACGTTCTCCCATAACCCTTCTTGGTGATCATTACGAGTAGCATGTACATCGTCCACTTCATTTTCCTCATTGAAATTAGGCACCCGTGTTGAGAAAGAAGGAGTGTCAGAAATATCAAGAGTTGAATCTTGATTTCCCTCACTACCATTATACATGTTTTTTCCCTGGAGAACCACTGACCACCTTTTGTTAGAAGGATCACGGATATAAAACACTTGTTTTGCCTGGGATGCCATGATGAAAGGCTCGTCTTTATTACCTACCTTATTAAGGTCCACCAATTTGAATCCTAACTCATCGGTTTGCACACCATTGTTATTGTCGACCCACTGACATTTAAAAACAGGCACTCTAAACTTCGTGTAATCAACCTCCCAGATCTCTTCAATGATCCCAAAGTATGAAACGGATGCCATAACAAGGTTTTTATCTTTCGAACTAGAGAAATGCATGGACTCAGCGACGACCATAACCCCACTATTTTGCATAGTACTGTTGTCATCCTGGGACTTTGTATAGAAGGAAAACTTATTGATATCGTACCCACTCCAGCATATGACATCAAAGTTAGGTCCCTGTGCTAGCCATTTTAATATTTCAGAAGCAGTACCATCCTTTGCAATTTTTTCTTTAAACCAGTTCAAGAAAGTCTTATTATGCTTGTTCAAACACCATTTTTCATTCATTCTAGGATAAGTTTCGTTGATGATGCTTTTGTGCTCACATAAGTATGGTTCAACCTCATCAGTGTTATTCAATATATACAAATGTACTTGAAGCACTTCCTCCCGATCCATGCTCTTAACAGTGATACCTCGTGTACCCTTCCCATCATATCTTCCTTCATGACGAGACTTCGGAAGCCCTACAGGTTCCGCTTCTGACATGTAGTCTGTACAAAACTCAATAGCTTCTTCTGCAACATACCTTTCAACAATAGATGCTTCGGGACGGTGTGGATTCTTCATATATCCTTTCAAGATCTTCATGTATCGCTCAACCGGGTACATCCACCTTAAATAAACGGGGCCACACAATCTAATCTCCCTCACTAGATGAACAATCAAATGAACCATGATGTCAAAAAATGAAGGTGGAAAATACATCTCCAATTGGCACAAGATAATGACTGCCTCATTTTCCAAGTCATCCAACTTTTTTCTGTCAATGACCTTGCTACATATAGCATTGAAGAATAAGCATAACCTAGTAATGGCATGTCTGACTTTATTAGGCAAGATGTCACGAATGGCCACCGGTAGTAGTTGTTGCATCAAGACATGGCAATCATGAGACTTTAAGCCAACTAATTTGAGATCTTTCATTGAGACAAATCTCTTGATATTTGAAGAGTAACCCTGTGGCACTTTGACTCCCCGTAGACATTCACAGAAACTTCTTTTCTCTTTTTTTGATAAAGTATGGCATGCTGGGGGCAAATAAGTCTTCTTATCCCCCACTTTATGTGGAGCTAACTGCTCTCGTATACCCATCGCAACTAGATCCAGACGAGCATTCACACCATCCTTTGTCTTGCCTTGAATGTTGAGAAGCGTTCCGATTAAACTGTCACACACATTTTTCTCCACATACATCACATCAATACAATGTTTTACATCAAGCTTGCACCAATATGGAAGATCAAAGAAGATCGACCTCTTCTTCCATATATTCTTCTCAGTAGCCTTCTTTTGGGACTTCCCATAGATAACATTAGTGTTCTTCACCCGTTCATAAACTTGGTCTCCAGTCAAGGCCATCGGAGCAATTGCATTCTCCGGAAGTCCATTGAAAGCTTTTCTCAACCTACGATAAGGATGATTACGCTGGAGAAATCTCCGATGCCCAAGGTAGACTGTCTTCCTTCCATGTTGCAGTTGATGGTAACATGTGCCTTCTTCACATATTGGACATGCTTTATGCCCCTTAACACTATACCCGCACAAGTTCCCGTATGCTGGAAAGTCATTGATGGTGCAAAATAACATGGCACGCAATCTGAAAGTCTCACGGCAATACCCGTCGATCACATCAATGCCTTCATCCCACAAATTTCTCAAGTCTTCAATCAACGGACTCAGATAAACATCAATATCATTTCCTGGCTGTTTTGGACACGAAATCATCATACTTAACATAATGTATTTGCGCTTCATGCACAACCAAGGAGATAGGTTGTAAATTACCAGGAGAACAGGCCATGAACTATGAATACTACTTAAGTTTCCATATGGATTCATTCCATCGGTAGCAAGTCCAAGCCTGAGGTTTCTGGGCTCATTGCCAAACTCCGGAAACAAACTATCAATTCTCTTCCACTGCAAAGAATCAGCCGGATGACGAAGCTGTCCATCACATTTCCTCTCATCTGCATGCCATCTAATATTCTTTGCATCCTTTTCATTAGCAAACAATCGCTTGAACCGCGGAATTACTGGAAGATACCATAACACCTTTGTAGGAGGACCCTTGGTGACCGCATCACAACTAGAATCATCATCCTCACTTTGTATCGTGATACCCCACACCTGGGGCACTCGTGCATCTCTTCAAACTCTTTCCTGTACAATATGCAATCATTGGGGCAAGCGTGTATTTTCTTATACTCCATACCCATCGGACACAATATCTTCTTCGCCTCATAGTTTCGGGATGGTAATGTGTTACCTTCTGGAAGCATGTCTTTCAACAACTCAAGCAATTCGGTAAAGCTTTTATCGCTCCACCCATTTCTCGCCTTCACATTGAACAATCTTAACACCGCTGACAACCGTGTGAAATTAGTGCACCCCGGATACAAAGCCACTTCCGCATCACTGCACAAAGTATCATACACATGTGCTCGCCGAAAGGACTCTTGCCCAATATCACGGATCATGTCCTCTAGTCCATCGTCCATATCTACGTCATCAACTTCCTCTCTATCCGACACCCTTGGCCTGTCTAATGTTTCACCATGACATATCCATATTGTATAACTCTTGCAAATCCCCTCACAAATAAGATGATCCCGTATCTCGTCAGCTTCTAGTCGTCTCTCATTCAAACAGTTAACACAAGGACAACAAAACCTTCCGTCACTACTATCAGGAGCATTTGTTTTAGCAAATTGTAGAAAATCTTACACTCCATTCTCATACTCATCACTTGTCCGTCTAGCATTCATCCAACCGCGATCCATGACTAAAACATTAACTTCATACTTAGTCCAACATCTTCATCAACTACTTCTTATGATAGGGTATGGCCCTATCCCATTCGAGAAGAAACTTTTTCAACATTCGGTTAACAGTTAGTCCTTAACTCTCATGCTCATACTCGACGAAATTTCGGCAGCATTTCCCTTCGGTCTCCGACGTACACGACTTGAACGCGATGCCATCCACCACGATAAAGTATGCACCCGGAGAACGAAAGGAAATGTACCAATCCGAACTTTCATCAGGTATATAACATGAGAATCAATGAATAACTATTTTAACTGGATGAAGAAAAAGTTTTTTCCCAAACTGTCCAACTTGGACAATTCAAGATCCAATATAATGAGCTGTACAAGTACCTTAAGCAGGTATACGTGTGCTCATTAATATTGCATCTCAAACGGGAAACTAAGGCTTTACTAATTAATTAACACTAAAAAAGTAATAAAACACTCCAATCCCCAAGTTAAAGCAAACAAAAATCAAACTAGAAAAGTAGAGATGAGAAAGCTTACCAGGTGTGGAAAGAAACACAATAAGTGTGGAAACGAAATCCTAAGTTTCAAATAATCAAGAAACCCGGAAAGAGAAAGAGAAATGAAGAAGCTATAACTAATTGTACAAATATACTCTTGTCTCTAGCACATTGTCACAAACACAATACATGCATTCACAAACAAAGGGTGATAGCTCTTTAAAAAGTTTTCTAAAAGAAACTGAACAGCAAACTATATAGACATTACACAGTTAATGGAAAAAATCCTTCATATGATCATTTATTCTTAAACAGCCCATCCTACCCTATGGTTTGCAAATCCGATGGACTTCACTTCTATTTGGGGATAAAATATTCTAAAACCTACCAGAGACATGAAGAGATATTTCACTAAAGCAAATCAAAAAATGGAGCAATCTAACAAAAGTAAGAGCATAAATTATTCTAATTCTAAATGGGAAAAAAAACTAACACAAACATTTAGTAATTCAATATGACAACCAAAATAACCCAATAGAAAAAACATTATAAAGATAAATCTACCATACCCGTTTGTAATTTAAGCTATGCCCATGGAGTATCACTTGCTTGACATGCTACAAATCCTAAACATTAAGAAAAATGAAGTAAATAAATTGAAAATAAACTAGTGAAAAGAAATAACAAAGGAACATACACAGGCACATGCAAACACATTGAAAAACACAGCCCAGTCTTCCCTTGCTTTCCACCTTCTCACACACTGGAGACAACCAACAATAAATGAGAAACAAAACCAGTAAGATTGGGTATTGTATCAACCAAACACACTAAATGTTGCTATAAGGTTGAACTATAACTCTAATCTTCCCCCCATCTAGAATCATTGTTCCCTCTTGAATCCCCAAGTTATATTATATGCACCTTTTACTGACTTACATACTCTTAAAATTGAAACCAAAACAAGAGTTGCAACCTTCATAGCTTGCTGCCTTCATGAGTGCTGGAACCAAAAACTAAAACCAAAAACTAAATGTTGCTATAACGCCTGCATGCTAGAAAACCAAAAACTACACTGTGTAGTGCACAAACCAACATAGAAAGCCATATAGAACCTGCATCACCCCTAATAAAACCAGAAACAGCACCACCCATAAACGAGACAGAACTCCAAACTTCTAAATCAAACTTTTGCTGGAATTTTAAAATAAACCACCTCAACCCACAATAACCAAAAACAGATAACACACTGCCATGAGCCAGAAAGCAGGACAAGTTTCCAGGCATTTGACCATCATCAGAGCACCACATTTTAATCCTTCCTTAGAAACATGGTATAAGAGGCATTACCTGAGATGACTAAGCGGCGGAGCAAGCAGCGGAGCTAGTGGAGCAAGCGTCAGACAATGGGCTTCGAGGCTACAGGAAACGGCGGAGCAAGCGGAGGCTACAGGGTCACGGCACGAAGCGGCGGAGCAAGCGGAGGGGCTTCGAGGCTGAGGTGACAGCGGAGGACGCGGCGGAGCGAGCAAGAACGGAGGTGTGAGGGTGTGAGGGTTACGGAGCGCGCATGCAACAGAGAAAATATTGGGGTAGCGCGCAAGAAAGGGAAATGGAGGGATGAATAAAAGAAAACAAAATCACAATACTCATCGGTTATACACAAAACCGATGTGTTATACATATTTCCACATCGGTTAATAGCAAAAACCGATGTTAAAAATTTTGCTGCTTAAAAAATTCATTTTTTTGTCAATATTCCACATCGGTTATAATACAACCGATGTGTAATTTTATGGCTGATTAATTTTTTTGTTTTTTGTTTCCCTTTTCCACATCGGTTATCAAAAAACCGATGTCTAAAATTAATATTCCACATCGGTTATTACAAAACCGATGTCGAATCTTATTCTGATAAAAAAAAATTGTTTTTTGTTTTACTTTTGCACATCGGTTTTTATAAAAACTGATGTTAAATATTTTATAACATCGGTTTTGGTGGTAACCGATGTTAAAAGATTTCAGTTTAATTTCAAAAATGCCACCGCCTCCCTTTTCACATCGGTTTTGTTAAAACCGATGTTAAAACCTCGATGTTAAATGCATATTTTGTACTAGTGTGAATTGAATTAACCAGATATTTGTACGTGATTAACCAGATATTTATACATACTTAACCAAAATTTTATTTCTCAAAAAAAGCCATTAACCAGATAATGAACTGAATTAACCAGATATTTGTACCTGATTAACCAGATATTTTGCACATACTTAACCAAAAAATTTATTTATCAAAAACACCCATTAACCAAATAATGAACTCAATTAACCAGATATTTGTACCTGATTAACCAGATATTTGCACATACTTAACCAAAATTTTATTTATCAAAAAAACCCATTAACCAGATAATGAACTGAATTAACCAAATATTTGTACCTGATTAACTAGATATTTGCACATACTTAACCAAAAATTTTATTCAAAAAAACCCATTAACCAGATAATAAACTCAATTAACCAGATATTTGTACATGATTAACCAGATATTTGCACATACTTAACCAAAAATTTATTTCTCAAAAAAAAAGCCATTAACCAGATAATGAACTGAATTCACCAGATATTTGTACCTGATTAACCAGATATTTGCACATACTTAACCAAAAAAACTCATTAACCAGATAATGAACTGAATTCACCAGATATTTGTACATGATTAACCAGATATTTGCACATACTTAACAAAAAATTTTATTTCTCAAGAAAACTAAATATTTTTAAAAAAAATTATTTTTTTATATAAATTTTTTTTAAAAAAATTCATAATTGAAAAAAAAGTAGCATTACTGTAGCGCTACAGTGGACATACATACGGTTGTCACCATATGTTGTTCACTTTCAGTGTCAACTTAACATTTCTGTCCTAAAAATTAGCCTTTGCTGAGATAGAGTTCTCTCCCACACCTGCACTTTAATTATAAAAATAAATAAATAAAAATATAACATTAATTAAAAATACAACAACTATAAATTAAAAAAACTATTCAAAAATCATTCAAATCTAATCATAAAATATTGCAAACAAAATTATTTAACTAAATTAAAATATAACAAAATAAGGTTATTAAATCCAATATTTTTTTTTTGATAACCATGACGTAGATACGAAGTATCTATCACCGTTAGCAGTGACTAATCTCCGTCAGGGAACCTGTTGGACATACAAGGTGGGTTCTTCCCCTTCCAACCAGGTTTTCTCCATACACGAGCCATTCTACCCTGATCACTTATTTAAGGTGTCCAAATCCTTTATCACTTGGACCAACCACATATTGATAATACAATATATGATATTATGTTTCAACATTAAGTAAATGTTTATAATATAAACTTCCGAGTGACTAGAATGCAAGGAGTGTCTGTAAAAAAAAAAAGTGCAAGGAGTGGACAAGAGGTTATGATTGATTGATGGGAGAATGGTGTAAAGCAGGGGAAAAAAAAAGGAAAGGAATGACAATTACATTTAGTTTTCAATTTAGGCTTAATTGTATATTTGGTCCCTTATTTTAGTATTTGGACGATTTTGGTTTCCCAATTTTTATTCCCGCTTGATTTTAGTTCATACATTTTAAAAATATGTAATTTTGGTCCATTTGTATGTTAACATCCAATAGTTAATGGTGAATCTATCGTGGCTTATGATATTCAAACCTGACTTATGCTTTCTGACAAGTGGTGCCATAAGTGAATGTAGATTTGAAATGTTAATTATTGGATGTTAACTTATTGAATGTACCAAAGTTGCATATTTTTAAAATATGTTGACTAAAATTGAGCCAAAAAATTGAGGGACCAAAATCATCGAAGCACTAATATAGGAGAAACAAAAGTGCAATCACTACAAGATTTGTTCAAATTTGCTATGGCCTCTTTGCGACGGCCAAAAAGCGAACGGAAATATAGACATTTCCGATAGCTTGGGCCGTCGATAATCATAATGGTCATTTTTCAGAATTTGCGACGGCTTTTTACACTAGCCATCAGTAAATCCATCGCTACCAAATGCACGCTTTTCCACGGAATACATGGCGCCATTTTAGTGAAGGAATTTTGTAATTTGCGACAGCTAAAACCGTAGCTAACTTTTGTCCACATTTGCGATGATTGGTGCCGTCGGTAATGAAAGTGGGATTTTCGAGGTTCTAAGATTTACGACAGACGAAGCGAACGCAAATAATTTTTTCACTTTGCGACGGCCTTGCCGTCAGAAATTCGTCGGTAAGGTCCAATAAATGAGTAGGAAGCTTGGCCGTAGCGTCAAGCCGAATGAGCTTCATGCCCGAACCCACACTAGGAAGGGTACCGACGAGTTTGTAAATGAGTGCTCTAGACGCACTCAGGTGATTTACATGTCTTTTTATTGGTAATTATTTTTATTTTATATTTAAGAATTATGGCAATATCGTTTGATGATGTGTGTTATTGTTAATAACAGGAGGACTACGAGGCTAAGTTATCTCAGGTTCGGTCTCAGGCAGTCTCATCTTCCGCTACCACCACACTTGACCCAGAGGTGGAAGCCCGAGTGGAGTTGCAAACATGGGTCGAAGTTGCTGGCGGCAAGAAAAAGGGTCGCATATATGGTATGGAGACCTCGTCAGCAACTATCGACGCGTGTGCTCCAGCGTCTTCACTGAGCAACGTCGAGCATCGTCCAGTGGGGCCCACAAGTCTTAGGAGTATGCGGAGATGGTCGAGATGCGGCAGAGACTGGCAACTTAGGAGGAGAGGCATCAGTAGCTGGTGACGAAAATGGCTGAGCGTGAGCGTCGAATTATGGAGCAGATGCAGATGATGGTAGCTACACAAAGAGATCTCTTGATATGTTTAGGACCCAGCACCCCTCAGCCACAGTCGCAGCAGGACCAGCACCTTCACAACACCCCTCAGCCGCAGCCGTCATCATCCCAGCCGCCACCGTCCCAGCCTGAGGGTCATCAGCAGACCGGTGATGAGGGGGACCAATCCTTTATGGATTTGTTACGGGGCTATAGAGAGGACTATTAGTTTTTTTTAGGATTAGATTTCATTTTGTATGATGTACGTACTCTTTGTCAAAATAGTTTGCTTTTAGTTATGAATTTCATTTATCGTTTAAAATTATTATTCATTTATCATTTAAAATTATTATTGATTTATCATATTATAGTCTAAATTATAATTAAGAAAAAAATAACTAAAGTTTATAATTATTTACGAATTTTATATTAAATATTTAATTAAAAATATAATAATTCATATTTTAAATAATTAAATAAAAATTTTAATTAAATTATTTATTTTAGAAAATATATATTGCAGTTTGCGACGACCAAACTGTCACTAAAGTCTCATCATTTGCGATGGCCAAGTCATTGCTACTGGTCTTGTAATTTGTGACGGCCAAGCCGTCGCTACTAGTTTTGTGATTTGTGACGGCCAAGCAGTCGGTAATAGGTGAAATTTTGCGACAGAAAAGGTCATCCCAAATTTGGGACGGTCACTTAAAAAAAAATCAGAAACTATTTGCGACGACCGTATATGCAACAGATCTGAAGCCGTCGCAAATCCGTCAGAAACACTTATTTTGCGATGGATTTTTGCTATTTGCGACGACCTTTGACCTTCGCTAATACATATTTTTCTTGTAGTAAATTAAGCATTTAATTTAATATTTCAATTTAATATTATATATATGTGTGTGTGTGCGTGCATGCGTGTAAGAGAGAGAGAGAGAGTGTGCGCCACACATACGGATGCATGGTGGGATAGATACTAAAGTAGTTATACCCACACTCAATCGTTATTAAATATAGGGTTAAGAAACCCAAAGATAAAAAAATTTTATTGGAAAGTGTAACTTTTGAATTTTCAATGTGTTGCATACATCATTTTCCAATACAGATTTTCTATTTTTGGTTCCTTAACTAATGCCCTAAGGGCACTGGTCAGCATTTGCCTTAAATATATTGCGGCGGGTCATTATTCATATCTGTACCCATATCTTTTAAACGAATAATAATTTTTTTTTACTGTGAATAATTAATTTCAATAACCTAATGAGTACTTTTTACATGTGTCCATCAAATTCGTCACTCATTTCTCTTAGGTGGTATTTGTTTCACGTTATGTTAATATATTCCCAAGAATGTTGAGGTGGGAATGTAATATTCACATGTTTGTTTGAAGTTATAAAAAAATATTCACAAGAAATAATTATTCCCAAGAAAATAATACTACAAAAAATATGTGTTTAGCGACCACCAAATTCGGTCGCTAAATATGGAAATTCGGTCGCTAAACCATTTAGCGACCCCCAGACGTGGTAGCAGATAGCCTAGTTGCTAAACAGTTTGGTGGTCGCTAAATCGGTCGCTAAATGGTTTAGCGACCGATTTAGTGACCAAATTTTTATATTTAGCGACTGAATTCCATATTTAGCTGCCGATTAAGTGTGGTTGCTAAATGACCGGTCGCTAAAATGACTTTTTTTTTTTTGTAGTATACCTATGTTTTTGCCATTTTTTATTCCCGCCTCCAAGGTTGGGTATGTTCTATCAGGGTCGTCCTTAAGATTTTGGGTGCCCTGTGTGAATTGATAAATCGGTGCCCTACACTAGCAATATCCTCCATTGATAACAAATGATTACAAGGGCTGAAGAAAGAAGTCAATTCCATATTAATCTCAAATATTGTCCTTCTTGCATTTTTCGCTGCAAAATCATTAACAATTTGTTCATATATATAGAAATCAAAGAAAGACTATTTAATCTATCTTGTGACATAGTAGATTGCAAATTGTTGATTGCTGGTTAGAAACCTTCAATGCTTTTTAACTCAATCTGTTACCATTATGTTTGAACTTTAACCCCCAATTCATCTTATTCTTATATGCTGTCAACTTTGTAAGCTAAATTGCTAAAATGGGAACTTGCCTGAGCCTAAGCAATGGGAGACGCTAGTCAAAGGCAAGCCTTTCCTTCAAAACAATATCACGCTTGAAGCCTTGGCATCAAAAGTCAAAACATGGTTTAAAATCTAAAAAGGCAACCAAAGGGACAGGGAGTGTAAAATACCTATAAAAAGGCAAGCAAAGGGGACAACGACAGTCGACATATGAGAGATGCAGTTAGTCATTCACACAGAGGGAGGGACAAAATAAAAGATTTCTACTTTCTAGTTTGAATGGAAGAAGGGAGAATGAGAGCTACACACAGAGTTCCAGTTTTTTTATTTTTATTTTATTTTATAGAAATCAATATTAATATATTAATTTTCTAATAAAAATAATATTTTATATATTGTATATTATACATTTAATTAAAATATAATATTAATTGTAACAATAACTATATATAATTTTTAATTTAATATATTCATTAATACATATATACTATACTAAATAATAAAAGATGGTGCCCCTAAAAAATGTGGTCCTGTACAATCACACCACCAAATCATGCTCAGAGCCACCAGTGTGTTCTATTCCCAACAATATTACCCTATAAATTTACAAAATTGATCCAATAACTGCTTTGTTCCATTGTCCCACGTCTTCACATAGACTCATGTCCTGTAACAAAATCTTTGCTCAATTCAAACAAAATCTTGTAACAATTTCCTATTTAATCTGTATGAAAAAATGTGAACAAAATACATATAATAATCAATAGGAGAAAAGTAGTATTTAGAGGTGAACAGATATGAAATCCATTGGTTTAATATATGTGATATCATATTGTATATAATCATAATTATGACATATTATTTCTAAAAAATATTCAAAATATTATTATAAGTATGATAATCACCTTAATTTTTTTTATCAATTATATTAAAAAAATTATTTAAATACTAGTTTATATGGCAAGGGTATTTTGATAATTACATTGTTTATTCCTGGGAACATACACACGAAACAAACAAACTTTCAAGTTATTCTTGGGAATTTGAAGGAAGATTCCCAAGAATTTTAATGGTTAACCAAACATCTTTTACAAAATACCTGGCAATGTCATTCCCAGCAATAACATTATGATAGATAAGGGTAAGGTATTCCCACTTAGAGAGGGGAGGTCTCCTAAGAAAATAGAGAGAGAATTGGATTAATTTTCTGCCTCCTTTTCTGATTCTCATTCATATGATTTATAATCATTTGCTTACATATTTTGTTTCCTTGATAACAATATCAATCGACACCTGTCCTACTACATGCATACATGACAAAAGAAATAACAAACTACTATTCCAGAATATTCTAAGAGGTGAGGTTGGGACGTGCAGTCTGAAAGTCTTTGAGGGTGGATGGCCTCTGTTTAATTCTTTTGGGCCTATTATTTATGTTGAGTGGCCCATTTGTGTCTTCCCTCATTTCTGCTGGGTTGGACCTTGTATCATTACCTCCACTACAAAAAAAAAACCGTTGGAAAGGAAGAAAAGCTGTCGGAAACCTACATTTCCGACGGACACAATTCCATCGGTAATAGGAAGAAAAGCCGTCGGAAACCTGCATTTCCGACGGATCCGGGTCATCTGTCGGAAATTTTCGATGGCTTTTCCGTTGGAAAACTCGTCACACGGAGTCCCAAATAGTGTCAGTGGAACTTCTCGAAGGATTTTTCTGTCGGAAAATCTAAACTACGGTTATCGACGGAATTAACCGTCGGAAACAAGTTTTTTTTTTTTTTTGTTTTATATATTAATAATTAATAATTAATTTTAAGTTATTTTTATTAAAATTTAAAGTTTATATTTTGAATATTAATTATTATTATTATATTTTATGTATTAATTATTATTATATTATATTTTAATTATTAATTATTATTATATTATATTTTAATTATTAAATATTATTATATTTTATTTTAATTATTTATAATTATATATTAATTATTAATTATTATTATATTATATTGTATTTAATTATTATTATATTATATTTATTAATTATTATATTATATTTTAATTATTAATTATTAATATATTTTATTTTAATTAATTATTATTATATTATTAATTAAAAACCAAAATTGAAATTACAAAGAAAATTTAAAAAGCAATTAAATTAAAATTAATTTAAAATAAAAACAAACTCAACATATAATCCATAAATAAAATATCTGTCTAGTTACAAAACTCTACTACATCTATAACTATCCTAATATCTGTCACCATAATATCCGTCATCGTCGTCCTGGCGGGGGGAGTCTGCCGGCGTCAGATGACCATAAGGCTACGGCTCAGAAGACAGACCGGCATCATGCGGCTGTGGTAGTGGATCGATAGAAGTAGTGGAGGACTGGGGTTGGGTGGCATGGAGGACCCCCTGCAGAGCGCTGCGCCTGTCCGGTGGGAGGAAATCGAGCACAGCGGTCATGACCGTAGAGAATGTTTCCATCTGCTGCATCATGCGCTCGTTCGCCTCCCTCTGCTACTGCACCTCCTACCTCAGCCAATGCACCTCCTCCGTGTCCTGTGAGCCGGAGGATGTAGGCTCCGGAATGGTCAAGCTCGGTGTTGACCCCCAACGGATCGACTTGGCTATGGTCGCAGTACCGTAAATATGCCCCTTCTTCTTCTCGCCCGCCACATCCATCCAGACCTGGGTCTGTAGTCGCTCAACCTCGGCGGGGTCCAGCTGAGAAGGATCCAAGGCATTAGAGCAGGAGGCAGCCTCAGATGCTACCTGACTAAACCTGGCATTGTACTCCGCCTGCGATCAATACATTACAATCAATATATTATTAAACTATATATATATATATATATATAATATAATATAATAATAATAATAATAATAATAATAATAATAATAATAATAATAATAATAATAATAATAATAATAACCTATACTTTAAATATAAAAAGACACTTTAGCTCACCACTATCTGTCTCAACCTCTCATCAACAACTCGTCATTGTCCGAGCGAATATGTGTCTGCTCAAAGACCGTAGGGACATTAACGGACCGAGCAAGCTCTCCTGCTTGCAACCGACACACAAATAAAATCAATTAGTTATAAAATAAATTTTTAATAAAAATATAGAGTTTATAAATAAAATTATTTATATATGCATATCATGTAAATGGCATCCTGCATATGGCTAATCGAACCACCAGTGTGCATGCTCCCACCCTTCTCGGAAGCTCGATTTCACTTCGCCTGCTGACACTTCAGCTTGTAAGCTGGAGTTTCCCAGTACGCACATAGTTGGGCCCAGATGTTGGACCCAATGTAATCCGGACGTATCCGGGTCTCCCTACGCTCCAGGAGCATGTCCCTCAGTCGAGCAGCTGCTCGATCGTCAAAGATAGCACGTATCTCTGAGGCATGCTCCGGTAACCAACGCACAAGCTCTTGTTAACAAAGAAAAATATTAATAACATTATAAAAAAAATATATAAAATGTGTAAAAAAATAAAGGGAAAATTACATGAAATAATAAATAACAACTTACCCGGAATCGTATGAAGATACGATCCCGGTCGTCGTCGGGGATCACCTCCATGATGGCCAGAAGCGACGATATTGGGCCTTGATGGCGTAGGTAACGTGCTTTGATCCCACTTTCGATGGGATGGAGCTGAAAAATTTATAATTTTATTAATTCAACAATATGACAACCAACAAATATATACTTATTGAACAGTAACTAAAATAGTCAAAGTTAAAAAACATTGAATTAAATAAAACTTACGATCCAGAAACAGGCCGGATCCATGGTCGATCATCAGGTGCGGCAACCCTGGCCCACTGAGATAGGTCCTCCGCCGCGGCCGACTACTGCACAGACGATGGTGATGGAATGGCCGTGTCGTGACCATATGCAGGCGCAGATGATGAGGATGGAATGGCCGTGTCCGACTGTGGGATCATCCCAGGAGTCGGCATAAATGATAATCCTGCTAGCTGTGCGACCAGCGTAGCCGATGATGATGGTGGTGCTGGGTGTGGGTGTGGTGTGGTGTGGGTCCAGTAGGAGGCGGCGAGTAGCCGGCTAGTGTGCGTCGTGGATAATATAGTATGGGTAGGGGATGGTGTAGTATGGGTTGGTGAGGGTGCAAAATGGGTGGGGGAGGGTGTATAATGGGTGGGGGAGGCTCCTATAGGTGCCGATGGGGTGGGTGCGGAAGGGATGGGGGTGGGGGCGGTGGGTGCTGAGGGACCTGCAAGAAAACGAGCAAGCACCTGAGACTTGACGGTGTATTGTCCCCGCTTAGCCTTCCCCTTCCCCTTATCACCGCTAGGCTGTGGGGGGCGGGATGGCTGTTCTCCTGATGCTGACATATCTATTTTTATAGCACAATTGTAAATCAATATAAAAACAATAAATCAATCGACATCTAACAGACTAATCTAAGTAAATATTTAAAATACAACAATCTTTGTCAAGTCTTACATTTAATTGCATATAAGAAAATATTTAAAATACAATAAAAATAAATTAACAGTAAAATTCCTATTCAGACTCTGTATCGTCATCTGATTGTAAGTCCGACTCTTCTTCTTCTTGCATTGAGTCATCACTTTGGATTTCTTCCTCTGATGATGCATGCATCGATGACTGATTACCAATGACCACTTCTTCCCCTTCATTTGCAAATCTCAACATGCTAGTAATACGCTTGACCTCAATTACTTCATTGACATGTGACGATTCATCCGCCTGGAAGGGCGTCTCATCCTCTGCATCACCGATTTCTATGCGTCCCCTAGGCTTGGTAGTGACAGCAACACACCGATCTCGTTTGCCCGTTCGCATTGCTGGATAAGGGACATAATAAACTTGTTTTGTATTCTGAACAATTATAAACGGATCAAACTATTGATATCATCTATCCATTGAAATGTCCACAATTCCATACTTGGGATCCACCTTTGTGCCTGTCCTCGATGGATCAAACCAGTTACATAAAATAAGACTACTTTTTTAGGATAAGTAGTAGTATTGTATTGTAACTCATATATGTGTTTTATGACCCATAAAAATCACTAGTACCTTCACCCTGTACGCCAACCCCGCTATTAATTGTCTTTTTGCCAACATTCCATTCATTTGTGTGGAATTTGTACCCATTAACAAAGTATGTATGCCATGATCTAACACGGCTATGGGACTCGTACGCTAAATCTCTCAAGTGTTGATTAGTCACGCTTAATGGTTGCTGATACACCTACGAATAGGTAAGTCATATTAAATAATTACTTTTTCAAGAGGCAATTAAGCTTAATATATTGTTTGCTAAGTTATCTGACGCCTACTTGTTGATTGAACCATTCAGAAAAATCAGCATGTGTATGAGCAGAAGCATCTTGTTCACTTAATTGATTAATTTGCAGGAACACACTGACAAATAAAATGTGTACTATGTGTTAAAGGAGAAATTCGTAAAACTGTCATACATTAATTCACAAACGGGTCGTTGATACTTACGTTGTTCCACTGAAATTGGAACATCCACGCAGTGACCTAAGCAATGTAATTGGGCTCCGTTGCCCACCATAACAGCAAATGAGGGTAATGGTTGTATGTGTAAGCCGATGAAAGATGCAATTCGGGGTTGGATAATGTTGTGGGAGCTTCTGATATCCACTAGGACAGAAACAAGGTTGCCTTGTATAGAGGCTTGGAAACGGAGGGTGCGTGGGGATGGGTCACCTACGACAGCATATAGAGAAATGTGGAAATTAGTTGGGGAGGTAGGTGTGTTGGTAGGCTCTGTGGTTGTGTAGTTAGGATGAGTAAGGAGGTTAGATGGTAGAGAGGGTTCGGGTGGAAAAGGATAATGGCCATCAGGAGGGTTAGTTGGGTAGGTTTTTGTGGTAGGAATTTTAGTTTCCTCATCAGCTAATAACAAGAGGAATTGGGCTGATTTACAATGGTGTCCAGAGCCCTATTTGTCACCACAATTAAAGCATAGGCCCTTGGCCTTCCGGGCTTGCACTTCGGTGGAAGAAAAGAGACGGATAGGAGGGATAGGCTTGGTTGAAGGAGGGGCAGGGAGTGCTAGGCGAGTGGGAGGTGCAGGTAATAAAGGTGGTTGTGGGGAAGGTGTTTAGTGGGTAAGGCCGAGAGGGGCAAGGTAGGAATTGTCGTGATGCTTGTATTTTGGACTCAACAAGCTTGGCAAGGCCTATGGCATGTGAGATTGAGGTGTGTTGCAGCAAGGCCATCTCATGTTGAATATCAGAATGGAGCCCGGAAATGAAGCAATCAAGGATGGCGTTAGCCGGTAAGCCTATCACTCGATTACAAAGCCGCTTAAATTCTTTCTGATAATCGGCTACAGTGGAGGTCTACTGGAGTTTAAAGAGAGCTTGTTGGTGGTCCTCAAAGGATGAAGGACCAAAACGGAGCTCCATGGCATGTGTGAATTCGTCCCAAGTTGAGAGGAGCCCATTGTGGTGCATTCATTGATACCATCCCAGAGCATCTCCAGTCATGTATGGTGAGATATGCAGCAACCGCTGTTGTGGCATGATAGCATAATGACTGAAAAACTGCTCAGCTTGAAAGATCCAGTCCAGTGGGTTTGTTCCATCAAAAATCTAGAGATGGAGCTTAGGTGGTTTCATGGGTGGGTCAAGCGGTGGTAGGGTTAACAAGGTGTGGTTTTGGGTCTGAAGGGCTTGGAAGGTGTTAAGATAGGACTCATGACGTAGTTCTTGTGATTGTTTAAAATCTGTGAAGGCTAGGGTGAGGGTTTGAATGGCATCTTGCAGCTGCTGAATATCAGCCTTTTTAGACTGTGAGCATGTCATAGTTGCAGAAGATGAAAGCACTAGTGATAGAATAGAGATAAGGGTAAGGTATTCCCACTTAGAGAGGGGAGGTCTCCTAAGAAAATAGAGAGAGAATTGGATTAATTTTCTGCCTCCTTTTCTGATTCTCATTCATGTGATTTGTAATCATTTGCTTACATATTCTGTTTCCTTGATAATAGGATCAATCGACATCTATCCTACTACATGCATACATGACAAAAGAAATAACAAACTACTATTCCAAAATATTCTAAGCAGTGAGGTTGGGACGTGCAGCATTCAAAGAAAGTCTTTGAGGGTGGATGGCCTCTGTTTAATTCTTTTAGGCCAATTATGTATGTTGAGTGGCCCATTTGTGTCTTCTTCATTTCTGCTGGGCTGGACCTTGTATCACATTCTCAGGTATGTGATTCCTGGGAATATAATTTCAAACCTTGAAACAAACGGCCGGTAGTTTGGAAGAAGAGAGAGTGCAGTGGTCCGTCGTCATAATGGTGTTAACACTTCTTGGCTACTTTTATCATTTGACTATTTTCATAATTATTGAATAATAATAATAATAATAATAATAATAATAATAATAATAATAATAATGTGAAATAATATGAGTAAAATCCTATAATATCCAAAAAAATATTCATAATCAACTACCGATAAAAAGGACGTAAAGGAGATTTTTTTTTTGGTGCTCGACGTAAAGGAGATTTTATTCTCACTAATCTGCTAAATTTCGACATATATCTGTCTAATAATCTTCATTCGTTGGTTGGTTTTGGCATCGTTGCTATTCTGGTTTTTTCTCTCCCATGTGGTGCTTGTTTCCTGAGTTGGCAGAAAGGACGTAAATTCACAGCCGGTGGAATTTCTTTTCAATTTTTCGATTGAAGATTTATTGAGATGAGATAAGATTCATGGGGTGTGTTTGGTTCAAAGGAAGAGAGGGGAGGGGAGGGATTTTAATGGAAGGGAGGGAAGGGGTTTTACCTGGCTATTGTGTTTGGTTGGAAGGAGGGGAGGGGAGGGGAGACAACACTTTCATGTTTGGTTCAGGAGGGGAGGGGAGGGATTTTAAAACAAATTTACTCTTAAACCCTTATAATTATTTATTTTAAAATACATAAGTGGGGATATTTTAATCAATACATATGATGTTTTAAAATCCCTCCCCTTCCCTCCAAATCCCTCCAATAATTTGGAGGGGAGGCAAAACTCACTTAAGGAGGGATTTTGCTCCCCTCCCCTCTAAAAATTGAACAAAACATACAAGTTTTAAAAAAATCCCTCCCCTCTCCTTCCCTCCAAACCCCTCCAACCAAACACTATGTTAAAGTAAATTTATCTTTAAAGTAAATTAAAAAAAAATATTTATCTTTAATTAATAAAATATATCAAAAAAATTGACTTACTACATTTTTTTTTAGGGAACTTACTAAAAAAATATAAATATATGAATACACTTTTTCTTATATAATTCAAAAATAAATTCATTGCAAAACAATCTTTTCTACTAAAGTGGATGGTTAATTTGGTTGTCCTTTATTGATTATTAAGTTAATAAATGAAGACCACTCAAGTGGATGATAAGGTTAAGATTACTCCGAAGGAGACCCCATCTCAATGATCTTCAATAGGAGGCATAGTAATGAAAAAGATCTCAATATTCTATCTTAGAAATTGAGGAACCTTTTTTAACATAAAATTAGGGGTACAATCGCTTTGTTTTTAGATATATTTTTGAGATGTGTGTATATAAAGATAATAAAAAATAATTGAGAGATAGAAAAAAAATATAAATGTTGTCATATATAATATTTAAAATTTGTATTCAAATAACACAACTCTAAAAATTATAGTTTTTGTGTATCGGCTAGATTTTGTTGTATCAAGATGACAACTGCCATTTTTAATTTCTTATTTTTTTAATATTTAAATTTAAATTCTCGATTTTTTAGTCTTTGACCTAGTATCTTATCAACCACTTTTTGATAAATTCTAGATTTAAATACGCATATCTTTTTTAGATTTAAACGTTTTTAAATTTATCATTTTTAAGCTTTACTTGAATTAATTATGTATATCAAATAATTTTTTAAAATGTTTTCTTAAAGAATATATTTTTATTTATATATATTTTTTCTAAATTCAAAAATACGTTATACAATACATAGGATTTTAAGGTTCTGTTTGGTAAAAATTTGCGGATAGTAGATAGCGGATAAGTTAGCTGATAGCGGTTGATGTTATACTAGATAGCAGATGAGCTAGCTGATAGAGGATAGCGGATAATCTAATGAAATATATTTGAAGTGTTAAATTAGAGGATGAGCTAGTTGCATGTTTATATATCTTATATTATTTTTGTAAAATAATTATCATTTTTAATATTTTGATTTATTTTAAATTATTAATCATTTCAAAATTTAAAATATTAGTTTTTAATTAGGGATTAGAAAATATTAGATTAGTATCTTCTATTTTATTTAACTGGGGATAAATGAAGAACTTCATTAAAAAAATAGGAATAAAAATAAAAGAAAAAAAATGATAAGTTATAAATTATAAGCTCAAAAGCTACTTCAATAAGTATCTGGAGGAAAAAAATACTATGAACTAGTGAAAATAAACGTTACAAGCTAGTTAGAACAGCAATTACTAAATATTACCACTTTTTCATCTCTATAAATTATCCACTGTAAGCTAACGGATTAGACTTAGTGTCTGTTTGGTTTGCCAAATCCTAGCGTATAGCGGATAGCTTATAGTGGATGGAAAAGTAGTTCGTTTGGTAACCGTTTTTAGAATTAGTGGATAACGTTTTTTACTAGCGTATAGCTTTTTTTCCAGACGCTACTTGAGGTAGCGTTTGAGCTTATAGTGTATCATTTTTTCTTTCATTTTTATCCCTACTATCTTAATTAAATTCCTCACTTATCCTTAACTAATAAAATGAAACACTAATCATTTAACATAGTATATATATAAGAATTAATTGCACTATTTAGATTTATATTTATGTTAAAAAATAGAAAATAAATTTTTATCTATAAAAATAAAATTTATATAAAAATCATATCAGTATATAATTTTATTTTTATTATTCCATTTTTATTATTAAAAATAATTAAAACTAAATTAAATTAAAAATAATAAAATATTTTATTTTTAAATGATAATAATTTTAAATAAATTAAAGTATTAAAAGTGATAATTATTTTAAAATAAATATTATATATAATTTATATAAAAAAATAAAAATATATCTTTTTATGTCATTTTACATTTATCAGCTAGTTCAACCGCTAGTTTTACCAAACACTTCAAATCTAATCCGCTAGCTAATCCGCTATCCACTATCAGCTAGCTTATCATCTATCCGCTAGTTTATCCACTATCCGCTACAAACCCTTACTAGTAGTTCTATTAAATGACAAAATACCATTGATTAAAATGCTAAGATTCCAATTCTGGATTGATAAAAAAAAAAAAAAAAATCCAATTCAGGATATCATTTTCGATTTAATTATTACACACAATATCAAGAGTAGGGATGATAATTTGTATCTTATCCATTGGGTACCAGCAAAAATTACTTATAATAGGTAGAGTAATTACCCGCACAATGAGTAAGGGTCTGGATACGGGTAATTACCCACAAATTTGAATGGGTATGGGTGCGGGTATTATAGTACCCACCCTGCCCAATACCCGCACGTATGTATATGTATATATAATTAATTAATTAATTATTTATTTATATTATTAATATATATAATTTTAACTATAATACAAATTTTAAAACCAAAATTAATCTAAAGATTCTTAACTTTCTAAACCTAGTTGCATCTATAATTTCTTTTAGTATATTTTTATTTATTTAAATATTTTGATTTATAATATTTATTAATAGATTTTTTGTTTTTGGTTTGGTACTCACCCTGATTAGTCCTTGGGATCGAGTGAGCCCTCGACATATCCTCACGGCTTAGATCCTTAACCCGCTATGGGACTAATCTCCGAGTCGGCCGCACGGTTAGTAAAGCTTGGCCAAATGTTGTTGCATACCCAAGGATTGAACTTGGACAGAGCTCGAACGATTTGTCTTTAAGTAGCAGTACATTAATCATTTGCACTCTACCATTTAGTTATTTATTAGTAGATTTAAAAGACCTTTGAATCGTTTTTTTAATTGTTGCAACTTTTTTTTGTTATTTATTGCCTTTTCACTGTTGAAGTACGAGTAATGGGTGCGGGTACCGGTACTTAGGTACCCATAGGATACTGGTAAGGGTACTAAAATTGTTACCCACAAGGATACGAGTCCGAGTACGAGTAATTTTTTCAAATATCGATATAGGAACGAGTACTATAATATCCTACCTAAATCCTATCCATTACCATCCCAGTCAAGAGCCACGTAGAGAATCAAACTTGTGAAGGAGAGCAAAGTCCTAGGTTTTGTACCAATAGCAAAAAGTCCTAGTGAGGTTGACAATAGCAATCCTATGCATATCTAACTATTTACAGACACCTGGCACCAAAAAAAATAATCATAAAAAAATTACTGATAACCAACTACGGATAAAAATTAAAAATAACGTAAATTCACCGCCACAATCGGTGATTTATTGATCCGTATGTTATTTGCACGTCTAAATGAGATACCTATTTAGAACACTTTGGTTAAATATATATGAATATTTGGTTAATTCAGTTCATTATATGATTAATGGACTTATTTTTCATAACCATATAAATATTTGTTTAATCACATACAAATATCTGGTTAATTCAGTTCTTTATATGATTAATGGGTCATCATGAATTAACCAAATATTTACATGTGATTAACCATATAATGAACTGAATTAACCAAATATTTATATATGATTAACCAAGGTGTCCCAAATGAATGTCCTATTTAGATGTGTAAATAACATTTCTATTTATTGAGATGAGATAACACTCATTTAAAATAAGTTTATCTTTAAAATAAATAAACAAGATTATATTTATTTTCCATAAAAAAGATTATCTATTTTTTATTGAATTTAATTGGTATGTATTGTCAGTGTAAAATTTTCTATACTGTTAATCAATAAAAAATTATGATATATATGACTTTTAAGGCTGTTAGAATAAGAGTTAAAATTTTTTAATAAGATAGTAATTTGTGATTGGTTAACAGTGTAAAAGATCTTTACACTGTTAATATATATAAATTAAATCCTTATTTATTTAATAAAATATGTAAATAATTTTAGAAGAATTTTTTTTATAGAAGGGATAGTTTTCCTTTATTGATTATTTAAATGACACGTGGAAGATAAGGTTGCAATTTATTCAAAAAAAAAAAAAAAAAAGGAGTGTCGCTCAATGAAGACACAATACAATCAACGACGAATAAGGCCTCTGTGATAAGACTGGACCAGATCTTTTCTTATTGAAGTGATAGGTTGTACTATTAATTCATTAGTTATGACGCAGACTTTGTCCTTTTCTAACTAGAGTTTTGTGAATTGTTATTCTTTAACCCTTTGTTTGGGTTAGGAAGGAAAGAAGCGGGGAAGAGAGGAATAGAAAAGAAAGAAATAGAAAAGGAAAGAAAATAAGTAGAAAATAAATATATTTTTTGGGTGTTTGAATTGAAAGAAATAGAAGAAAAATAGAAGAGAAAGAAAAATTAAATTTTATTGTAAAGATATATTTGTCCCTATGCACTCATATATAATATACTATAATATAAAATAATTTAATTTTTGTACAAAAAATCATATGATAAAGAATGAAAAAATTAATTAAATAAAAAAAATACGATATTAGTAAGATAAGTTATTATCTTATACAATGTTTGATTTCCATCATATAACCAACTGGATTGCAATATAATTTTAATATGAATTTTAAAATTTTCATTTTTATTCTAAATATTTTCATATTTTATTGGATTTTAGTTTTTTATAATTTTAATTTTTTTTAAATTATATAAACAGACATTTACCTAGTAATAAATAACATATAATTATTTTTTAATTTTTTAACTTAAATTAATTTTTTTTATAATTTTAAATATTCATTTTTAGTTTTACTTTAAATATTATTAAATTATTAGAATAAGTTTTTTATATTTTATAGTTTTTTAAAATGATATAAAATAACAAAATTAATCTTCTGATAAAATAAAAATTCAAATTATTTATTAATATTTGTATTAATTTAAATTAATTTAATACTTTTGTATATTAGCGCTTTCCCTCTTTTCTCGCACGAGGCAAGCAATGCATGGACGAGTGAATCGTCGAATAATTTTAGTTTCTATTTATATACTTATAAATTTATTAGATTTTCAATTTTTTTTACATTTTTTCATTTTTTAATTTATTTATATTATAAATGACAAATTTAACCTTGTTAAAAATTAAGTATAATTTTTAAAAAATAATTTTAATTGTTTAGATATTTCTATTAATTGAAAACTATTTTATATTTTATAAATTTGAATATTAACTTTTTTATTTTTAATTATGCTTTAATTATTTTATATATAAAATATGTTTATATTTTATTATACTTTAAATCACCCTATCACATCTTATTGATTTCTAACCCACCCTTCCCCGCATGATATAATTTTAACTAGATTGACATGATAGGATATGTGATATGATTGATTTATCCTATTCTATTGACTTATCAAACAATAGTATAAGGCACAATATGATGGCTTATCCTATTGTATCTCTCTTATCTTGACCACCAAACGAGTCCTTTAAGTTAAGACCCGAGTATAATGAAGGAATGAGTGCCACACAAAAATATCTTTCTTTCATTCGTCCCATAATTTTTATTGATATAAAGATTTAGGTACAATTCCATAAGTATATTTGATATATTTCTTAATAACAATAGGACATATGTAACAACTAATTAATAAAAATACAATATATGTAACAACTGTTACAAATATCCTATTGCCACTAAAACATAATACCTAATATATCTATAAAATTGTAACTAAGTTTTGTCTTTTTTATTGATCATTCAATATACCCGCATACGACCCATATTTATGTATATCTAAAAAGCACTCAACCCACAAGATGTGGTCCAAGTGACTTAGTACCTTGGACCCTTTAACCATATGTCCAGGGTTTGAATCCTGGTGATGAGAATATAATTGCATTTATGGGTAGAGGAGTTGCCTCTTAATTGATACTCTACATCTTCGAGGGATTAGTCTTACGGCTACCGATTGTAGGGATACCCTGCGTTCCATCCCGAACCTAAAAAAAAAAAAAAAAAAAACACTCTTAGCATTTATTTGGATTAGGCAAAAATGTAGGAATAAAAGAATGGGGTAAAAAGAAATAAAAGAGTTTTTTACCAAAAAAATAAGATAAATAAGAGAGAATAAATAATGAGTAGATTTTTAAATTGTTTGGGTTAAAAAATATATGCAAAAATTAGAAGAGAAATAGAAGTTAAGTTTTGGTATAAAGGCATTTTTATTCTTATATACAATAATGATAATTTTATCCTTTCTTAAAAATAAAAAGATAAATTTGGTATTTACAAAAATTTACTTTCCATCTCATTCTTCTTAGTCCAACCATCTCCACAAGGCTTCATTTCCATATACGTGAAAGGTTAAAGTAATAATTTGATCCCTATACGTGAAAGGTTAACGTAATAATTTGATCCATATACGTGATGTGGATTCTTTATTTAGTCCCTAAAGGTAAAAAATTTGGAAATGAATCTCTACATGTGTAAACGTTAACAAATTTGGTCCTTACACGTGCAAACATTAGCAAATTTGTTCCTCTCATCAGCAAATTGGTCCTGATACTTGACATAATTTTTTGTTTGGTCCCTAAACCTGTAAAAAAAATTTAAATCGAGTAATATTATTTAATATATTATTTCTAATACAAATTTAATTCTTTATTCCTTCACTATTGCTTTATAGCTCAGTCCAAAAAAAAAAAAAAACTTGTGCCTTCTACGAAGTGGGTGTGATCAAAATTCTGGCAATCAACCATAAGTCAACCCACATAATATTCTATAAGTAATGCATGAATATTTGGAAAAGAATCTACCCTTCTGATATAGTTTAATACTTTTTAATCAGGTATTGATTTCTTTTGTTAGAACTTCTTTCAATACCTTCAATTCTAAATCAAGACGATTAATATTAGAATACTCACCAAAACTTACAAACTTCGCAAGATTAATAATACAATTTTTTACAATTCATGCTCATCCAAAGTTTAAATTTTGGAATTCAAATAAAAAACCAAATATGGTTTTATATTCTGAAAGTTATCTAATTTGACTCTCAATAGAAGAAATATATTGATATAATATAAAAAAAAATAATTAATACGAAAAGAGTCTTTAGTTGGGTCTGAGCTCCTTGCATGACGGTCGGGACAAAATTACCGTCGATTACATATAAAAGCAGGCCCGTGGAGACTGCAAAGCTAATATGGCAACAACCTTAGGCTTCAAATTTCTTTTACTTATTGCTTTCCTATTATTATTATTATTATTATTATTATTATTATTATTATTATTATGTTGTAAACTTTAGTAGTATAACAAGTACCAAGGCATTGAACGTTACAAAACTGACAAACTCAGAGTTGAGCCTGATGTCCCTTGTGAAGTTGTAAAACTGAAACAAGATGTGACATATCTGACAGACAACCTGTCTAAGTTTGTAGGAGGCTCAGAAAAGTTAAACTTGATACTGAGGTACTCTAGAGCACCTCATGATAAGTCTGGCCTAGGTTATGACAAAGAGAAGCATGAAGCATCCCACAAAATCCATAGCGATGCTATCCCATTTCCACTATGGGATATCTAATGACTGTAATAAACCTGCCGGCTTTTGATGTTCAATCTTAGCCTTCTGACACACCAAGCAAGATAAAAGATACTCTGCTACCTCCTTCTTCATCCTTGTCCACCAAAACATTTTCTTCAAATCCTGATACATCTTCGTGGATCCAGGATGAAAACTCAATTTACTCTTATGTGCTTCTTCCAAGATCATCTTCCTAAGTTCTACATCCTTTGGCACACATATCCTATCTTTAAACCTCAGCACATCTTCTGTTCCCCGGTTAAACTCAGAAATTTTACCCTCATCCATACCTCTACTTATCTTCTGAAGATATAGATCCTGAACTCATTTATCCTTAAGATCTTTCATAAAGCCACTGTTAATAGTGATCATACCTAAACAAATTTTATCATCAACCAATTGCATCCCTGAGTTCAGATCTCTAAACTGTTCAAGCAATTCCATCTCCTTAACCATCATTGCGGACACATGCAATGACTTCCTACTCAAAGCATCCGCTTCAACATTCGCCTTCCCCGAATGGTACAGTAAATCAAACTCATACTCTTTGATAAAATCCATCCATCTCCGCTGTCTCATATTCTATTCTTTTTTATAGAACAAATACTTCGGACTTTTATGGTCACTGTAAACATTAACTTCGCTCCATACAGAAAGTGTCGCCATATCTTTAATGTGAACACTATGGCTGCCAACTCTAAATCATGATCGGATAATTCCTCTCATGAATTCTCAATTGTCGGGAAGCATAAGCCACAACTCTTCCATCTTGCATTAGAACACAACCTTAACCTTGGTATGACGCATCACAGTATACGTCAAACTGTCCTAACGGATCGGGTAAAGTCAACACAAGTGATGTAGTCAACCTGTCTTTCAGCTTTTGAAAACTCTGCTCACACTTGTCCGTCCATACAAAAGCTGTCTTTTTCCTCGTCAACTGCGTCATAGGCAACGCAATCTTCGAAAAACCTTCTATAATCCTCCGATATTATCTAGCTAACCCTAGAAAACTTCGTATCTCACTTACTGATTTAGGCAGCTCCCACTTAAGAACTGCCTCCACTTTAGCTGGATCTACAGCTATTCCTTCCTTGTTGATCACATATCCTAGAAACTGAACTTCCTCCATCCAAAACTCACACTTGGAAAGCTTAGCATACAACTGCCTCTCCTTCAAAACTTGTAGCACAACTCTCAAATGTTCCTCATGATCTTCCCGCGTACGAGAATAGATGAGTATATCATCGATGAACACAACAACAAACTTATCGAGGAATGGTCTAAAAATTCTGTTCATATAATCCATGAACACTGCTGGCACATTAGTCACACCAAAAGGCATAACTAAATACTCTTGATGCCCGTACCTTGTCCTAAAAGCTGTTTTAAGTATATCTTCTTTCCTTACTCTAATCTGATGGTATCCAGACCTCAAATCAATCTTAGAAAACACTACTGCTCATTTCAGCTGATCCATCAGATCATCTATGCTAGGCAACGAATACTTGTTCTTAATCGTTACCTTATTCAACTGTCTGTAATCCGTGCACAGCCTAGTACTTCCATCTTTCTTTTTAACAAACAACACCGGAGCTCCCCACGGTGAAACACTCGATCTTATGAACTCTTTCCCCAACATGTCATCCAACTGTTTCTTTAATTCCGCCAATTCTACGGGTGACATCCGATAAGGCGCTATAGATATAGGTCCTGTCCCCGGTACAAGATCTATGGTGAATTCCACCTCTCGCTTTGGTGGCAAACCTGGAACATCGGAAGGGAAAACTTCAGGAAACTCTCTCACAATAGGCATAGAATCTATACTAGGATCCTCATTAGCTTCCATCGCGAATAGCATCACGTACTGCCGAGAATCATCACTCCTTATGGATACTCTTTCATTGGCAGAGACTACACTAGAAGACTCAAGAAATGATAAGGTCTTACTAGAACAATCTAGCATTACTTGGTTAGCCGAAAGCCAATCCATGCCAAGGATAACATCTATCTGTTGCATAGGAAAACAAACAAGGTCTACAGTAAATGTCCTATTCTCAACAATGATGGGCTCGAATCCGCAAGTGTATGGCTTCGTTGTCAAGTAATAAAAAGATCGAACCCACAGAGACCGTGATCTTAAATAACAATTAATTATTAAATCAATTTAACTAAACTATATATAAAAAAGATTTGGAAAAGATTTGGTTTTTGAAATAAGAATCAAGTAACAAATCAAGTATTAAAAATCGCAATCAAACAGAATCGGAAAGTAAATCAATTTGGGGTTTTTCAAATTAAAAGAGATTTCCAGGAATTGGGTTACCAACAAGACTGCTTATGCTACTAAAATGACTACTCCTATTGTTAATTTTCAGAACTGCTTTGAAGGTGAATTTATCCTAATAAAGTTAATCTTCCCTCTCGAGATACAAGAACCGTGCCCAATTAAACCAACCTCCACTCTCGTGGCAATTGTATTTAAATTGAACCCATTGAGATTTATGACAATTCAATAAACCCTCAAAGGACCGCTTCTAACTCTCGTGATTTAAGTCCTAAGTTCAATCCCTATAGATCCAATACCTAAGTTCACCGCTAGGTTCATCCTTAGAGTATCTATGACATGCAAATAAGTGCGCACCAAATTTACAAGTAATTCATGCAATAGGAATCAAATCGAAAGCAAATTGAAATTAACAAGAAGTAAAACGTCAATTCATCACATAAAACGAGTCTTGGGCATAGCCCCAAATCCTAGAAATAAAACGACTACTCACACATTGCCATGTTCATAGCAACGTTGAATAACAAAAATATGAAAATCCTAAGAGAAGAGAAGAAATTGAGAAGAAGAGAAATCCTAAAATTAACCCTAAGGTAGCAGCCAAGAGGTCCCTATTTTCGAGCCTTAGGGTCCTATTTATAATGTAGGGCAACTTGGATCCAAAACTGTCACAAAATCAAATCAAATCTTCAATTTAAAATTCCAGATATTACGCGTCACGGTTGTGATGGCCATCACGGCCTAGCCGTGACCGTTTCTGTCCTGGGGGATGGCTTCACTTTGGGTCTATGACGGCCGTGATGGTCATCACGGCCTGGCCGTGACAGATTCTGCTTTAGGGTCTGGTTCAGCTTTCATGTCACGGCCTTAATGGACATCCCGGCCTGGCCGTGATCAGTTCTGAGATCAACATTCTTCTTTCTTTTCAGCTCCACTCGGTCACAGCCATGATGCCTATCACGACCTAGCAGTGATGGCTTCTGGTTGGCCAATTTTCCTTTATTCTTCAAGCTCCTTTTGATCATGCAAGCTCCAATATGACTGATTCTAAACATTTAATTCTTCAATTCCTGCACAAACACACCATAAAACCACCTTACCTGTTCCAAGGCAAAAACTAACAAAAATCAAATTTTAAATATGCCTAACCTATATGAAAATGCATGCAAAATGTCAAGGAAATATGAGGTGGAATCACACTCATCAAACAACTATAGGACACTGTAAACAAATAGACATAATAGTCAAAGAATCACTAGTCGGAGTAGATACGATAAGGGTATAAGGTAATTTAGAAGCAAGCAATTGTAAATGATCTACACACTCATGCGAAATAAAAGAATGTGTAGCACCTGAGTCAAACAATACTGACGAGAGTCTACCTGATATCTAACACATACCTTGTATAAGATCCACAGATTGAGAGGATTCAGCTCCCCTCGCCATGAAATCTCTAGCATAATACGGTCCTCCGCACTGAAACAAACTAAGCCTTGCTGCTGCTAGCTCGCTCCAACCGTTGGTGCTGTAGTAGCTGGTACTGGACCAGGTGTTTGCACTGGTCTGGTGTATGGTCTCTGTTTCCACTGAGAACCACTACTTCCTCTTCTCTGAAAATCGAGTCGAATAGGGCCTCCACTCCTTTGTTGTTTCTGTTCAGCAGCCTGCCTTTGAACTATGCTTTCGATCGTACTGCATTTTTCCACCAGCTACAGGAAACTTTGGATATCGAGAGACACGATTGCTTTCTGTAGTTCGTGTCGCAGTCCCTCTTCAAACCTTATACACTACCAATCCTCATCGGGAAATATTTGGTAGAACTCCGAGAACTGAATCAGAGCCTCAAAGCATGATGCATAATCACTAATAGTCATGTTGCCTTGTTTCAAATTCATGAACTCCCTCTCTTTCTCGCGTCGAACTAGTCGCGGAAAATACTTCTCAAGGAAATTGTCACGAAATAATTGCCAGCTGATCAGTCTACCCTCTACCTCCAATAATCTTCTCTTGCCCCTCCACCAAGACTATGCTCCTCCTGTCAGCATGAAGGCTGCATAAGCCACTTTCCTATCCTCTCCGCAGTGCATGGTACTGAATATCTTCTCTAACTCTTGCACCCACCATTCTGCCTATTCTGGGTCATAATCTCCTCGAAACTGTGGTGGCTTTCCCTTCAGGAAAGCATTCATTCCTGCATTTTCAGCTTCTGCAGCTTTCCTCTGATTCTATAGTTCTTGTTGCTCTTTGGTCATTTGCAGCATTTATGCGTTCTGCTGTGTTTGC
Source organism: Echinosophora koreensis (assembly GCA_035048595.1). Lineage (NCBI taxonomy): Eukaryota > Viridiplantae > Streptophyta > Magnoliopsida > Fabales > Fabaceae > Echinosophora > Echinosophora koreensis. The sequence continues at coordinate 431,049 of JAPCYP010000144.1, forward strand.
TGAAGCATAGTAGTAACTAAATCCCTGATAGTCTGGAGAGTCTCAACTGACTCTCCTCCACCACTAGTATGACCAGTTTTAACATTGCTAACTCCAGCAATTCGCTCAGGTGATCCATCACCACTACTGTTACCACGTCCTCTACCTCTAGCCATGATCCTGTTAAGGAAATCATCAGCTCACATTAAACTGAAATATAAATACTATATGTCATATAAATGTTTGTTATCGCGTTCGGACTCATTACCCAACTTCTAAACATAGTTAAGGATTCAACTAGACATTACCGATAACAACATCCTAAACCTCACAGTCTGATCAGAATCAAACTGCTCTGATACCACCAAATGAGACACCCCGTTATGCCATTAATTACTTATTAAACTTAATTGCGCTCTTAACATTAAACGTATATACCGAAATACGTAAAAATTAAAAACTTAAATATAAACATACAACGTATGAAATTTAACGCATCACACCATGCATCAGAGTACCAAAACACTATCTAGGGTATCCCCTCAGTAGGATCCCTTGCAAGTACATGCTTATACAAACTCTTATTAGCAGAAAATATAAAACATCTTAAGACACACTGGCCATAAACTCTCTAAGTTCTACCACTCGAATCCACTGCTCGTCCTCCTGCATCCGGTTCATATGGAGTTACATCAAGATCCTCAGTAGATGGCTCCTCCACAGGATCTTCTCATACGATCACATAATAAAATATATACCAAATACAGAAAATAGGGGATAAGAAACAGTTCTATCATCAAAAGCGAAAAAGAATCATAGCATATAATATAACAACAGTCACAGACACACATCACTCAAAATCAACAATCATCCTTACTTTACGATATCCTCCTCTACCTTCAAACTCATGCAATCTAACATTTATGCTGACGTGGTCACTACCAATCTTTTCACACATCCCTCATTGGGAATGTCAGTCAGTCGTCCAAGCGACGCATTCCGAAATCCCGGTGCACAATCTCTTCCATGGTGAGAATGCTTATGCAAAGCAATGATAATATAGCTGCACATTTTACCCGGTGCACACCCTGTCCACTCCCGAGGGTGTTCATGCAAAGCATTGACACTATAGCTGCACAACCTAATATCTAAGTTGGAATGGTCTAGCGAGAACTTCGGACCTCGTGTATTCCAAACACACGGTTGTGAACAACAATGCAAACATATGAATCTCACTGACTCGCATCAATAACAACCTAGTGCCTCAAGCTTCCATCATAGCCTCAACTCGCATTATATGTCACATTTCATCTATAAAATAATAAATTTAAGCTAGGCACCCTAAGTCACATTCAATCTCTCACCAGACAAAATATCTCCGAACAGCACACATCTTTACCTAAAAAACCAACTAAGTAAATTATCAAACCAGGCAGATCATGCATAATACAATACTAATAAAATATTCAAACACCAAAATAAAACGTCATATGCATTAGAATACCTCAACTAGCTTATCACAAAAAATTTAATAATAAATAAGTCAAGCATCCTCAAATATTATAAAATTAACCTAAGGAAGATAAACCTACAATCCCCAAATCATCATTGGTATTACGAAAAAGTTTCCAATGTGATTTTGGTCTTGTCGATTACTCGACCACTAGTAGGGTTTAGGTCGCCCTACACCATTATTATAAAATATACTACTTATCCATTCCAACGATAGGATGATTCTTTCCCCACCTGAATTTATCACCGGATTCACGAACTTTCCGATCCTCGTTACTACACCACGGTTATCAGTTAACCTTCAACCAAATCACATAAAAATAAATTAATCAAACAAAATCCACCTAGAGTCACAAGGACTAGGGTTCAGCCAACATATCAAAAATAGGCTAGGGTTGTTTTTTTAACTCCATCTTTTGGATTCTAGTTACTATAGTATTAACTAGCATAGATAAATTGCTACAAGTCAAAAATATGAAACAAAATCCTCTAGCCTCTAAGGTTAGCGTTTCGGTCATAATGAGTAAAATAGGCTAAAAATTCCTTTTACTCACAAACTCTTGGATCTAGAGCCTACACACCTTAGCTAGTTTATGTAAATCATGATCTAATTAAAGATTGAAGAAAGCTTATTTTGCCCATATGAACTTAGATTCGGCCAAGGGTAGAAAATAGGGCTAGGAGTTTTTTTTGATTTTAAGCTTCTAGATATAGCAACTAGAAGTATTAGAGAGTTAAGATCAAGTGTCATATTTTAAAAATTGGACAAAACTTCATTTGCCTAATACCTAGGTTCGGCCATCAATAGAACAATAGGGAGGAAAACTCTTTTGCTTCCATGCTCTTAGATGATCAAATTAGAAGTCATATAAAGATCGTAGCAATTGGTTTCACATTAAAATGATTTTTCTACAATTTTCTAGAATTATTTGAAATTCTAGATCTAGGAATATAAATTTGTGAAAAACTTGATGAACATGAAGATTGATGGATCATTAATGAAGCTAGGATGTTGAGGAACATGATCCTCACATTGGAATGAAGAATTTTTGATCAAGAACTTGAAGAATTTTGATGAACTTAGCAAAAACACAAATGGAGTTTGGAGTTTGTTTTTGAGAGAAAGTGAAGATGATGAAGAAAGAAATGAAGTGTGGGAAGGGGGAGGGGCTGCACACATATGGCTGGAATGAGGGGTAATTTAGTCCAAAATTTGTTACTTAGGGACAAAAGAGTAAAATCATTTAGGGACCAATTTGGCATTTCATAAAAGACTAGGGACATAAAGGACTTTTCACCCTTAACATCATTTATTACATGGTGAGTCATGACTCACCATGGTGACTCACCTCCCATGAGTCATTCATGACTCATTGCTCTTATCTCTTGGCGGCTCTGCGGTTCCGTATTCGGCTCCGTCGTTTACCCCATTATTACTAATACCCCCGAATAAAACATAATATTTCATTTCCGATCAAAAATTTTCAAAATAACCAAAGTTGTTCGAAATATGACTTAAACCTAAACCGTTTCGTTCACGAGTCAAAATTAGCTTTTCTGATCAGTAAAATCTTACTGTTAGTGAAAACGCAGACCAGTTTCCGTCTGAATTTTTAACCCAAAATTTCACCGTAATCCTCTACCATGAGGTAGAGTATGAATATGATTTTGTTTTATCCAAAATCATTTTCTTGATCTCAGATAAAAATATAATTAAAAATATTTTTACCGGTAATACAACGTAATTAAAAACAGGATGTTACAGACACAGGGAAACACAAGAAGGGGGTTGAATTGTGTTTCTTAACAGTTTTTGAAAAATCCTTTTCTAAAACCTTTTTGCAAGCAAGCAATGAAATAAACCAGACAATATAAATCCTTTTTGAAGAGGTTAACAAACTCAGAATCAAGTCCCCACAGTTGGTATAAACGTAAAACTGTAAAGAGATAGGGATAGAAGATTCACAAAGCTATTTTATCCTGGTGCACTTTCTTCCAACCAAGAGCTACGTCTTGTCCCTTCTAATTGAAGGTTTTCTCCACTATAATCCAATAGCCTTACAAATATTAAACGCCTCTTCAGGCTTACAATCACTCAAGTATTCAACAACTCTCCAGGCACTCAAGTATTCTTTTTCAGTCAAGCCTCTTCAGGCTCTCTCTCTAACTTAAGAGATTTTAAAGATTGATCTACAAGCTCACTATGTGTGAGGGTATGAAAGTTTAAGATCAGATGATATTATAATGAAAGTATACGAGAGAAGTTTGAGCTGAGATTTGACACTTTTGAATATCAGAGCTTCGATGATTATCTTTACTGGGGTCGTCCAGTATTTATAGAGTTCTTCAGCTTGAGCTCTTTCTACTTCAACGGTCTTTAAAATATCTACTTAGATATAGCATTAAGTGCTGGGATCCATTGAGTCTGGTAACTTGATATGTGATCTTCAGAAAAGCACTCTTGGTTATCAGTAGAGCTGGGAATGGTTATGTTACTTCTCTCTTGTACTCGAAAGTAGCTTTCTGTCTTTCCTTCTTTGTACTTCATTCAACTTTACAGCAGCTTGTGTGTCAGAGTACTCACAAGTCAGAGTACAAAGTTTTGTGTATTCGATGGTACTATGTTTCTCTTACCAAGAAACAAAGTCTTAAACAATTCAAATAACAAAGGAAAGGATAAGGAAACATTCAAAATTAAATAATCAATCATTTGAAATAAATTCGATGTCTGGGCGAGGGAGAAACAGATACGTCTTTGGACGTGCATTTTGAATATAGAATAAGAAGCAATTAGGTAGTCTGCTGATACCTAGTCTAGTAGTTCTACCGAGTAGACTAGTGAAACTTAACTTTGGTCTAGTCAGTTACTCGCTAGCTTCTATCGGGTGGACTATAAGTCTTTGGACTTGTTCTTTTCCTGAAAGATTTAAAACCTCCTCTAGTGCTTCTTACAAAGATATATTTAGGAACTCGTCTAGCGCCTTTTATACTTAGTTATTTCTAGCCACTCGTCTAGCAAGTATAAAATGGACCCGTAATGCTTCTGAACTTTTCTAAGAAAACTTTCAAAAGTTTCCTCGTCTAGCGATAAACAGAATGGTCCTGTATACTGGAAAAGATAAGTTAGTTCAAAATATAACTCTGTCATACAAATTTAATCTTTTTGTTAGCATCAAAACTTAAGAGATTATTTAACCATAACCACTTTGGTTCCAGCAATCTCCCATTTTTGATGATGACAAAAACTTATTAAATTTAAGTGTACAAAGTCTAAGAGAGCCAAAGGGCTCCCCCTAAGACAAAGCATTCAAACAACTAACAAGTCTAATCAAACATTCAAATATGCAAAGCAAGTATGATAAGTATCAGAGCATATAACACTTGGGCAGTTAAACAAGTATCAGAGCATTAATAGAATAAACACATATGATTTCAATGCATTTAGACAACTTTGTTTTTCAAAACTTTTTCTAATTTATCTCTCTATAAACCTTCTCCCCTTTTTTTGTCATCAGACAAAAAGGTAAAAGGAGTGGACCATCATACTCAGGTTGACATAAAAGGAAAATAACAGAGAAGAAAGGGAAGGAAAGAAAGGATTTCATGGGTTTGAAGGAGGAGGAGGTGGAGGTGGTGGAGGAGCAGGAGGGCCTTGATTTTGTTGAAATCCCATAGAGGTGAGCAATTGGAACATTTGTTGGAGGAGGGCATTTGTAGGCTGAATAGCTTGTTGAACACTTCTCTCAACTTGTGCTTCAACCTTCCTGGATATGATTTCATCAACATCCAGAGGAAGAGTAGTTCTGGAACTTTCAGCTGTAGCATCCAGATTTCCTTGATTTGGCATAATGCTTAAATCCCGGGAACACTGAGGTGCTTCAGGGTGAATAACAGACAAAGACATAGGTTGTGAAGCCTGATTTCCTATTGTCTCTGGTTTGCTCCCAGTCTCAGCCATTTATTCTTTTTGATGCTCCGTCTGAGCAGCTTGATCATTTCTTGCCGGTCCCTCAACAATTATTTCCTTAATGTCCTTAGAATGAGCTTTAGATATTTGCACAAATGGCTCTGGTGTAGGTACATGTGCAACCCAATGCACTTCATCTTCATAGATGTATGTGCTCCGGAGGGGAATGCCCAAGGTATCTTCATGAATGAAGAACCTGATTTTAGAAAATCCATATCTTCCTCTTACTGTGGGAGTCTTTTCCTTTTCAGTAGCAGTAAGTCCTAATGAAGAAGCTTGCTTGGCAGAGATTTTCATGTGGCTCTCCCAGTATCCTCTGGCTTCAAAATCAAAATTATTTTCTTCATCACCAACAAGAAGAATATTGATAAAGTCTTGATCAACCTTATCATCTTCATTGTGTTCTAACATGCATCTGGAAGGCACATGCATTGTTTTCTTTGGTGGTCTGAACTTGTCATCCTTATCTTTGTTCAGATCAATCATAGACAATCTAGGGCAAATCCTTGAAGGTTGTATGTCAACTCTTGTAGTTCTGGTTGAGTGATGTAAACAGGTTGGAGGAACAAAGTTTGCAGCCCGGATGTACCTTGGCATGGAGAACTCAGTGGTGAGATGATTGTACATGATGTAGTAACAAATGTCGGCTAAAACACCATATTCCCTGGGATGAACGTGTTGGTGTAAGCCCTAGTGGCCAATCTATTTTGGATAGATAATCATTTGTATCATGAATTTGATCATATATTTGATATATGAATAAGGCAATCATTTATTATGTTATTAGTTTATGGCATAATAAAGTCCTTAGAATAGGCAGTTCATTCAATGAGATATTAAGTACGTGACTTAATCGTGAGACCCCATTGAATAATAGAACGCTATTCTTAAATATCCGTAGTCGAGTATTATTGTTAATTAGGACGACAATAATACATAGAGACTATTGTGTGAGTAGACTGATGACCACATCTCACGGGTCATGGATATGTGATATCAAGTCGGCACACAGGTATAAATATTAGGAGTAATATTTATACCAGATGACCCACTATGAGAATACTTCATAATAGTTATGTAAGTGTCATAAGTATTCTCATGGCGACCATAGTGAAGTAGTCCTTCGACTTGAAGTCACTACGATTCCTACATGAGGAGTCGTAGGCTTTAATGCTATCAAACATCACTACGATTCCTACATGAGGAGTTGTAGGCTTTAATGCTATCAAACGTCACGCGAAACAGGGTGGTCATAAAGGTAGTTATTGGGTCTGCAATAAATCATGTTGAGGAGTGTGAGTGATGTAGACAGGATTCGTCCCTCCTACATAGCAGGGGTAATGTCTTGGGGCCCTCGATAAAGTGAGACGTGAAATATGCGTGGCCACGTGGAAGTGGGCCAATGTGTGATATTGGGCCCATTTGTGATTACACGTCTACTCGGGGATCGAGGAATAAATAATTGAACATAACAAGGATGACACTCTTATGCCTTGTGTTCCATTAAGACATATGGATGAAGGGACATTTACTACACGGTAAATTTTGGTCGCGGTAAGGCTAAAATCGGATCACCGATACTCTCGCTAATTGGGTAGTAATGATGCATTGCTAGATGCAGCTCATTATTTATAATATTTAATATTATAATTAATATTTGATATTTTTATAATATTTAATATTATTGCCAACTTAGTGGGAGTCTACAGGGTCACACGCATAGAGCAAATGCGGAGCAGTTATATTAATTAAATATGATTTAATTAATATAAGGACAATTGGGCTTGTAGTGTACAAAGCCTAATAGGGTAAGCAATTAGGTTAAAAGGAGCTACCAACTTATAAATAGAAGTTCTCTCCCCTCTAACCTAGTCTTGCTAGCCTTGCCTCCCATAGCCGTCAGCTAGCACAGGACGCAAAGCTCCGATGCCCGTTTGCTTGCGTGGACTGAGTAGAGGTGCCGCCCCTTCGTGGCACTAATGATCCAAAAAGGAAAGCACGCTTCAAGAGGTAAATATGATAGCTTTTTTGTGATTCATGTTTATAATGCGCGATCCATGGGAATGATTTTCTTCCGCCTTGAGATTTGATTAGAAAAGAGGATAATCTCATGAAAACCCCAATAGTGGTATCAGAACATATGGTCGTTTTTACCTTGAATCCGTATATGTTTGTTTGGCTTGTTTGATAACATGAAATATTTCCTTTGAATGTGATTCAAGAGAATGCATGTTATATCTATGTGAGCAAATGAATGTTCATCTTCGTTCTTGAATCTATGGTTTCGCATGGCATGGTCGTTTGATGAGGTGAGTTAATATTAATAATAATATGATAAGGTTGGCAGGCGTGATTTGTTGTTATACAAAGCATGAATTGATATTAATTTATCACAAGGACTCACGCCTAGAAGATGTTATATTTCCTGTTTGAATTCATATGCACATGGATTTATTTTCATATGGCCATGCTTTTTGAAAGTTTTAGTGGATTTCCAGATAAAACTTAATGTTTGATTTAATAGTCTTAGAGGAATACAAATGGCCAAACTTGAATTAATTAATTGAGTTTTGAAACTGGACTCTATGGCATGCGGTGATTTCAATTTGAAATCTTTTGTTTTAAAAGCAAACCAATTAATATCAAAAGATGGAATTCAGTTTGGCTTTTATCCAGAATTTACGTGATATTAGTAAATCTTTTGTTTAAAAATGATTTGATTACCTTTGTTATCTTCACTTTTGAATTCAAAAGTGATATGGATTTAGGTGGTTTTAATTACTTTCAAAAGTCTTTTTTTGGAAGTATTTTATGTTTCAAAATTGATCATTATTATTTTATTTGGTAAATCTTTTGATTTATAATAATAATAATAATAATCAGTTTAAAATTGTTTAAAGATATTAATAATAAAGGTTGTTATTATTTATAATTAAATAATTTTAAATGTATGGTGTATGGTTATGGCCCTAGATTATGGTGTTATTTATTTTGGGCAAATATGACCTGCGTGTAGTGATTTATTTATTTAAATACGGCCTATGTGTCGTGCCTTTTTAATTAATTAATTATTTATTTTATAAATAATGTAATTGCTCGAGTTGAAGAGGAGGCAACACCATGACACCGTGGGAGAAGCTTGAGAAGCTTGCTGAAGGTCAAAGAATTGTAATAAATTAGTTATTTAATTCTTGTACATTAGGAGGCCATAACCATAGTACCTTATCTTATATATTTATGTATGAGATGCATGAAATGTATGTTTGTATGCATATATGTCTTGTATGTTATATATGATAATTAAATGTATGATAGCATGTATGTCATGTATGTTGAGAGACGTTTTGTATGAGATACAATGCCGGTGAGATCACTGATTAAAAATCCCTCAAAAGGAAATATTAAGTTTAAGAGCCTTCCAATGCATGGCACTCATCAAGACTAATATCGAATGTGTGTAGGTCCGCCAAAGCGGAGTGCATTTTTCTATACTATTAAGATGCGATGGGACAATTATAATGTCCAATTGCTATCCACTGGGTCTAACTTAACTAAGCCAAATTCAATTGGATTGAAAGGCTTAGAGGCGTTGAGTTGGGCTTTAATTCATGAGATGAATTAGAATAAGAGTTATCCACCCAACTGATCCAAGAGTTACATGAGATGTAATTGGAAAGGAGTTTCCTACCTAAATAACTAAGTTTTGGGAGATCAACCAAAGTTGACTCAAAATGAGGTGAAATATGGATCTTGGTCTCACTAGAAAATCTTCCAAAGGGATTTTCCGAGTCAATGATGAGGGTCATTGATTTGAGTAAAATAGTAGGAGCGTATTTAATAAAAGACCTTATTAAATATGTTTTATCATGATACTTATATTTTGCATATTTCTGTAATTGGAATTATCATGAAATAAGACACTATAATTTATTACTGCGATTTGTCCTTGAGAAGGACAAGATATCCGGAATTAAATTTCTGGATTGGTACAAGAATTTGAGAATTGTCCTCAAGTACGAGAAAGAGCTGTATGTTCTTGAGCAAATAATTCTTGAGCAACTAGTTCCTACTAGGATCGAAATGGATGCTTATGAGAAGCATCAAGTTGATGTCCTAGAAGTAGGATTCCTCATGCTTGCAACCATGAAGGTGCGTGATATGATCATGCACCTCATGATGCTTTCTTGAGAGTATGCAATGCATAAGAACCATAAGTCATCCCGACCCTTTTTTCAGTTGCGAACTAAGAGAAGGGAAATCCCGACAGTTATGATGTGCTTCATATTATTGAGTACATTAAGGACTTGGTAAAATGAGATTTCCTTTTGGCCAAATGTTGGCCAGTGATACGATCTTGCAATTGTTGTCGGATAGTTATAGTCAAATCATTGTGAATGATTTTGACAAACGTCTACTAGAGATTGCAAGAAAGTTGAGAACTACCGAGCAGAGTCTCTATAGTAGAAAAGGGTAGACTATTGTGATAGTCTTGAAAGGGAAAGTCTTAAGGTTGCTAAAAAAGGAGAAGAACAAGGGCAAGAGCAAGTTCAAGCCCAGTACTTCTGTCTTGAAGCTAATAGGCAGGGTTGCAAAGGAAGGCAGTTGATTTCATTGCGGTTTGACCGGACATTTGAAAAATGCTAGAGACACCAGAGAGAGTATGAGAAAAGAAAGGAAGTACGACTTCCTCTTTGTGCGTTGTGTTGTAGAAGTCAACCTACTTCAAAATAATGGGTATTTGATACCGCATGTGGATCTCACAATAATGTGAAGGATCAAAGGGAGTAGGACGTTGACTAAAGGCAAAGTCAATATGTGAATAGGAAATGGAGCAAAAGTTGTTGCATTAACTATATAAGTTTTTGACTTTGCCTTCGGGGCTTATTTTAGAACTAAATAAATATTATTATGTTTTAGCTATTGGTAGAAACATCAGTCACTTGATATTTTCTATGCTAGCATGTTTTTGGATAATGGACTTGGTGTCCTTACTCTCGATATGCCCATCTATAATATAAATGCGATAAGGGTCAAACCAAGTGATTTGAACCCTACATGCCTTTGCCATTGTCGTTTAGGCCATATAGGTGAGAAACGTATCTCCAAGCTCCATATGGATGGACTCTTTGGACTCATTCGATTGTGAATCATTTGATATATGTGAATCTTGCTTGTTTGGGGAAGATAACTAAGGCCCCATTCACTGGGCAAAGCGAAAGGGCCAGTGATCTTTTGGGCTTGATACATAGCGATGTATGTGGGCTCCTAAACAAGTCGGCTAGAGGTGGTTATCCTTACTTCGTCACATTTACTGATGATTTTAGTAGATATGGATTTGTGTCTCTTATGAAACACAAGTCTGAAACCTTTGAAAAGTTCAAAGAGTTCAAGAATGAAGTGGAGAACCAACTTGGAAAAAGTATTAAGTTCATACGATCAGATCGTGGTGGTGAATACTTAAGCCAAAAGTTTGATGACTATCTGAGAGAGTGTGGGATAGTGTCCCAACTCACTCTTCCTGGAACGCCACAATGGAATGGTGTGTCCGAAAGGAGGAATCACGCCTTGTTAGACATGGTACGATCCATGATGAGTCATTCAGACCTTTATGACTCTTTCTGGGGTTTCGCTCTTCTTACAGTTGCATTCTCTCTTAACCGTGTTCCATCTAAGGCGGTTGAAAAGACTCCATATGAGATATGGATGGGCCGAAGGCCCAGTTTTTCATTTAAAGGATTTGGGGATGTCAGGTTTATGTGAAACATCTTATGACGGATAAACTTGGGCCCAAATCGAATAAGTGTATATTTGTGGGATATCCTAAGGAAACCAAAGGATATTATTTCTACAACCCCTTCGAGGACAAAGTGTTTGTCGCTAGGACTGGAGTGTTCCTTGAGAAGGAATACATCTCCAAAGGAGACCATGGGAGAAATGTAGAACTTGGAGAAATCCAAGTGCCACAAAATACTGACCCGCCTACAATGGAACAAGAACCGGTTCCACAAGATGTTGTGGTTGAACCGTTTGTTCAAGTAACACAAGACTTGCGTAAGTCCGACAGGCCACGTCACCAACCTGAGAGATATGGACTTCTCCTGACTCAAGTAGGTGATGTGCTGCTCATGGATCAAGATAAGCCTGTAACCTACGAAGAGGCCGTAATTGGCCTGAATCTGAGAAAAGGCTTGAGGCCATGGGATCCGAGATGGAATCCATGTACATGAACCAGGTATGGACCTTGGTTAAGGCACCCGAATGGGTAAAACCCATAGGGTGCATGTGAGTCTTCAAGAAGAAGACTGACATGGATGGTAAAGTGGTTAGCTTTAAGGCGCGACTGGTTGGGCAAGGTTTCAAGCAGATTGATGGTGTAGACCATGGTGAAACCTTCTCCCCATTAGCGATGCTTAAATCTATTCAGATTCTGCTTGCTATTGCTGCATATTATGACTGTGAAATCTGGCAGATGGATGTCAAGACTATATTCCTTAACTGGAATCTTCTCGAGGATGTGTACATGACACAAACCGAGGGTTTTGTCGATCCAAAGGACGCTAGAAAGATATGTAAATTACAGAGATCCATTCATGGATTAAAGTAAGCTTCCAAAAGCTGGAATCTTCATTTTGATAAAAGCTGTAAGACAATTTGGATTTATCAAGAACGAGGATGAACCTGGTGTGTACAAGAAGGTTAGTGGGAGTGAGATTGTCTTTCTCGTTTTGTATGTTGATGACATACTACTCATTGGAAACGATATCCCTACACTGCAAAATGTGAAAACATGGTTGGGGAATTGGTTCTTGATGAAGGACTTGGGCGAGGATTCCTACGTGTTATGAATCAGGATCTATAGAGATAGATCGCTGAAGTTGTTGGACCTTAGTCATAGTACATTATGTACTACACCAATTGTCTTGTATGCTTTGAGCATGACAAGAAGGTACCAATTGATATCGGTGAAGGTCACTGAACTGTAGTCAAGAACATCCTTAAGTATCTGAGAAGAACTTAGGATACATTCCTGACAAATGAAGGTGAGGAAGAAGTCATTGTAAGGTGTTACATAGACAATGTTTCAAAACCATAAAGATTATTCCAGATCGCAGTTTGGATTTGTGTCTTATCTTAATGGTGGCACTGTATACTTGGAAAAAGTTCCAAGTGTGAGACAGTTATAGATTTCATTACAGAGGCCAAGTATATAGTTGCCTTAAATGTAGATTTAAAGGCCGTTTGGATCGGCAAGTTCATTTATGAACTAGGAATGATTCCTAACTTTGTAAACTCCATTGATCTCGTTGCGATGATGATGGAGTAATCGCATAAGCTAAGGAAACTTGATCTCACCAGCGATCCAGACATATACTTAGGTGCTTCCATCTCATTCAATAGATGATCGATAGAGGAGAGATGTGAAGATGTGCATAATGACAATACTAAATAATCCGCTAATAGAGTTTCTTGCTCAGTGGTAGCATGACACTCACACTAGATCTATGGGTGTTAGATTGATGCCCGATTGGCTCTAGTGCTAGTGGGAGATTATTGGTGTAAGCCCTAGTGGCCAATCTATTTTGAATAGATAATCATTTGTATCATGAATTTGATCATATATTTGATATATGAATAAGGCAATCATTTATTATGTTATTAGTTTATAGCATAATAAAGTCCTTAGAATAGGCAGTTCATTCAATGAGATATTAAGTACGTGACTTAATCGTGAGACCCCATTGAATAATAGAACGCTATTCTTAAATATCCGTAGTCGAGTATTATTGTTAATTAGGACGACAATAATATATAGTGTGAGTAGACTAATGACCACATCTCACGGGTCATGGATATGTGATATCAAGTCGGCACACAGGTATAAATATTAGGAGTAATATTTATACTGGATGACCCACTATGAGAATACTTCATAATAGTTATGTAAGTGTCATAAGTATTCTCATGGCGACCATAGTGAAGTAGTCCTTCGACTTGAAGTCACTACGATTCCTACATGAGGAGTTGTAGGCTTTAATGCTATCAAACGTCACGCGTAACAGGGTGGTCATAAAGGTAGTTATTGGGTCTGCAATAAATCATGTTGAGGAGTGTGAGTGATGTAGACAGGATTCGTCCCTCCTACATAGCAGGGGTAATGTCTTGGGCCCCTCGATAGAGTGAGACATGAAATATGCGTGGCCATGCGGAAGTGGGCCAATGTGTGATATTGGGCCCATTTGTGATTACACGTCTACTTGGGGATCGAGGAATAAATAATTGAACATAACAAGGATGACACTCTTATGCCTTGTGTTCAATTAAGACATATGGACGAAGGGACATTTACTACACGGTAAATTTTGGCCGCGGTAAGGCTAAAATCGGATCACCGATACTCTCGCTAATTGGGTAGTAATGATGCATTGCTAGATGCCGCTCATTATTTATAATATTTAATATTATAATTAATATTTGATATTTTTATAATATTTAATATTATTGCCAACTTAGTGGGAGCCTACAGGGTCACACGCATAGAGCAAATGCGGAGCAGTTATATTAATTAAATATGATTTAATTAATATAAGGACAATTGGGCTTGTAGTGTACAAAGCCCAATAGGGTAAGCAATTAGGTTAAAGGGAGCTACCAACTTATAAATAGAAGTGCTCTCCCCTCTAACCTAGTCTTGCTAACCTTGCCTCCCATAGCCGTTAGCTAGCACAGGATGCAAAGCTCCGACGCCCGTTTGCTTGCATGGACTGAGTAGAGGTGCCACCCCTTCGTGGCACTAATGATCCAAAAAGGAAAGCACGCTTCAAGAGGTAAACAGAATAGCCTTTTTGTGATTCATGTTTGTAATGCGCGATCCATGGGAATGGTTTTCTTCCGTCTTGAGATTTGATTAGAAAAGAGGATAATCTCATGAAAACCCCAACAGAACGAACTTCATCCAGTTGACATTTCTGTCAAGAATGAATCGTCTGTAGTTGTGAGTCCTGGACCTTCTCACCTCTACTTTGTCTTCCTTGACCTTGGATGGTACAGTCCACCAGACAAGAATAATATCCCTATCAACACCATCAGTATGGGGAACAAAAGGTGGGAATTTGATAAGATTGGGATATATTTTCTTTGATGGGAATTTCTTTTGTGCCAGATGAGTAAGAAGAGGTCCATTAGCATTATAGAGAGTGGATGGAAGGGGACCTTATCCTTCATAGGGTATGGGTGAATGCCAGGGATATTGGACAAGTTCTGGTTCATATTCGTATTCTGGCAATGGGTAGAAAGGTCTGGGTTCAGGGGCAGGAGAATGAGTATGGAATAGCATTCTCCAGTTCCTTTTGACTTTGCCCCAGCTTTTATCTTTGCCATCATATAGAACAAAGGGGTTAGTGTATGGAAATTGAACTTTAGGAATTTTAGGAAAAAGTGCTCCAAGAAGGGTACCATTGTCTGGTTGATTGAACCTGGGGTCATCAAAAGGGACGATTGGTGGGAATTGTGGTCTAGGTGGAGAAGTTTGAACAGGTGAATGTGTAGATAAGTTTTGGGGTGAGTGTTGTGGTTCAGATATGTGTTGGGGTGAGTGCTGTAGTTCAGATATATGTGAATTTTGTTGTTCTTGGATAGGAGAGAGAGAGGTTGATTTAGGTTTAGTTGTGGTGATTGAATTTGTGTGGATGGTTGTGAGGGTGCGCAGGAGTTGATAGGTATACTAACATTTTCTACTAAGGCAGCAACAACAGTTTCAACAACAGATGGTGTGGGTGGAGTTACCTCAGTAGTCATAAAAGACTTTGCCATCCTAGTAGGTTGCCTAGTTCTGGTAGGAACAACAGCAGGAATGTCAGCTTGTTTCTATTTCTTTGGAGCCGTTCCAATTGGCTGATCATGTTCATCATCATCCTCATTGTGAGACAAGATGATCTTCCTTGCCCTTTTCTTTTTCTGAGCAACTTGAGGTTCATCAACCCTTGGTTCCCTGGTGACTACCCCAGCAGAGGGCTTCCTAGCAGCAGCTAGATGAGTTGATTTGGTACGTCGTCCAGCTGGTTTCTTCTGCATGGCTTGCCCCTCAGCTTCGTTCAGCTCAATTTGTTCTTCCTTTATCTTCACCATTTCCTCTTTCTTAGCCAGATCCACTTGCATCATAGGATCAAGTTTCATCATCACCCAATTCATCCTTCCAAAGATGGCAGGTGACATTCCATAATCCTTGAGATAAGCACCTTGCTCTTCTGGAGTTTTGGCTCCTAGTATGGCATAGATTTGTTGAGACTTTAGGACCTTGGATAACAGATGGCAAAAGGGTATAGTTGTGCTCTTTGCTCTGTTTACCACATAGTCCTTGAATCTTGTGAAGAGGATGTGAGACAAGTGATAACTCTTTTAATGAAGAGTTATTTAGCTCCTTTTCTCTCTTAATTGTTGCTATCTTTGAGGTTTTGAGTCTTGAATATGGTAGGAAATGCTGTTTTGTAAATATTTGTGTGAAGCATTGTTAATATCAGCCAGTTGCTCTTGAATGCTCCATCATTGTCTCAAATTTCTATGTCTGCATATGCAGTGAACTTGCTGGAGCATGGCTGAAGCATGGGTGAATAAGCTATTGGTTGCTGTAGCAGGGACTACTTTCCAGTGGCTATGCAGTAAAGGACAAATCTAACAAGGACACCTTTTCTCTCTCCTCATAGGCGCTGACACTGCTGTTTTAAGGAATCACACGTGCCTAGGGATCTGATTTCCCATTTTTTAGGAATTGGGCCAGGGTTTATTTTATTATTACTTTTGTTGTTGGCCCAAAAAGGAATGAAAGAGAATAGGGTACTATATAAGCATTTAGAGAAACCCTAATAAGGACACTTCTGATTTTATTACACAATACCTTGTCCTTTCTTGGAGGCTGTGCTGTTCTTCTTCTTCATCTAGCTGCTACGTTTTACTATCATCCATTGTAATGACTTCCTTTTCATTTCTGTATTTTGTTCCTTGTAAGCTCATTATGAGCTAAACACTTTTAAGCTTTGGTATGTAAATGCAATGAATGCTTAGCTGAGTTATGTAGTGAATATGTTCTTCATCTTCTTTTATTACGTGTTCAATGTTATTTAATTAAGAGTGATCAACTTAATTAGATATTTAGCTTGCTTGGTTTGGAAGAATTAAGTAAGTGGAAATTGATAAAGGATAGAGGTTAAATCATTAATTGAAAAATTAAATGATGTTGTATAGACTAGGAATAGTTATTTAAGCCTCTAAACTAACTGGAACATGCTTATTAAGAGGATGGTGTAATTAATCTGAATCTAGGAATAGAAAACAGTTAACGAACCTAACCCTTAAGTGTTGGAAAACACAATTTTATTTCCTGGAATTAGATGCTAGAGCATATTCAGAGCATGATGTGGGCTAAGCAGGATTTATGCTGTAGCATACCTAGAGCTATTTTTCTCCATTTTTGACAACATAGTCTCTTCACTGTTTGCAGTTCACTTTCATTGTCTACTTCAAAGATTTATTAATTTTTACTTGCACACACACCACAATTTTTGGTTACCACTCCTAACTCCTAGAACATATAATCTGATTTGGAATTTACTGCACCATTATAATCCCTGTGGGACGATATCTGAACTTAGTTTCTATATTACTTGAGACAATTGTGTATACTTGCACAAGCTTAAAGACAATATGTTTTTAAGGCAACAAGTTTATGGCACCGTTGCCGGGGATTGTTAATGGTGTTAAAATTCTATTTTTAGATTATTAGCTCTGTAGTTAGAAGATCTAATACTCTGGGTGATTTGCTGTAGCACAAGATACTGAAATTGTATGCACAGGTTCTAGTCACCTGATTACAGACTTGATCCAGAGATAGAAAGGACATTTAGGAGGCTCAAAAAAGGATCAACTGCTCAGTCTTTGCCTGAATTGGTGTTGAATACTCCAACGAATTCCACACCAATTTCCATTGAATCACCATCTGCTGCTTGTTCAGAAATGACTGAAGAAGAGCAGCAGGATAGCGTGGCTATGGCCAATAACAGAAATTGGGCCATCAGGGGGTATGCAGTGTTTATCCTGAAGCCATGAATACTGGGATAGTAAGGACTCCAATTACTGCACCTCAGTTCGAGTTCAAGCCAGTCATGTTCCAGATGCTACAAGCGATGGGACAATTTAATGGGGCTGCAACAGAGGACCCTCACCTGCATTTGAAATAGTTCTTAGATGTAGCAAGTAACTTCAAGATCCCAAGCATCACTGATGATGCATTTAGACTGAGACTGTTCCCATTTTCTTTGGCGGAAGGGCTAAGAATTGGTTGAACTCCTTGGATGCCAACTCAATTGACACTTGGAATAAATTAGCTGAGAAATTCTTAGTCAAGTTCTTCCCACCTACAATGAATGTAAAGATGAGAACAGATATCACCTCTTTCAAGCAACATGAAGATAAGCCATTATTTGAAGCTTGGGAGAGATTCAAACAACTGTTGAAGAAGTGTCCTCATCATGGTATCCCAATCTGTATCCAAATGGACCACTTCTACAATGGTATCTTACCTGGTTCAAGGATGATGCTTGATGCCTCTATTGGAGGTAGCCTGCTCACCAAATTGTATAATGAGGCCCATACTCTGATAGAAGGGATTGCTGCTAACAACTATCAGTGGCCAACAACTAGACTTGCTCCTGGCAAGGTAAATGCTATAGCAGGGGCTTTGAAGTGAGTGAAGCATCTGCATTATCTGCACAAATGCTTGCTTTGACTAATCTGGTAAAAGGAATGACTATGGGAAATCAGGGAAATTCTGTGGCTCCACCTATCAAGACTGAAGCAATGGTGCAAGAGCAGATCGACAGTGTTGATTCTGTTTCTTGTGTATATTGTGGTGGAGAGGACCTTTTTGAGAATTGCTCTGCTAACCCAGCCTCAGTTAACTATGTTGGAAACAACAATAACAGAGGAAACAATTCATACAATAACGCATATAATGCAGGGTGGAAACAACAGCATCCTAATTGTCATACTCCAATTACAGTAACACTCTGAATCCACCCCCTGGATACAACCAGCAGCAACAACCTAGGCAACAGTAGCCTTAGCAACAACAACCACTCCAACAGAAAGCCTCTGAACCATCTTTAGAGTCTGTTCTGAAAGCATTCATCACAGAGACCAAGGCTGGAATGAGAAATTTGGAGACTCAGGTGGGACAGCTTGCCAATGCTCTCAACTCAAGGCAGATTGGTACACTACCTACAATAACTGAAAATCCAAAGGCCTCAAGCTCTGGAGGAGGAAATGAGCTGTGTAAAGTTATCCACTTGAGGAGTGGCAAGGATGTAGAGGTTGCTGAACCAAAGAAGAGACCAGAGATGCAGAAGGAAGAACCTGAAAAGAAGGCAGTAAGGGAAGATGCTGCAACAGAACAACCTGCAGTTGCTGAGAAAGTACCTAGTGCTACAGCATCACATACTACTTGTAAATTAATTCCAGAAAGGTCACCTCCACCATTCCCTAAGATATTAAAGAAGGTCCATCATGAAAAGCAGTTCAATAAGTTTTTGGATGTGCTAAAGTAGCTTCATATCGACATACCATTGGTGGAAGCTTTGCAACAAATGCCTAATTATACAAAGTTCATGAAGGATGTGCTAACCAAGAAGAGGAGATTGGGAGAATTTGAAACAGTGGCCATGATTGAAGAGTGCAGTATGATGCTGCAGAACAAGGTTCCACAAAAGATAAAGGATCCTGGAAGCTTCACCATACCCTGCTCCATTGGAGATACTTACTGTGGCAAGGCTCTATGTGACTTGGGAGCAAGCATCAACCTTATGCCCATGTCAATTTTCAGAAAACTAGGAATTGGAGAGGCTAGGCCTATGTTTGTTACACTTTAGTTAGCTGACAGATCCATTGCTTATCCAGAGGGGAAGATTGAAGATGTATTGATTAAAGTTGACAAATCCGTGTTCCCTTTGGAATTCATCATCTTGGATTTTGAGGCAGATAGGGGAAGTTCCTATTATTCTTGGGAGGCCATTCCTAGCAACAGGGAAGACTTTGATTGATGTGCAAAAAGGAGAACTCACAATGAGGGTTAATGATCAGCAGACCACATTCAATGTTTTTAATGCCCTCAAGTATCTAGGTGAAGGGATGGAGGAATGCTCCTTCATAGAATCATTTGATGAGCTGATGCAATAGCAATTCCTGAAGAATCAGTCTGACTATGGCAATGCTGAAGTATCAGTGGAAGCTGAAAACTCCTCTGATGAAGAAGTTGGTGAATCCTTAGTCTGTAAGGTAACATGTTCAACATGTGTGGACCAGAAGATATGAATCATTGGAGGTAACTGATGATACTTTTAAGGATAACATTCCTTCCATTGTTAAACCTCCTTCTCTTGAACTAAAAAAATTACCTAGTCATTTGAAATATGCCTACCTTGGTGATAATGATACTCTACTTGTGATAATATTTGCTTCATTGAACTGTTTCCAAGAGGAACAATTGCTAACAGCTCTGAAAAGGCACAAAAAATCAATAGGTTGGCAAATAGCAAATATCAAGGGGATTAGTCCATCAATATGCATGCACAGAATTCTCTTGGAGGAAGGCTCAAAGAATAGCATTGAAAGTCAAAGAAGATTGTTCCCAATCATGAAGGAGGTGGTTAAGAAGGAGATCATTAAATGGCTGGATGCAGGGATTTTTTTATCCTATTTCAGACAGTGTGTGGATAAGTCCAATCCAGTGTGTGCCTAGATAATTTCTTTTGTCTTTCCTTGTTGGTTGTCTCGATGTACTCAAAAGTTTGAGAGTATAAGAAAATTTTATAGTATAAGATGGGAGTTCTCGACATTATTAGCGATGGGATGGACCTTTGAGGCTTTTCTCATTTATATGTGATTTTTTTCTTGTAGGCGCTTCCCTTCTTTTCTAATTGGTTTCGAATAAAAAAAATCATTGTAACTGTCATTACCAATGAAAAGAATGAGATAATCCCCACAAAAACTGTGACTAGTTGGAGGATTTGCATGGATTATAGGAAGTTGAACAAAGCTACAAGAAAAGATCATTTCCCCTTGCCATTCATTGATCAGATGTTGGACAGATTGGCTGGAAAGGACTATTACTGTTTTCTGGATGGCTATTCAGGGTATAATCAGATTGCTATAGCACCAGAAGATCAGGAGAAAACAACTTTCACTTGTCCTTATGGCACATTTGCTTTCAGAAGAATGCCATTTGGCCTGTGTAATGCTCCAGCAACCTTCCAAAGATGTATGATGGTTGTGTTCTCAGATATGATTAAGAAATCTATGGAAGTGTTTATGGATGATTTTTCAGTTTTTGGAGAAACCTTCCAAAGTTGTTTGTTGAACCTGGAGCAGATACTTGACAGATGTGAGGAAACCAATCTTGTACTGAATTGGGAGAAGTGTCACTTCATGGTAACAGAAGGAATTGTGCTGGGACATAGAATCTCCAGAAATGGTATTGAGGTGGATAAGGCAAAGGTTGAAGTTATTGAAAAGCTACCTCCCCCCACATCAGTAAAAGGAATCAGAAGCTTCTTCGGCCATGATGGTTTCTATAGAAGATTTATCAAGGACTTCTCCAAGATCTCTAAGCCACTGTGTCAGTTGCTGGAGAATGATAGAGCTTTTGAATTCACAGCTGAATGTCTGAAGGCATTTGAACTCCTAAAGAATGCCTTCATCACTGCACCTATCATTGTTCCACCTGATTTGGAGAAGCCTTTTGAGCTCATGTGTGATGCAAGTGACTTTGCTGTAGGAGCAGTATTGGGACAAAGGTACAACAAGGTGCTGCACCCTGTCTATTATGCAAGCAAGTCCTTGATTGATGCTCAAATTAATTATACCACCACTGAGAAGGAATTGCTGGCTATAGTATTTGCCTTTGAGAAGTTCAGATCCTACCTTGTTGGAACAAAAGTGGTAGTCTACACTGACCACTCAGCCATCAAATACTTGGTTGACAAGAAGAATGCTAAACCAAGGCTCATAAGATGGGTGCTGTTGCTTCAATAATTTGACTTGGAAATCAGAGATAAGAATGGGTGGAGAATCAAGTAGCTGATCACCTTTCAAGGTTACCAGAGGATGATGCAGCATCTAGGGGAATAGCCATTGATGAATCTTTCCCTGATGAACAACTGCTAGCAATGCAGGATGCTGCAACACCATGGTATGCTGATCTGGCCAACTTTTTAGCTAGTGGTGTGGTTCCCCCAGACTTGAACTCTCAGCAAAAAAGACGATTCTTCCATCAAGCAAAGCAATATGTCTGGGATGAACCATACCTCTACAAGATGTGCCTAGATAATCTGAATAGAAGATGTGCTGCAGATGAAGAGTTTCAGGATATATTGATCCAGTGCCATGCTACAGCATATGGTTGACACTTTGGTGGCATGAGAACTGCTGCCAAGGTGCTCCAATTAGGTTTATTCTGGCCTACTTTATTTAAGGATGCACATGAATTTGTTAAACACTGTGACAGATGCCAAATGGTAGGGAATTTGTCTAACAAAAAATGAAATGCCCCTCAACACTATTTTAGAAATTGAACTTTTTGATGTATGGGGTATTGACTTTATGGGACCATTTCCCCCTTCATTTGGCAACCTTTATATTTTGGTAGCTATTAATTATTTGTCTAAATGGGTGGAAGCTGTGGCAACAATCAAAAACAATGCTAGGGTGGTTACGAAGTTCCTACAAAAAAAAAATATTTTCTAGATTTGGAATCCCTAAAGCTATCATTAGTGATGAAGCTACCCATTTTTGCAACCAATTTTTCTCAAAATTACTTGCAAAATATGGGGTTAAGCATAAAGTAGCCACAACCTACCAGTCCCAAACTAATGGTCAAGCTGAGTTATCCAACAGGGAAATCAAAAGAATTCTGGAAAAGATGGTCAACCCAAGTAGGAAGGATTGGTCTTCATTGGATGAGGCCCTGTGGGCTTATAGGACTGCATTCAAAACTCCTTTGGGGATGTCCCCATATAGACTGGTGTATGGGAAAGCTTGCCATTTGCCACTAGAGTTGCAGCACAAGGCTTTTTGGGCAATTAAGAAACTGAATTTTGATCTTCAGTCTGCTGGAGCAGCACACATGCTGCAACTTAATGAACTGGAAGAACACAGACTGTTTTCCTATGAAAATGCTGAAGCATACAAGGCAAAAACTAAAGCTTGGCATGATAAGAAGATCCATCACAGATCCTTTCATGAAGGAGAACAAGTGCTGTTGTTCAATTCAAGGCTAAAGCTTTTTCCAAGCAAGCTAAAGTCAAGGTGGTCTGGTCCATTCAAAATTGTGAAAGTTTATCCACATGGAGCTGTAGATTTGCTAAAAGCTGCAAGTGGCAGGGAATTCAAGGTTAATGGCCAGAGAATCAAGTATTATTTTGGTCACCACCACCCTTGATGACACAGTATGATGTTGTAACAGGGTCTGGCTGAGGACCTGATAAACCAAGTGCCCATGGGAGGCAGCCCATCAACAAAGAGTATTTAGTTTGTTGAATAATGAAGCAGCAAAGGAGAAAGAAGTGAGTCCATATTGCAGCATAAGCAAGTATGGGTTGCTCTGGAGCAATGCTACATCATGCTCCCAAAATGCTAAGAACAGAAAAAGGAAAAATCTTTTGGATAGGGACTAACTGCTGACAAAAGTGGAAGGTGGGGTCAGTTCAGTTCAGGTTTTGTCTGTTGTGACAAAAGTGTAAGCTGGATAGTTTTTAAAATATGTTGAAAAAGATTTGATGAGAGTGGGAAGTGGAGAGAGAAGATCACGTTCTCCCATGATCAACCCCAACCACATGATTTTCTTTTCTCTCTCCTCTTTATTCCCCTCTCTCCCACGTCTACCACCCTCAGTACCCAATCCATCCCTCTCTCCTGACACATTAAATAGCCCACTCCTCCTTCTTCAACTCACCCACTACACACTCATAATCTTTTCTTTCTTCTCCCTCAACCCGTGAAACCCTAGCATCCAAACTCTTCCTCTCCTTCTCTAACCCAACCCACATACCCACCATGACTGCTAAAAAAGGAAGCCAAGTGAAACACAGAGCTATCAAAAATGCTAACCCCACCGCTGCCGCTCAAAAAGAAAACCTAACCACTTGGACCAGTGAGGAGCCACAAGAGAAATATGAGAAAGAAACACTCAGTTGTAACCTCCACCAAGAAAAGGGGTTCAAGTATGGAAAAGGGGTGAACTAGGGGTTATTGCCAGAACTGGTGGAGGTAATAGAGGCACACAAGTGGAGAATCTTTGCTGATCATCCAGATGGTTTCTGCACCCAAATGGCGAGGGAGTTCTATGTGAACACTGCTTCCGAGGCCCAAACCTTTGTGGTGATCAAAGGGGAAAAGTGTCATTTTCGGCCAAGACCATCAATCAACATCTTGGGCTGGAAGAGGTGGAGAATGAGTACCAACAGATCTTGAAGGGTGCTACAACAGCTAGGCTACAGCAGATGAAGAAGGATTTGGCCCTCCCTGGTGCAGAATTCATACAGCAAGCTGAAGGCCAACTCAAATTACCCCGATCCATGCTGCAGCCCCTGGCCAAAATTTGGTACCATTTCCTCAGATACTCCCTCTCCCCTACTGCTCATCTGGAGACAGTGGACAAAGAACGCCTGGTTCTACTCTATTGTATCATGAACAAAAATAAGATTAATGTGGGTGAGATACTCAAGAATCAAATCTCCATCTGTGCCATCAAGCAACAAGGCAACCTAATCCTCCCCTGTCTTATCACTGATCTGTGTCTGGAGCAAGGAGTGGAGTACAACCCAAGAGAATGGTTAGAGCCAAACAAAGGCCCCATTGACATGAGTTGCATCTTGAGGATGTACTCCAACTCAGAAAAAGCCAGTGCCAGTGCTAGTGGAAGCAAACCTCCCAGATCAAGCACCCCAGAGCAGCAGGATCGCTCTGGGATGCTAGAGCATAAAGTTGATCAACTGACCACCATGCTGCAGCAACACATACAGAAGGAGCAAGCTTTCTGGCAGTTTTACTTTTGAAAATACCGGTGGGAGAAGCAGATTATGAAGATCAACAACTGGAAGCTCGAGACTCCCATCCCCCAGTTCCCACAAGAGATTCTGCCCCCCTTTGAAGATGTCCCTGTACCACCCTACAAAACTATTTCTGACCCTATTTCTCTAAACCCTGAAAAGCACAACAGCAAACTCAACCCTACCCACAGCTCTGCCTCTGATGAAGATTGGATGGGTATTCCTCCATCCAAGCAGCAAAAAGATAATGTGGCCTCTGAGCCCAAGAAGAAGAAGTCTGCCTCTCAAGGCTCTGCCTCTCAAGCCTCCCAGCAGGATCAAGGGAGCACAAAAAGGCCTCGTGCTGCAGCACCAGCAAAAGTGCCCTCCTATACTCCTGTTGTAGCAGAGACTCACCCTCCAGCCTCAAAAGCAACAAAAAGCACCAAGACAGCTGCTGATAAGGGAAGTACAGTGATGAAGATTGCTGCTGCATATGCTGCAACAGCAAAGGAAGAGGAGGAGGAGGACACAACCCCTCTCTCCAAAAAAGTAAAGCTTGCTGTGCCAAAGGGTGTAGCTGTGATCAAAAGGGAGAAGGTTGCAGCAGCACAGAAAGAAGAGAAGGCAAAGGCTGCTGAAGCAAAAGAAGCTGAAAGTGAACAAGCATCAGAGGCAGAGCAAGCTGAAGAAGAGCAAGCTGAAGAAGAAATTGAGGAAGAGGAAGGAGGAGAAGAAGAGGAAGGAGTGCAAGTCACAAGAGCAACACCAGGCAAGGTGCCTTCCACCAAGAGTGGAGGCACCAGGAAAAGTTTGCGTGTCTGAGTACCTCAAGCTTGAAAAAGAGCCATAGTGGATGTTGCAGCTTGCTACAGCATCCCACAACATGATGCACACTAAACCTTCCACACCATTACCAGTTCTATGATCTAGTTTTTTTGTTTATTTATTTAGGGCCATTAGGGCCATAGTTGTTTTAAATTTCTGCTTGATGAATGGCCATGCATGAGCCCACCCCTTGATTCCATATGATTAATGATTAAATGGAAATAGCCTCTGGTCTCTTTTGCTGTGTTTAAATTTAAAAGCTTGGAATGAAACTATTGCTGAATAACTTAATGCACTAACTTGATGGTGAACACTAAAACTGCTGCGCCACTGATTAGGATAGAGGATACATGTGCTGCAGCATGAACAGACAAATGTGAGCCTGAGTGACCACAGTACAATGCACATATACATCACACTCATGCATTTTCTGTAAGACTTGCTTTAATTCTGTCTGATCTAGACACACCTGGTTGCACACAATTTATGCTTGAGGCATTTTTCTTGTTCTGTTTTTATTTTAGCTAGTGCCTAAACAACCATCCCTCTCATTGCATTTGTCCCTAGTGTGCCCTTTTGAGCCTTAGCCCTTTGTTGAGACAACTAGCACATTACAAGCTCTTAACTGGAAAAACAAAGATTACCTGAACAAGTAGAGCTTAAGGATGCTTTTGTAGCTAGCTCTGGCATAAGTTTGGGGGGAAACTTGAGGACAAGCATCATATTTATGTTTGGGGGTGATGTGCTGTAGCAGTTGTGAAAGCTGCAGCAAGGCAATAAATAAAACAGTATAAGGAAAGGCAGCATAGAAATGAGGAACTCACAAGTGTAGATTGTGAAGCTGCCATTCCTTCATCATCAAAAAAAAAAAAAAAACTGAAAATGTGAAAAATTTGAACAGAGAACAATGAAAAACTTGAAAAATTAACAGTAATTTATTCTCTATTCTCAAAAAAATTAAAAAATAAATAAGCTGTGGACTTAGTGATGGAAAGGAAGATCCAAGAAAGCAGAATAGTGAATATTGTGGGAGCAATAGGAAGTTAAGCTAGATAGAAAAGCATCTTTTTGCTCTACCTGTGGATTAACTACTTACCTAAATATCAACCCCACCTGTCCTAAGCCCAGTTACAACCCTTAAAGACCTCTTGCTGTGTGTAATCCTATGTTGTTTTAATTGTGATAGAATCTTATCATGTTTAGATCAGAGATATATGTTTATGGTGAGAGTGAAATTCTGTTGAGAGGGTGAGAAGCAGAACCAACTGTTCCCAGAGATAGTGCTGCATCATATGTTAATATGTTTGAAACCAGTTTTGTAGCAGCTATTGGTATGAGCAGGATAGAAAGTGTGTTTTGATAAGAAGGTATGAGTGGAATTCTGAGCTGTTAAATGAATGAAAAATTTGGGTGAACTATGCATGTCATTCAGTAAATTGAGTCCTTTTGTTTTTCATGTATTTCTTTTGCATTACTTGAGGACAAGCAATGGCTTAAGTTTGGGGTGTGATAACTCTTTTAATGAAGAGTTATTTAGCTCCTTTTCTCTCTTAATTGTTGCTATCTTTGAGGTTTTGAGTCTTGATTTTGGTAGGAAATGTTGTTTTGTAAATATTTGTGTGAAGCATTGTTAATATCAGCCAGTTGCTCTTAAATACTCCATCATTGTCTTAAATTTCTGTGTCTGCATATGCAGTGAACTTGCTGGAGCATGGCCGAAGCATGGGTAAATAAGCTATTGGTTGCTGTAGCAAGGACTACTTTCCAGTGGCTCTGCACTAAAGGACAAATCTGACAAGGACACCTTTTCTCTCTCCTCATAGGCGCTGGCACTGCTGTTTTAAGGAATCACACGTGCCTTGGGATCTGATTTCCCACTTTTTAGGAATTGGGCCAGGGTTTATTTTATTATTACTTTTGCTGTTGGCCCAAAAAGGAATGAAAGAGAATATGGTACTAGGTAAGCATTTAGGGAAACCCTAGTAAGGACACTTCTGATTTTATTACACAATTCCTTGTCCTTTCTTGGAGGCTATGCTGTTCTTCTTCTTCATCCAGCTGCTACGTTGTACTATCATCCATTGTAATGACTTCCTTTTCATTTCTATATTTTCTTCCTTATAAGCTCATTATGAGCTAAACACTTTTAAGCTTTCGGTATGCAAATCCAATGAATGCTTAGCTGAGTTATGCAATGAATATGTTCTTCATCTTCTTTTATTACGTGTTCAATGTTATTTAATTAAGAGTGATCAACTTAATTAGATATTTAGCTTGCTTGGTTTGGAAGAATTAAGTAAGTGGAAATTGATAAAGGATAGATGTTAAATCATTAATTGGAAAATTAAATGATGTTGAATAGACTAGGAATAGTTATTTAAGCCTTTAAACTAACTGGAACATGCTTATTAAGATGATGGTATAATTAATCTGAATCTAGGAATAGAAAACAGTTAATGAACCTAACCAATGAATATGTTCTTCATCTTCTTTTATTACGTGTTCAATGTTATTTAATTAAGAGTGATCAACTTAATTAGATATCTAGCTTGCTTGGTTTGGAAGAATTAAGTAAGTGGAAATTGACAAAGGATAGATGTTAAATCATTAATTGGAAAATTAAATGATGTTGAATAGACTAGGAATAGTTATTTAAGCCTCTAAACTAACTAGAACATGCTTATTAAGAGGATGGTATAATTAATTTGAATCTAGGAATAGAAAACAGTTAATGAACCTAACCAAGTGTTGGAAAACACACTTTTATTTCCTGGAGTTAGATGCTAGAGCATATTCAGAGCATGATTTGGGCTAAGCAGGATTTAAGCTGCAGCATACCTAGAGCTATTTTTCTCTATTTTTGACAACATATTCTTTTCACTGTTTGCAGTTCACTTTCATTGTCTACTTCAAAGCTTTATTTATTTTTACTTGCACACACACCACAATTTTTGGTTATCACTCCTAACTCCTAGAACATATAATCTGATTTGGAATTTGCTGCACCATTATAATCCCCGTGGGACGATATCTGAACTTAGTTTCTATATTACTCGAGGCAATTGTGTATACTTGCACAAGCTTAAAGACAATATGTTTTTAAGGCAACAACAAGTTAATTTGAGATTCAATTAGGAGATGACACAAACAGAACTTGTGAAGTTGAGAGATATTGTTTTTTGACCCAACTTTATGCAACATTGCCTTGTTTATAATTTATGAAGAATACAAGCTTCATCTTTCATTTCAAAAGCCTTCCAGGAATGAGCTCTTACTGTATCAGCCCTCATCATAGCAACAGTTTCTTCTCTGCCCAACAGCCTTCCAAGAATGAGTTCTTGCTAGCAGTTGCAATAGTTGCTTGAGAGACTATTACCTCAGTGCCCAAGACAGAGGCTTTCACTTCAGTATCAGTTACAATGGGATTCCACCAGAAAGCTCTGATTAAATTAGGAAAAATTGAAACTTTTTCTATGAAGAATCCTTCCTAGCCAGCAGTTCTGATGAAATTAGTTACATCGACATTGTATTATTTTAGAATGCTGAACTCAAAGTGATGCTCTATTCCTATTTCTAGAGAGTTGACATCATAAGCAGCATTTGCAGAAGATGAGGCCATTGTTGAGAGTTTGAAGGTTTGAGAGATAGAGAGTCCTTCACAATGGAGAGATGAGTTTCAGAGCAAGTGAAAGGTTTTTCAGAAAGAGAGGGAAACTTTAAGAAGGTTTCAAAGGTGAAGGGTTTTCCTTTTGAAAATAGATTTTAGTTAAAATTGACGAGTGGTGAGAGGACGTGCATTAAATGCTGACACGGTGCATGTTTCTTGAAATCGTAAAAAGCCGTTTGTAGAAATGATGGATTTTACTGACTCAACAGGGAGAATTTTGAAATAAATATGTCTTGAGACATAATAAATGCAAATAATTAAAAGACAACATAGATGAGACAGATAGTATATACGCACACGCATTAGACTAGTTATGCAATAGACGAGCATTTATCATACAATGGTCGACCTTCACTGGACGACATATCAATCAATACAAATCATGTTAAGATGCTTCCTAATAAAGATAAATATGTCCTCGGCTAGAGGTTTAGTAAAGATATCTGCCCATTGATGGTCAGTATCCACAAATTGTATATCAAACACACCTTTTTGCACATAATCTCTAATGAAATGATGTTTAATCTATATGTGCTTAGCTCTTGAATGCAAGATTGGATTTTTAGATAGATTGATTGCAACAGTATTATCACACATAAGTGGGATACTACTTACAAACACATTATAGTCCTCCAATTGATGTTTGATCCGTAGAAGTTGTGAGCAACAGCTTGCAGCAGATATGTACTCAGCTTCAGCAGTTGATAAGGCAGTGGTATTTTGTCTTTTGCTTGACCATGACACTAGATTAGCTCCAATGAAATGACATTCTGCACTGGTGCTTTTCCTTTCTATGTGATCTCCAGCATAGTCAGCATAAAAAAAAACCAACTAATCTGTAATCATAATTTTTCTTAAAACATACACCAAGATTAATAGAACCTTTCAAATTTCTAAAAATTCTCTTAACTGCTGATAAATGAGATTCTCTAGGATCAGATTCTAAACGAGCACATAAGCAAAGATAGAACATAATATCAGGTCTGGACGTAGTAAGATATAGAAGAGATCCTATCATACCTCTGTATACCTTTTGGCCTACCTTTTTATCTTTATCATCTTTGTTCGGTATGGACATGAGGTGCATTGGTGTATTCATTGGTTTGTATTCATCCATCTTGAACTTCTTTAAGAGTTCCTTTGTGTACTTGGTTTGATGGATGTACACCTCGTCCACTGTTTGTTTTACTTGAAGTCCAGGGAAGAATTTGAGCTCTCCCATCATGCTCATTTCAAATTCTTTTTGCATTAACTTAGAAAATTCCTTGCACCGAAATTCATTAGTAGCTCCAAAGTTTATGTTGTGACACCCTCTACCCTCATGTATTTATAAGCGATAACATAGAAGGAAATAATTTAGTTTTTCGAAATAAGATAAACACGTTTATTCTTTATAAAAGAAAACCAACGGGCAGAAGATACCATATCGAAACAAAAAAATCATACGCAGAAAATAAAACATGTTTAAAAGATAACATAACATAAACAAAACATTTAACCCAACCCCGATGTCACATTACAGAGCTGGTATAACCGATCCAATAACAACTCGGATAATAACTAAACTAACATAAACTAAACTTCTAGAAGCGGCTCCTCAGAGTCACTCCTCAGCAGACTGCTCACTGTCCTTTGCATAACACAAGAAGGGGTACATGCAAAGCAACAACAAAAGACGGGGAGTAAGAAACATATATATCAACATAACGGCATGGAAGCAGTTAGCAATATGAACATGCATCATATAAACATAGCATATCAAACATAAACGTTTCATCATATTAATATCATATATATACATTCCGAACAAGGTATGTAATGCAATGTAACGCTACTCCGCTACTCCAATGCATGAATGAACAACACAGCGCACAACCAACAATCACCACCTCCACTTGGGCCACTCGGCTACCCAAGTTCATCATCATCATCATCAATGTTATCTTTCATCTTTAGTCTTTAATCTTTTATCACATAATCTTTTCACTTACACTCTGGCCAAAAAGCACCAGAGCTCAACACCTTGACCATTAAGCATCAAGGTCCCCTTGGGCACTCGGCTACCAAGGTCCAATATCTTTTAACAACACCTTGACATTATGCATCAAGGTCCCCTTGGCCACTCAGCTACCAAGGTACAGAACAACAACACTCTGGCCAATAAGCACCAGAGCTCAACACCTCGACCACTCGGCTATCGAGGCCCCCTTGGAGCGAACGCTAGGCTACCAAGGTACAGAGCATCATCTTTCCACTTTAATTATTAACACTCCGACTGATCAGGTACAGAGCTCAACACCTTGACCATTAAGTATCAAGGCCCCTTTGGCCACTCGGCTACCAAGGTACAGAACAACATCTTTAAGTTATCTAACTCATCTTTTCTTCGATTGGTGTCTTCTTTCATTAATTGGATACTTTGGGGTAGAACCCCTATTTTCAACATTCTGGTTCTGTTCTGGTCAGGTGGGCACAGGCATGCTCACCCTCAGCACGGGCGTGCTCAATTGCACGCCCTGCTCTGGGTTTCAAACTGGAGCACGGGCGTGCTCCCTGTTAAGCACGGCCGTGCTCGATGGAGCATGGTCGTACTGATCTGGGCAGAAAGGGTCAGAAACCCTTTCCCAAATCCTTGGGGCAGTTCACAGATTCAACCTATTGGCTTTTAACTAATCCATCAAACATCAGTTTCATTAATCTTAACCGTTCTTCATTAATATTTGTGACACCATTCTACCCCGCATGTTAAAAGGCATTTAAATATAAAATAATTAAAAAGAAAAACATGCATTTAACTGAATTAAATAAAACAGTTGTCCATGGGTAGAAAAGTCCCACATGAACTCGTTTACAACGCGGAAAATAAAAATAAGTTTAATCGAATAAAAACATAATCAAATAAATAACCCAACCCCGATGTCACAATTCAGAGCTGGTATAACCGTTCCGGAAACAAATCCTCGGAATACAACTGGAAACAAACTATCTAAACCTAAAACAACCCTACTATGAGTGGCGGCTCCTTAGAGTAACTCCTCTCCGGGCTGCTCGTCATCCTCTGCAAATGCCGATCAGGCCAAACACAAACAATACAGGGAGTAAGATTCATGTAATCATATAAACAGCAGGGGAATAGTATGCAAGGTAAACATACACATAAGCATACATCAACATCCAACAGTATCATAACAACCAAGTATGCTATGCTATGTAATGCATCAACTACTCAGCTACTCCAACTATGCATGTGGATCCAAACTAACTCAGGATGAACGACTTTGGAGTTACATATCCGTATTGGCCATAAAAGCACCAACACCGGCAGTTCACCAAACCTTGGGTGAACCCCATGGATAACCAACGCATCAAACCGTGGATGCCTCATCACGGGGGGCCTCGGTCACCAAACCTTGGGTGACCTACCGTGGATGGCTAGATCACCGTACTCTCGGGCGATCTCCCCTTTGTCGAACCTCCCCCATCAACTACTCCAATGCTTTATGCAAATGGCACAACAACAAACAATCTCAACCACCTCCTTGCTTGGGCCATGAAGCTCCCAAGACTTTCAACATCAAACTCAACGTAACCTTAAACCCAAACCGTGGGGTCAAGGCTCCCTTGGCCAATAAGCACCAAGGTTCAACTCAACGTGCTTGGGTCTATAAGCACCCAAGACTTCAACTTATCAACATGCGGTAACCCAACAGATACCGACTTAACATTTGATTATCTAATTATCTTATATAATTAATAACCAGGTTGTCTAATCTTTATCTTTGATTAGTTATCTTAACTTATCATCATAGGGGAATGGGGTTTAAAACCCCTTAAGTCCTTTAATTAATAACCGACTTAACTGAGCAGCGCGGCCATTTTCCGGAATTTAAATGGGAGCACGGTCGTGCTCAACGCACAACTGTACTGTTCTGGGCAGGGACAGAAGCCAAGTTCTAACCAAATTTTAATGGATTAAACACCTAACCTTACACGTTTATTAAACTTAATTATTCCATTAACAACTTTATCAACATTATACTCATCAAAACAGTAACAACAACAACGATCAACCATCCAACATCATTATGTTAATAACAATAACATAGCATCGTATAAACAACCATCATGTTCATAGGCATATAACACTACAATAACCAAAAACATATTATCACAGATTAAATGCCATATTACAACAAACATACATACAAAAACATCGGGGACATAGGGGACCCCGTTACCTTACACTACCCACTGCCTAATGAATACAATCCCACTTCTCCCCATACCTGGATTGAAGGTAGCTCTAACACATCCCAACGAACGAACCGGTTCCTCCCCTTATGGCGACTCACACCAACACGAACCTTGGATCCACAAAACAACCCAAGGATTAGTTCCCTATTCACAATAATGAAAGGAAACTAAGGAAGAGGAAAGAACCTTACCTCTGTGCACTGACACAGTTAAGCTAGCGATCTCCCAAGGCTCCCAAAATTCATGTCTTATCATCATGGGGAATTAATCTTTTAATCACAGCTTCGTTATTAACGCTCCTAGAACACTCACTAATCAATCCTAGGGTCCTTAACTAAGCCCTATGAACATAACCTTACCTCTCACACTATATTCATGTCTTATAAACAACTGGGAAAACATCTCTTAAATCTCATTATCATCGTTAACGTATTTTAATGTCTTAACATCATTAATAAGCCCTATTAATTGGTTATAGTCTTATTAACGTCATTGTTGGCATTAACATACCCAACAATCAACACTCAAATGGAGCACCACATCATCATCATTATCATAACGGCATTCTCATAATCATAACAACATTATCATCATAATAGTATCATCATTATAATAGTATCATCATCATCATAGACATTCATAGCATCATTAAAATCATACTCAATTGGGCATACCAATACCATCCATTCATACATCATCAATAATTAACATAAGACAATATAACAATTAAAGCATGTCTTTAACATTATAATCATATCATACATACATCAATTAACATCAAATAGACAATAACATATGACAGGGTCATGGGTTAACCCTTCATCTTACGCTACGCCCAACGCCTACATGTCAATACTATTCCTTCTACCCATACCTGGTATGAAGATTCCAGCCAACGAAAGCCAACTGGCAACCCAAATGAAGAACCAACGCATTCCCCTCAAGCGGCTTGACTAGCTTTCCAAGCCTTGGTCAAACAAAAGGTTAACCAATTAGTTTCCCAAATCAAAACAAGAAAGGGAACTAAAGAGGGAAGGAACCATTACCTTCTACGATTGTCACAGACCAACCAAGACCTCCCAAAACTAGAGCAAGAACACCAAGGGCATCAAGGGGGTTCAAGGGGAGGAAGAGAGAAGAGGTTTTTGCCCCACAAAAGCTGCCCAAAGTGCCAAAATAGGGTTTGGCTCGTAACCCTCATGAAACTGCTCTATTTAAAGGCTCTGATACCTGAGCACGACCTTGCTCCCTGTTGAGCACGGCCGTGCTCAACTCCTGAGCACGAGGTGCTGAAAGAATGCCTTATGAGACCTCCTAGATGATCGATTTGGCCAAAACACATAAAATAAGACTTGTATATAATTCTCTTAGCTTTCCAACGCCATAAAGATCACCTCGATCGGACATCTAGAACTCAAGATATGGCCAAAACGGTGAAATAGATTACTAGAACTCTAAAAGGGTTGAACCTTTCTAAGGCTAAACTTTCCCAAACATGAACTTAGACATCAAAAACAACCTAACAAGCATATACAAACATATATATAACATATATGAAATCACTAAGCTTATTTACGAAAAACGGGGTGTTACATATGTCATCAACATAGATTTGCACAATTATAAAACTGGACTTGTTGGATTTTCTAAACAGGGTTGTATCAACCTTTCGTCTCCTAAATTCATTGTCCATCAGAAATGAACTTAGTCTATCATACCAAGCTCTAGGAGCTTGTTTAAGACCGTACAAAGCTTTCTTAAGCTTATATACATGTTCAGGGTGGGTTTGACTTTCAAAACCCGGAGGTTGCATAACATATACTTCTTCATTAATGAAACCGTTTAGAAATGCACTTTTTACATCCATTTCATAAAGCATAATATTATGATGTGCAGCAAATGATAATAAAATGCGAATTGCTTCTAATCTTGCATCCGGAGTAAAGGTTTCAGTATAGTCAATACATTCTTCTTGAGAAAAACCTTGAGCAACTAATCTTGCTTTGTTCCTTACTACTTTACCATTTTCATCAAGTTTATTCCTGTTGACCCATTTTGTTCCAATTATTGACTTGTCCTTTGGAAGAGGTAAGAGAGTCCATACATCACTTCTTTCGAATTGATTCAGCTCCTCTTGCATGGCTAGAATCCAACCCTCATCTAGTATAGCCTCGTCTACTGTCTTTGGTTCCAACTCAGAGATAAAAGCAGAATTAGCTTGCTCTTTGAAGGTTGATATGGTCCTTAACCAATCACTGGGACTTCCAGTGATTTGGTCTTGAGGATGATAATTCTTGAAGTGCCATGAACCCTAAACCAACATGGGTCTTTTCAGCGTGCTTTGTCCTCACTCACATGCTTCCTGGGAAAACTTCCCAGGAGGTCACCCATCCCAGAATTGCTCCAAGTCAAGCATGCTTAACTGTGGAGTTCTTAAGTGATGAGCTTTCGAATGAAAAGAATATGCATCTTGTTAGTATAGGTAATATCTATCAATTCATATAAGTCATCCTCAACTGTATAGTCCCGTACCTACACAGTCTCAGGACCCCTCTCATTCTAGTGTGTAATGTGTTCATCATGTGTCTTTTCGCTTTGAAGCCTGCCAAGAGCCATTCCTTGTTCGTGCCTTCTTGCACCGGCGACTATTCCCCGCCCTCGTCAGCCCCAGGTGTCAAATGCCCACTAGCTTCCGCATGGTTCATCCCCGAACCACACCGTACTAGGAAAGGTGCCGCGATGATACCATCTGTAACATCTCGGGCTGCTTTATGGATTGACGACTGTCCCCACAAACCAACACAGATCTTTTTAGCATGCTTTGTCCTCACTCGCACGCTTCCTGGGAAAACTTCCCAGAAGGCCACCTATCCCAGAATTGTTCTAATTCAAGCACTCTTACCTGTGGAGTTCTTAAGTGATGGGCTTCCGAAAACAAGATGCATCTTGTTAGTATAAGTAGTACCAATCAATTCATATAAGTCATCCTCAACTCTATAGTCTTGTACCTACACAGTCTCAGGATCCCTCTCATTCTGGTGTGTAATCGGTTCATTCATGTATCCCTTTACCTAAAAGCCTGCCAAGAGCCGCTCCTTGTCCGTGCCTTCTTGCACCAGCGAACACTCCCAGCCCTCGTCAGCCCCTATTGAGAGATGAGGTATAAATCAAATGGTTTAGTCAAAGACCCTAGGACTGACTATAAGCGTTTTAGGGAGTTTATGGCTAAGAGGCTTAACCAAATCTACCGAGACAGTACGGTCATGCTCCAGTATGCACGGCCATGCATAACAGGAAGCACACCCGTGCTACACTTAAGTGGCAGCACGTCGGTGCTGGGTGTAAGCACGCCCGTGCTCCCCCAAACAGAACAGACGTGAATTAAAGGAATAAAGGGGGCTTAACCCCAATTGTCCCCAATGATGAAATAAGACACCAACCGAATAAGGACAAGTTAGATAATTTAATTCAAGACTTAACAAGATAAATTATGAATAATAAGTTGGTTAAGTCGGTACCTAATTGGTTACCGCATGTTATACTTTGGTGCTTATTAGCCAAAGTGGCCTCGATGCTTATTGGTTGAGGTGTTGTTATAGTTGAACCTTGGTGCTTATTAGCCAAAGGGGCCTTGACTCTTAAGGGTCAAGGTGTTGATGGTGATAATACTTGGGTGCTTATTGGCTCAAGCGGAGATGGTGGATAGCCGTTGTTGCTGTTGTGCTCATGCATTCACGCATTGGAGTTGTTAGTGGGGGAAGTTCAACATAGGGGAGGTCGTCCAAGAGGACCGCGATCTGGTCATCTGCGGTGATTCATCTAGGTGGATCGTGCGCCCCCGTGGTGGTGCTTTCGAGAGTAAGGTGCATCGGCTATCTAAGGGGTTCACCCATTGTTTGGTGAACTGCCGGGCTTGGTGCTTATTGGCCAATGTGGATATGTAACTCCGAAGTTGCCTCCCTGAGATAGATTGGATCCACATGCATAAGGGATTAGTAGAGTAGCGTTACACCGCATAGCATAATTGGTTGAATTATCATGATGATATGAATATGTTATAAATGTATGTTGTATGTTATTATATGCTATATTTATATGATGCTTGGTCATCTTGCTTCCTATCTCCATGCCGTTATGTTTCATATATATGTTCTTACTCCCCGTTTCTCTGTTGTTGTTTTGGCATGTATCTTTTATGCTGAGGAAGGTGAGCAGCCAGCTGAGGAGTGACTCTTAGGAGCCGCAACTCTTAGATAGGATTTCCCAGTTTTAGTTTTAGTTTTAGTTTGTTATCCGTAATGTTTTTCGGATTGGTTATACCAGCTCTGTATGTGACATCGGGGTTGGGATGTTTTATTTTATGGTTATATTTTAATTTCTTTTAAAACTTGTTATTTTACGCGTTGTTGAGACCTTTGTTCATGTGGTACCTTTTCTACCCATAAATCTTTATTATTTCAATAAATGAATGCATGTGTTTATTTTATTAATTTCTTTTATGTTCCTTTTATGCTTTATAAATACATGCAGGGTAGAGGGTGTCACATTTAGTGGTATCATAGCAGATCTGTCCTATCAAGTCGTGGTATGAGTCTATTATGAGTCTTATGTGTGCTCTTGTTTGAATTGTCTATACTTGTTATAAGCAATGATGCTTAGTGTTAGGAGCTGGAAGTTTTTCCTGCTTTAAGTTCTCTGTATTTAATAGTTGTCTTGGACATTTACAGGAACCTTTGGTAGGAAGAGGCAGAAACGATCGGGCTATCGCTGACACTTTGGCAATCCTTGCCAATACGATAAGACAGAATCAGAACAATAACAACGGAGGACTAGCCGAGTTTCAAGGTCTTGATAAGTTCCAGCGGAACAATCCGCCATCTTTCAAGAGAGCTTATGACCCAGAAGGTGCTGTGTTGTGGATGAGGGAGATTAAGAAGATCTTCTGAGCTATGGCATGCAATGACATTCAAAAGGTCATCTTTGGGACCTTCATGCGGACTGAGGAGGTTGGGCATTGGTGGGAGAACTGTCACCAGCGTATGGAAGCTATAGGTACGACAGTCACTTGGAATGCCTTCAGAGACAAGTTCTTGGAGAAGTATTTTCCAGCAGACATCCGCGACAAGAAGGAGATGGAGTTCTTGGCTCTGAAGCAGGGAAACATATTCATGGGAGAGTATGCTGCAAAGTTCAAGAAGCTCTTTAGGTATTACACACTGTATCAGTTTGTGATTGATGATCGTTCTAAGTGTGTAAAGTTTGAGGATGGTCTTTGCCTGGAGATCAAGCAGGCGATCTTCACCCGGAGATCAAGCAGGCGATCAACTATCAGGAAATCCGCGTCTTCCCGGTTCTGGTGAACAAGTGTAGGATCTTTGAAGATGCCTACAAATCCAGAGTGGCGAGTTACAAAAGTTCAGATACCCAGGGCAGCAGGAAGGCAGATCGGAAGGACAAGGGAAAGCAGTGCTTCGCTCCAGCCGGCCGGGACTTCAAGCAGAGTGGCAAGAAGCCACAGTTCTCTTTATACAGGTACAGGGGTTAGAATTCTCTACTCCTAGGCCCATCAGATGCAGCAAGTGCGGTGCAAAGGATCACTTCACTACATAGTGCAAGGAGACCGACGTCATCTGCTTCAAGTGTGGCAAGCCTGGCCATATCAGCCGAGAGTGTGGAGGAGCAAAGTCAGAACCTCTGATTGCTAGCAAGAATCAGTAGTTTCAAGCCAATTGACTGAAGACCACTGGGAGAGTCTTTACTCTTAGTGGAGATGAGGCCTTTGAGTCCGATGACTTGATCTAAGGTATGTGCTTAATTGATGGAACTCCTTTAACTGTCTTGTATGATTCGGGTGTGACTCACTCGTTTATATCACATGATTGTGTCGAGAGTCTTAAATTGCCTGTTACCCTTCTTGACTGTGATTTAATTGTTGCCACACACATAAATAAGCATGTTCTCACTTCACATGCATGCAAGAACCGTCTCATTACCATTAATGGTAGGAACTTTACTATTGATCTTGTACGCTTACCTTTAAAACAGCTTGACATTATTCTTGGCATGGACTGGTTATCTTCTAACCACGTCCTTCTGAATTGCTTTCATAAGACCTTGGTTTTTGGAACTCCAGTGGAGTCTAAGGATCCTAGATTCCTCTTTGCCAACCAAGTTAAGGCTTCTATGAAAGAAGAGGCACAAATTTACATGATGATATCCTCCCTGGAAATAGAGAGGCCTCCTGATGTTGGAAGTGTGCCTATTGTGCGAGAGTTTCCTGAAGTGTTTCCGGGTGTTGTTTATAACTTGCCCCCCTGAGAGATGTGGAGTTTACCATAAACTTAGTGCCTGGAATTGGGCCTATCTCCATAGCACCTTATAGGATGTCTCCTCTAGAGCTAGCTAAGTTAAAGAAGCAGATAGAGGACCTGATCCCAAAACAGTTCATTAGGCCTAGCGTATCCCCATGGGGAGCACCAGTGTTGTTGGTGAAGAAGACAAATGGCAGCATGAGGTTGTGTGTCGACTATTGGCAGCTCAACAAAGTGACCATTAAGAATAGGTATCATCTCCCTTGGATTGATGACCTTATGGACCAGTTAATAGGAGCATGTGTCTTCTCTAAGATAGATTTGAGACCAAGATACCATCAGATTCGGGTTAAGTCTGAGAACATCCTGAAGACAGTGTTTAGAACGCGTTATGGTCACTATGAGTATTTAGTTATGCCTTTTGGTGTGACTAATGCCCCTGCTGTGTTCATGGATTATATAAACAAGACCTTTCACCCTTACATGGATAAGTTTATGGTTGTTTTCATAGATGACATCCTAGTGTACTCCAAGACCAAGGAGGAACATGAGGAGCACTTGAGGGTTGTCTTGCATACCCTTAAGGAGAAGCAGTTGTATGCTAAGTTGTCTCAATGTGAGTTTTGGCTAGAAGAGGTGAGTTTCTTAGGACATGTCATCTCTGAAAGTGGGATAGCCGTGGACCCAACTAAGGTAGAGACTGTGCTCTAGTGGGAAGCACCAAAGTCAGTGACCGAGATTAGGAGTTTCTTGGGTTTAGCAGGGTACTATAGGAGGTTAATAGAAGGTTTCTCTAAGATAGCTTTACCCTTGACCCGTCTCACCAAGAAAGGATAGCTCTTTGTATGAGACTCTAAGTATTGAGGGAAGTTCAAACCTTAAAGGATAGGTTGACATCAGCACCAGTGTTAGTTTTGCCCGATCCTAGTGAACCTTTCGTAGTGTACTGCGATGCTTCTAAGCAAGGTTTAGGTGGTGTGTTGATGCAAAATGCCAAGGTAGTAGCTTATGCTTCTAGGCAGTTGAAAACCTATGAGAAGAACTACCCTACCCATGATTTGGAATTAGGAGTTGTAGTGTTTGCCTTAAAGATCTGGAGGCATTATCTTTATGGAGCGAGGTTAGAGGTCTTTAGTGATCATAAGAGTTTGAAGTATCTCTTTGATTATAAGGAGTTGAATATGAGGCAGCATAGGTGGATGGAGTTTCTTAAAGACTATGATTTTGAGTTGACCTACCACCCAGGAAAGGCCAATGTGGTGGCCGATGCTTTGAGTAGGAAAACTTTGCACATCTCCACTTTGATGGTTAGGGAGATGGATTTGACTGAGGAATTTAGAGATCTGAGTTTAGCTTGGGAGGTTACCCATAAGAGTATTAGGCTTGGAACCTTGAAGATCACCAATAGTTTGATGGATCAGATTAGAGAAGGCCAAAAGATAGATAAGTACCTCTTAGACCAGAAGGAGTTGCTTGCTCAGGGTAAAGACCTTAGTTTTAAGGACGAAAGTGATGGAGTCTTGTGGTTTCAAGATAGAGTTTGTATACCTGATGTTCCAGAGCTTAGGAAGTTGATCCTTGAAGAAGGACATAGGAGTGGACTGAGTGTGCACCCAGGTGCCACTAAGATGTATCAGGACTTAAAACATATGTTTTGGTGGCCTATGATGAAAAAGGATATCGTTGAGTTTGTCTATGTATGCTTAGTGTACCAAAAGGCCAAGATAGGACACCAAAAGCCTTCAGGAAAGTTGCAGCCTTTGAGTATCCCAGAATGGAAATGGGATAGTAACTCTATGGATTTTGTATCTGGACTCCCTAGGACTCCAGCTGGTGGTGATGCTATATGGGTTGTTATCGATAGATTGACTAAGTCTGCCCATTTCATCCCTATGAATATGGAATATCCCTTAGAGAAGTTGATCAGGCTGTACATCAAAGAGATACTTAGGCTACATGGTGTACCATCTAGCATAGTGTCAGATAGAAACCCTAGATTTACCTCTAGGTTCTGGAATAGCTAACATGAGGCCTTAGGGACAAAGCCTAGGCTAAGTTCAGCTTATTACCCACAGACTGGTGGTCAACCTGAGAGAATCATCCAGTCCTTAGAGAACTTGCTTATAGCTTCTGTGCTAGAACAGTCGGGTAGTTAGGATAAGTTTTTGCCCTTGATAGAGTTCATCTACAACAATATTTTCCATTCCAGTATTGGGATGACACCTTATGAAGTTCTTTATGGGAGGAGATGTAGGACCCCCTTGTGTTGGAATGAACCCGGTGAGAATGTGATGCTAGGACCAGAAATAGTGCAAGAAACCACAAAAAAAGAGCTACCACGACAAAAGAAGGAAGGCACTCGAATTCCAGGAAGGTAGTCATGTGTTCTTGGGAAATACTCCAACAACTGGGGTTGGTAGAGTGATGAAAGCGAGGAAACTTACTCCTAGATTCATTGGTCCTTACCAAATTCTAAAAAGGGTTGGCGAAGTCGCCTACCAAATAGCCTTACCACCTTTCTTGTCCAACCTTCATAGATTTTTTCATGTACCCCAGCTTCGAAAGTACATTCATGATCCTAGCCATGTGATAGACCCGACACAATTCAGTTGAAAGAGAACTTGACGTTTGAGGTACTACCCCTTCGAGTTGAGGATCGGAGGGTGAAGCAGCTAAGAGGCAAGGAGATTCCTTTGGTTAAAGTCGTTTGGAGTGGGGCTGCTGAGGAAAGCACTACATTGGAGCTGGAAAGCAAGATGATGGAAGTGTATCCGCACCTTTTTAATCGAGGTGAATAGAAATTTCGAGGACGAAATTTTTATAAGGGGGTGGAATTGTAACACCTCGTTTTTCGCATTAGTGCTTTTACATGCTTTATATGTATGCTTGTTTGGAAAATGGCTTAGAAATATTAGGAAGGGGCTAAGTTGAAAATCCCATCCTGATGCCTAAGCACGACCGTGTCATGTATCAGCATGCCCGTGCTTAACTGTGTGCTTGGTGGCTATCTGGGCTACAAGCACGACCGTGCTTGAAGGGAGCACGACCGTGCCAAAAACGCGGACTCGTGACGCTGATGTTGCGAGGCCGTGCTCAGGTCAGCACGACCCTATGCTTACTCTAAGCACGACCGTGCTTAGGTGAAGCATAGTCGTGCTTCATGTCAGACTCTATAAAAGTGAGTCAGTTTACGAGGGTTACGAGTATTAACCCCAATTTGGCACTTTAGCAACTCTAAGTGTGATGGCAGCCTCTCCCCTTACCCTTCCATTGAGCCCAACCAAATCCTTGGTGTTCTTGCTCTAGTTTGGGAGAGAAAGTCACGCGCGCTAGTGTCGTCAAGGTAATTTAGTTATCCCTCTCTTTAATCCCTTTTCCTTTTGTGATTTGGAATTTAGTTGGTTACACTTTTGTGTTGGCCAAGGCTTGGGAAACTTATCAAGCTGCATCAAGGTATTAGATCTTCATACCAAGTATGGGGAGAATGATAGTATGAACATGTAGGTAAGGGGTAGCATAAGATAAAGGGTTACCCATGACCCTATTATTTGTTAAATTCTAAATTGATGTTGTCACATGTTCGAATCTATGTTTGTTGTTAATGCTCTTAATAATGTTATGCTAGGATTAACTATTTGATTGGATAATCGTTTATGCGATGAATAAATGCTAAATTGATATGCCATGAGTAGACTGCTTGGTTGATAATGATATGCTATGAATATGGTTTGATTGTATGAGTGATTTATGCCTTGGATGTACACATGAGAAGTTTAACGTTGTTAACACTAATAAGACTCTAATTGGTTAAAATAGCGCTTGTTAATAATCTTTGAAATTAATGGCTTAATTCCCCAAACTGTTTCATAAAACATGGATTTATTAGAGAGTTGAGGTATAAACCAAATGGTTTAGTCAAGGACCCTAGGACTGACTATGAGCATTTTAGGGAGTTTTTGGCTAAGAGCCTTAACCAATTTGCCCAGACAGTACGACCACGCTCCAGTTAGCACGGCTGTGCTTAACAGGGAGCATGCCCGTGCTCCTAGTTCAAATTTGAATTGGCCGCGCTACATCAGTACAGTCATGCATAACAGGAAGCACGCCCGTGCTGGGGGGAAGCACGCCCGTGCTCCCCCAAACAAAACAGATGTGAATTAAAGGAATAAAAGGGTGCTTCACCCCAATTGTCCCAAGTGATGAAATAAGAAACCAAACAAATAAGGACGAGTTAGATAATTTAATTCAAGACTTAACAAGATAATTATGAATAATAAGTTGGTTAAGTCGGTACCTAATTGGTTACCGCACGTTATGCTTTGGTGCTTATTGACCAAAGTGGCCTCGATGATTGTTGGTCGATGTGTTGTTATAGTTGAACCTTGGTGCTTATTGGCCAAGGGGACCTTGACTCTTAAGGGTCAAGGTGTTGATGGTGATAAAACTTGGGTGCTTATTGGCCCAAGCGGAGGTGATGGATACTCGTTGTTGTTTTGCTCATGCATTCACGCATTGGAGTTGTTAGTGAAGGAAGTTCAACATAGGGGAGGTCATCCTAGAGTACGGCTATCTGGCCATCCACAGTGATTCATCTAGGTGGATCATGCGCCCCCGTGGTAGTGCATCTGAGAGTAACGTGGAACGGCTATCCAAGGGGTTCACCCATGGTTTGGTGAACTGTCGGCGTTGGTGCTTATTGGCCAATGTGGATATGTAACTCCGAAGTTGCCTCCCTATGATAAATTAGATCCACATGCATAATGGAGTAGTAGAGTAGCGTTGCACCGCATAGCATAAATTGGTTGAATTATCATGATGATATGAATATGTTATAAATGTATGTTGTATGTTATTATATGCTATGTTTATATGATGCGTGGTCATCTTGCTTCCTATCTCCATGCCGTTATGTTTCATATATATGCTCTTACTCCCCGTTTCTCTGTTGTTGTTTTGGCATGTATCTTTTATGCATAGGAAGGTGAGCAGCCAGTTGAGGAGTGACTCTGAGGAGCCGCAACTCTTAGTTAGGATTTCCCTGTTTTCGTTTTGGTTTTAGTTTATTATCCATAATGTTTTCCAGATTGGTTATACTA
Source organism: Echinosophora koreensis (assembly GCA_035048595.1). NCBI lineage: Eukaryota > Viridiplantae > Streptophyta > Magnoliopsida > Fabales > Fabaceae > Echinosophora > Echinosophora koreensis. The sequence goes on from JAPCYP010000144.1 coordinate 475,733, forward strand.
GCTTTGTATGTGACATAGGGGTTGAGATGTTTTATTTTATGGTTATGTTTTTATTTCTTTTAAAACTTGTTATTTTCCACATTGTTTAGACCTTTGTTCATGTGGTACATTTTCTACCCATAAATCTTTATTATTTCAATAAATGAATGCATGTGTTTATTTTATTAATTTCTTTTATATGCCTTTTATGCTTTATAAATACATGCGGGGTAGAGAGTGTCACAGCCACCGCGCATCGCCACCTCTACCTTGCACCACCTCTATTCTTCTCCTTTTTTTTTTCTCCTCCTCTATTCTCTCATTCTCCTCTGCGCGCGAGCCCCACACCCTTACCACTGTCTTCTCCTCCGCGAGCCCCACCACCACTGCCACCACATTGTCCCACCACCACCTTGTCCTACCACCTCCACCACTTCCTCCCCCACTGCTAGAACCGCCAACCACCACCACCACCACTTCCTCCCCCACTGCCAGCAACCCTAGGTATTTAGTTTTAAATTTTAATTTTTTTAATTAAATGTTTAATGTTTGTTAATTAAGTGTTTAATGTTTAATTAGTGTTGATTTTTTGTTTGTTACAGATTGATGTTACCATCATCACCACAACTGCAGAAGAGCCACCACTGTTTGAAATTGTTTATTTGGTTAAGTGTGTAATGATTTGGTATATAATTTGTATAATTATCATATGGTTTTTTTTTTTTTGGATTGGTTGTAAAATTATATTTGTTGATTTGGAAGTATAGGATTTTGTGGGATGTTCTGATTTTGATTTATAATGAATGTAGGATTTTAATTCTTATTGTAGCTAATATTTAGCTAACATATAAATTGATGCAATTAAAGTTCAATTAATAAAATTAATTAATTGAAATAATGAATTAATTAAATAACTTAGGAATAATGAAGCATCCATCTAATTAAGTAATGATTTGAAGCAATAAATTAAATGATCAAGGAACGGTTTCCATCCAAAGTATTACAGTGATGATACAATTGATGCGGCACTACTTCGTGGTGCGGAATGGAATCGATGTCTGGCTAGGTATTAGTGAGCGGGAGAGTATCAAACATAATTATTTGAATTAAATTTTGTGATAATCAATATAAATTACGTGTAAAGGTAATTAAATAAATATTAATCAAAGGTGAGACAATTCGCTACTCATGGCGCATCGGAGAGCGTGGACGAGGTGGCAGTCGTGATTAAAACAGATAGTGTAAAAAGTTGCATACTTACATAACAATAAAATTAAAATTAATTAAGATTAAAATTGTAAATAATTAAATAATTAAGTAACAATAAATTAGATTAAAGAAATAAATAAAAAATTATAGAAAAAATAAAAATAATTTGAAAAAAATGACGCGATTTGGAAACATTGACGAATCGACTGCGATTAAAAAGGAGGTGCATAAAAAAATTGAATAACAAAATAGCTTAATATCTAAATAAAATTAATTTTATATAACAATAATAAAATTAATAATAGAATTAAATATATGCAAATAACTAAATACTTACATAACATTAAATAAAATATTAAATAAATAATTAATAATGATTTAATAATTAAATTAATTTAAAAATAAATGATTTAATATAAAGTTAGACGAATAATTATGCGATTTATTTTTTAGATGAATACTTTGTGTATGATAGTTGCTTATGTGTTTTAATTGTTTGCCAACAATGTCAAATTTTATATAAAATTTCTCTGTTACTAAAAGTTTTATTTTATTTTAGAGTATGATTAATACGTACTTGAGAAAAAACGTAGTTTCCCATTCGATGTTCAATATTATTGAGCATGTGTACTCGTGGTCATGATATCGCTTATTTTATTGAATCTTGAATTGTCCAATTGGGACAGTTTGGGAAGAAACTTTTTGTCCACTACTATAATAGTTTCTCGATGATTCTCATATGTTATATGAAATTTCGGTTTGATACATTTCCTTTTGTTCTCCGGCTCCATACTTGATTGTGGTATCTTACCGCGGTCGAGTTGTGTGCTTGGAGACTGATGAGAAATACTGTCAAAATTCCGTCAGCTATAAGACATGAGAAGTAATGAGTAACTAGTATAGTATAGTGGTGAAGAATTTTCTTCTCGAATGGGATAGGGCCATACCATTTAAAGAAAGGGAGTGATTCGGGGTCATAGAATCATGTTTAAATATACGTCAATTTATCTGAAAATGAAGAAAGATGGAATATTATCCCTCGAGTCGTAGTTGGGTGTATGATAGGAACGAGTCTGGAAGACGGTATCTGAAACATTCATTTGTAGTTGGAGTTGAGGAGTTTATATCCAATGCTAAGCAACATTGTGATTATTCCGAAGTGGAGGGGATTAGATGTCCGTGCATAAAGTGCAATTGTACAAAGGTTTTTACTGATGATGGAGTGAAGGTGCACCTATACCGACATGGGTTCAAGCGTAATTATTGGATATAGACTGATCTTGGTGAGGAGTTGCCGAATATTGATCTAAATGAAGTCGGTGGGGATGATCACGACATGGGTGCATCAGGTAGTGGATTACACAACGACTATGTCGAACAACTCCAGTCAATGCAGTGGATGGTGGATATTTTCTCGGGCAACGTGGGAGTTTTGATGCGAATGATTCTGATGAAATGAAAGAACCTCCTAATGAATCGGCGCAGAGATTCTACAATCTATTGTTAGAGACAAATAATCCATTGTTTGAAGGGGCGTCAGATTCAAAATTATCAATTTGTGTTAGGCTTTTAGCTTGCAAGTCGAATTGGAATGTCCCCGAACAATGTTTGGAATCTTTTTGTAACATGTTTCAAGATGTGACACCTTTCAAAGATATGTTGTCAAAAATTTATTATGATGCGAAGCGGTTGGTGTCGAAACTGGGGTTGGGGGATAAGAGGATTGATTGTTGTCCGAACGGGTGCATGCTTTATTATGACAGCGATTCGGGCACAAATGACAGCGTACTGGAAGAATGTAAATTTTGTCAGACGCCCAGGTACCGTGTTCAAAATAGTGACCGTAGTAAGAACAAACCAGTTCCTGCGAAGGCAATGTTCTATCTGCCAATAGCTCCAAGGTTGTAGAGACTGTTTGCATCAACCAAAACTGCGGAATAGATGAGGTGGCATTATGAAAATAGAAGAAGTACAGACGTTTTACGCCACCCTTCTGTTGGTGAAGCCTGTAAGCACTTTGATCGGGTATACCCTGATTTCGCATCAGATCCTCGCAATATACAACTTGGGCTGTGCTTAGATGGTTTTACCCTGTACATTCAGGCGTCGGCCACGCCATATTCATGTTGGCCAGTAATTGTTACACCGTACAATCTTCCTTCTGAGATGTGCATGTCAAAATCGTATATGTTTCTGACTTGTCTCATATCGGAGCCATCTAATCCGAAGGTTGGGGTTGATGTATATTTGCAGCCTCTGATCGATGATTTGAAGAAGTTGTGGGCTGGTGTGCTTGACGTATGACATTTCAAAGAAGCGAAACTTTATGATGAGGGCGGCATTGATGTGGACTATCAATTATTTTCCTGCATATGGCATGCTCTCTGGTTGGGGGACTCACGGTAAATTGGTGTGCCCATATTGCGTGGAACATGGAAAGGCTTTTACCCTAAGATATGGTGGGAAAAGTTCATGGTTTGATTCTCATCGTCGGTTCTTAGATCATGATCATCCCTTCCAAAGGAATATCTGAGCATTCAAAAAGAATCAGACAAAAGAAGAAGGTTCACCGCCTTTGTTGACTCCTGAACAAAGTTGGAGTCGGGTTAGCAATCTTCCAGAAGTCACTGATGCTAGTGTGTCAAAATTACCAGGGTATGGAGAATGGCATAACTGGACAAAACAAAGTATTTTTTGGGAACTACCATACTGGAAGGATAATATGTTAAGACATAACCTTGATGTGATGCACATTGAGAAGAATTTCATTGACAACATTTTAAACATGGTTATGAATGTGGCTGGCAAGACGAAGGACAATGAGAAGGCAAGGATGGACGTAGCTTAATATTGTACACGAAAGGATTTGGAGCTAAAGCTGCAGCCAAATGGCAAAATGGTCAAACCAAAAGCTTGTTACACTCTAACAGCCAATGAAGCAAAGTCTGTTTGTCGATGGTTAAAAGAGCTTAGAACGCCTGATGGTTATTCCTCTAATTTGGCACGATGTGCTAATATAAAAATGGGGAGGCTTCATGGGATGAAAAGTCATGATTGTCATGTATTCATGGAGTTTTTGCTTGTCATGTATTCATGAAATGTTTGCTTCCGATTGCTTTCAGTTCGTTGTCCCCGCATGTTTTGAACTTGCTTATAGAAATCAATCATTTCTTCAAAGATCTATGCTTTGCAACTTTAAGGATGGATGCTCTGAGGAGGATGGAAGAAAACATTCCAATAATTCTATGCAAGTTGGAGAGGATATTCCCCCAGTTTTTTTTTTATTCAATGGAACATCTCCCTGTCCATCATGCATATGAAGAAAGGCTTAGTAGACCAGTACAATATAGGTGGATATATCCGTTTGAAAGGTAATATTATTACATTTGTACATTTAAATAATTAGTGTCCCTTGAATAATAACATGTCGTTAATTTTTTTATTACTTAGATTCATGGGTGACTCTAAACAATCTATTTAAAAACAAGGCTAGGGTTGAAGGATCAATCTGTGTGCCTTACTTACACCGTGAGACAACCCATTTCTGTTCCACTATTTCAACAACTTCATGTTGGCACCAAGAAATATTAGGAACGAGGTGGATGCTGGCAAGGAGGTTATTTATTGGTTAAGTGATGAGGAGTATGCCTCGACCCATGTTCATGTCTTGATAAATTGCATCGAGGTGAAGCCATACCATGAGTAAGTTTCAATGACTTATTTTTTAAATAATCTATAATATGTTATATCAATTTCTCTCTTAACACATCGTACACATATTATTTGTCAGTGTGTTCCTAAAAATTAATCAAATAAGTGAACAAGATGCTTCTACTCGTATACATGCAGATTTTCCTAAATGGTTCAAGCAACAAGTAAGTGTCATATAACTCATCAAACATTACCAAGCTTTATTGCTAATTGAAAAGTAATTATTTAATATGACTTACATATTGGTAGGTGTATCAGCAACTATTAAGTGTGACAAATCAACACTCGAGAGATTTGGCGTACGAGCCCTATAGCCGTATTAGATCATAGCATACATACTTCATCAATGGGTACAAATTCCACACTGATGAATGGAACGTGGCAAAAAGACAATTAATAGCGGGGTTGTCATACAGGGTGAAGGAAGTGGTGATTTTTATTGGGGGGGGGGGGGGGGGGGGGGGGGGGGGGGGGGGTCATAAAACACATACAAGTTACAATACAATACTACAACTTATCCTAAAAAAAGTAGTGTTATTTTATTGTAACTGGTTTGATCCATTGAGGACAGGCACAAAGGTGGATCCCAAGTATGAAACTGTGGACATTCGCATGGTAGGAAGATATCAATAGTTTGATCCGTTTATAATTTCTCAAAATGCAAAACAAGTGTATTATGTCCCTTATCCAGCAATGCGAACGGACAAACGAGGTTGGTGTGTAGCTATCACAACCAAGCCTAGGGGTCGCATAGAATCGATGATGCAGAGGATGAGACGCCCTTCCAGGCGGATGAATCATCACATGTCAATGAAGTAACTGAGGTCGAGCGTATTATTGGCATGTTGTGCTCTGAAGCTAGTAAAGAAGTTGTCATTGGTAATCAGTCATCGATGCATGCATCATTAGAGGAAGAAATAGAAAGTGATGACTCAATGGAAGAAGATGAATGTAACACCCGGGTGCCGACGAGGGCGAGGAGTGGTCGCCGGTGCAAGAAGGCACGGACAAGGAGCGGCTCTTGGCAGGCTTCTAGGCGGAGGGACACATGAATGAACCGATTGCACACCCGAATGAGAGGGATCCTGAGACTGTGTAGGTATGGGACTATATAGTTGAGGAAGGCTTATATGAATTGATTGGTACTACCTATACTAACAAGATGCATCTTCTTTTCGGTAGCCCATCACTTAAGAACTCCATAGTTAAGCGTGCTTGACTTGGAGCAATTCTGGGATGGGGGACCTCCTGGGAAGTTTTCCCAGGAAGCGTGTGAGTGAGGACAAAGCACGCTAAAAAGACCCGAGTTGGTCTGTGGGGTCAGTCGTCAATCCATAGAGTAGCCAGGGATGTTACAAATGGTATCAGAGCGGCACCTCTCCCAGTACGGTGTGATTCGGGGACGAACCAAGCGGAAGCTGGTGGGCATGTAACACCCGGGTGCCGACGAGGGCGGGGAGTGGTCGCTGGTGCAAGAAGGCACGGACAAGGAGCGGCTCTTGGCAGGCTTCTAGGCGGAGGGACACATGAATGAACCGATTGCACACCCGAATGAGAGGGATCCTGAGACTGTGTAGGTATGGGACTATACAGTTGAGGAAGGCTTATATGAATTGATTGGTACTACCTATACTAACAAAATGCATCTTCTTTTCGGTAGCCCATCACTTAAGAACTCCATAGTTAAGCGTGCTTGACTTGGAGCAATTCTGGGATGGGGGACCTCCTGGGAAGTTTTCCCAGGAAGCGTGTGAGTGAGGACAAAGCACGCTGAAAAGACCCGAGTTGGTCTGTGGGGTCAGTCGTCAATCCATAGAGTAGCCAGGGATGTTACAATGAAGAGTCGGATTTAGAATCAGGTGATGATACCGAGTCTGAACAGGAACTTTACTGTTAAGTACTTTTATTGTATTTTAAATATTTTAAATGTAAGACTTGACAAATTATATGTTAGATATTAATAATTATATGTGTATTTTGATTAATTGCTATATATTGTTTGATTTAGTATTTTTGCATTGTTATATATTTTTCCCATAAAAATAGATATGTTAGCATCAGGAGGACAGCCGCCCCTCCCCCCACCGTCCAGCGGTGATAAAGGGAAGGGGAAGGCTAAACGCAGACGATACATCATCAAGGACCTCGTGCTAGCTTTTGTTGTTGCTTCTTCCGAACCCACCCCCATCCCTTCCGCACCCACCCCCATCCCTTCTGCATCCATCCCAGCTGCACCTACCCCAATCCCTACAGGAGCCTCCCACCCATTCTACACCCTCCCCGACCCACATTGCACCCACTCACTTGCATCCACGACGGTCACTTGCCGGCTACTCGTCGTCCCCTATTGCACCCACACCACACCCTCCTCCTCCTCCACCACCACCACCACCACCATCTGCTATGCCTGCCACACAGCTAGTAGGATTGTTGCTTATGCCCACTCCCGGGATGACGTCACATCCGGACACAGCTATTCCATCCTCATCATCCGCGCCCTAGTACGATATGGCACGTCATCGTCTGTGCAGCAGTCGCCCACGTCGGAGGCCATGCCTGAGTGGGCCAGGATTCCGGCACCTGAGGAGCGACCTTGGATCCGGCCTGTTAGTGGAGCGTAAGTATTTTTTAATTTAATGTTTTATAAAAATTACAATGTTAGTTATTATTCAATAAATTTGGTATTTGTCATATTGTTGACTTTTTAAAATTATAAACTTTTTAGGTTTATCCCATCGAAAGTGGGATCGAGGAATGTTACGTTCTCCATCATGCAGCAATATCGTCGCTTCTGGCCATCATGGGGGACGATACCGCTGGACAATAGAGATTGTATGTTTAGACGATTCGGGCTAAGATGTTTCTTATTTCCTATAATTTTATATTTGTTTTTCACGCATTTTATATATTTTATTGCATAATTTTATTAATATTTTTCCTTGTTAATAGGACCTTATGCGCTGGCACCCAGAGGATACCTTAGAGATACGTGCGATCTTTGAGGATAGAGCAGGACGTAGACTGAGGGACATTCTCCGGGAGGGTAGGGAGAGCCGCATATGTCCAAATTACATCGGCCCCAACATCTGGGCCAGACTATGTGCGTACTGGGATACTCCAGCTTAAAAGCTGAAGTGTCAGCAGCAAAGAGGAATCAAGCTTTCGAGAAGGGCGGGAGGCACACACGGGTGGTTCGATTAACCACATCCAACATGCCATTAACATGGTATGCATATGTAAATAATTTTATTTATAAACTTTATATTTTTATTAATAATTTATTTTATAATTATTTGATTTTATTCGTGTGTCGTTTGTAGGCAGGAGCACTTGGGCAGACGATTGCTGTCACTATGTCCTTTACACAGACCCATATACGCGGGGACAGGGGTGAGTTTGTTGATGAGAGGTCCAAGTGGACTGTGGTGAGCTTTAGTGTTTTTTTTTTTTTTTACTTTTATATTACATGTTATTATTATAGTTTAATCATATAATGTTTTTTATTTATTGATCGCAAGAGGAGTTCACTGCTAGGTATAGTCAGGTAGCGACTGAGGCTGCCTCTTGCTCTGGTGCCTCAGATCCTTCCCAGCTGGACCCCGTCGAGGCAAAGCGACTACAGACCCAAGTGTGGGTTAATGTGGCCGGCGGGAAAAAGAAAGGGCAAATTTACGGTACCGAGAGCCTAGCTCGTACCATCCTTCGGGGGACGCCGAGCTTGACCATTCGGGAGCCTGCATCCTCTAGCTCACAGGACACGGAGGAGGTGCAGTAGCTGAGACAGGAGCCTGACCATTCGGGAGCCTGCATCCTATAGTATACTCGCTTCATAGCAGATAAATCTCTTAGGTTACTCTCATTTGTAGAATGACAAGTATTATTATTAATTTATCTATTTTTTAATATTTAAATTTAAATTATAGAATTAACTATGTATATCATCTTTTTAGATTTATATATATTTTTTAATTTACATTATTTAGATTCTAATTGAATTAGTTATGTATATAAAAACTTTTTTATAAAATATCTATAATTTTATAAATTTAAAAATACTCCTACAATTACTTGAAAGTTTTATATAATGACAACATACCAATAAAGTGTTCATGTTCCAAATCAGGGTATCATTTTGGATTTACTTGTTATGCAATGACAATATAAATTTTTTTTTTTACACATATCAACTGATCATAAATTGTTACATCATTAAAAAGGCTTAACTCTTACAATAACTACCATAAAAGTCATACATGTGATGATTTATGATTAGTTGATGGTATAAAAAAAACTCTATTATTTTATGGGTCATGTTACAATGTTCACTAAAATCGGTTTAGTATCTATAGTGATAAAATTAGAATTGGTCAAGTTAAGCAAATTCTATACTTAGGAGAATCTTAAGATCTCTAAAAATGCTTCTTTTTTCTCTCTGCTAGGGTTTCTTGAGTTCTTGCGTTCTTGTACGGTTTTCTTGCATGGCTTCTATCATGGAAACCTCTTATTCTAGGTCCATCGAAGCGAGTTCCAAAGAGGAATTAGGCCTTCTGGGTCGCAGTAACATAAAAAAGGCAAAAACGCAACAAGATTGTGATGAAAATCCAAATGATGTTGATATGCCCCATGCAAAAAGCAACGTTCATTCTCTTGCTGACAATGCGGGTTTGAAAGGGAAGAATATTGTTCATCGTGATGACCCAACCTATAAAGATGTGGTTATGGGATCTAGAGACAATTCTTTCAGAGACAATATTGGCTTTGTTTTCATCCCAGAGGAGATCGTTAAGTCGGTGATGGTGGAGATATGTCCAGACTTGGATAAGGATGATAACCTAGCTCCAACTCTCTTCAATCCATAACCACACGCTGGAGTGGCTATGGATGAATATGAAGCATGGTGTCGGTCATAGAGGAATACCTTAATTGTTCATCTGTTAGGGAAGAGAGTTAGCCTATGTTACATGTCGACTAATGGATATGAGTAATGACTTCTTCTTGTCCGTTTTTCTGATGAAGGGGACTACAAACATGATTTATTTGAGAGTCCATGGCTGGTTCTTGATAATTACCTCTTGGTGCAACATTAGCATCCTTTCTTTAGGACTAAGGATCATTCGGTTCCAAACATAGCAGCATGGTTTCGGATACCTGCTCATCGGATTGAATTGTTTAATGATCACTTTCTTTGGAGGTTGCGCTCTTTTATGGGTACCATGTTGAGGGTGGATCATCACACTTCTATCCATTCTTGAGACAATTTTGCTCGTATCTGTGTGGAACTATATTTGCGTAGGGAATTGGTTCCTTTTTTTACTGCCCTAGGGGGAGAGTTTAACTGTGAATATAAAGGCCTCCATTTGATATGTTTTTTCTGTGGAAATACGGACATAAGATGGAAGGTTTCCCTTCCTCTTTGAAGCTAGATCAGCCCCATACGGCTTCGAGTAATGATCAGTCATCATCTTAAGCATCCATGAAGGATGTTTCCGAGGAACCAGGTGTAGGTCAGGAGACGGTTGCAGAACCATCAAGTTCACAAGTTTCCACTATTCCCAAGGATCTTGTTCCTCCAAAAGTTGAGGAGAGCCAATTTGGGCCATGGATGTTAGCTAAAAAACTTGCTCGTAAACGTGGGCTAGTGGACAAAATTCAAGGTTTTACCAGTAATTCAGATTTAAAATCTGGACAAGATAAGCCCAATAGTGGTCTATCGAGTTCAAAGGGGTCTTGTTTCATTGCTTTAGAAAATAACAGCTCGAAAGAGGATATCATCTCATCCCAAGGTGACTAGGTTGATGTGCCCCAACTTATAGTTCTCCCCATTCCACGAGCCCAAGTCTAAAAGCAGCCCCCTCTAAAGCTTCGAACCAAAATCAGGCCGTTTACAAGCCAACTCCCATAGTGAAGGGGAATAAATAGCGTAAGCCCGAAAATAATGTCTTTTTTCCATATAGTTCTTCATCTCTCAAGGAGCCGACCCCCACTTGTAAAGATCTTGCACCGAGAAACGTCCTCTCTCTCAAGGGTATGTGTGCTCATTCCCAAAACCAGAACTCCAAGCATGGTAAAGTCTTGTCTGGTTTCGGGAGCTTCTGTTGACATGGAGATTAATCAGAACAAGGGGGGATCTGAAACCTCCAGATCCTGAGAAGGAGGGGTCCAACATGCAGATTGAAGTTGTTTCTAACCCAACTAGTTTGTGGGAGATATCCCGATGGGGATTGTTTCCCATGTGCAATCGGTCTTTTCTTAGCCTTTGTACTTTTCCTTTCTCAGTTTGGTTTTCTTATGAATAGGCTAATTTGGAATTGCAGGGGTGCTGGGGGTCATAATTTCCCGATGCTTATCAGGGATTCTATCAGGATCAATCAGCTGAATTTTGTAGCTATCAATAGGATTGGCTCAGGAGGTTTGTGGTGTATGTGGAATTCTTCCTACCTTAATGTCTCGGTGATTTCAACTTCTAGATATTGCATCTATTTAAGGTTTAATTTGTATTCTGCTTCCTCTTGGATTCTGTCTAAGGTTTATGCGAGTTCCCATTCTACCTTTCGTGCTAGTGTTTGGGAAGAATTGATTTCTTTCAATGCGAATTTGACCAGTCCTTAACTGGTGGCTGGTGATTTTAATGTGGTTCTTCATTTAAGCAGTGAAAGAACGGGGTGCTCCCTTTAATTATAGTTGAAGTGTTTCCTTTTTCTGATTGCATTGAATCTTTCCATCTCATCGACTTGGGTTTTAAGTGCTAACCTTTTACCTGGACTCAAGGTGATATTAAGGAAAGATTGGATAGGGCTTTGGGTACAGCTTCTTGGAAAACTGTGTTTCCTTCTTCGGAAATTATCCATCTTCCTCTTCCCACTTCAGACCATTATGGCCTTTGGATTCAGTTTCACAATAGTGAGGCTCCAGGCAGTGTATGAACTACTTTAAAATTTTTAGCTCTTGGCTAGATCACTCGGACTTTAGTAATCAAGTTAAGAATGCATGGCATAATTCCTCTTCATGGGAAGATAATACGGCAAGGTTGACTGCTAGTTTGAAGTTGTGAAATAGGGAGGTGTTTGACAATAACTTCAATCATAAATCTCGCATGATTCGTCGCGTTGAAGAGATTAATAGGGTGTTGATGTCTTCTTCAAACGAGAGACTTGAACATCTGCATGAAGTTCTTTGGAATGATTAATCGTCTATTGTGAAACGGGAGGAGGCGTACTAGTGTCAACAAGCTCGTAGTAAATGGATTGCTCTAGAGGCAGAAATACAAAATTTTCCCACAAATCCACCCTAACTAGAAGATGTCGGAATAAGGTTGTCACTCTTCAGGGCTCTCAGGATAATTGGATTAATGAGGATGAAAAGCTTCAAGAGTTAGTTGTCTCATTCTATCGGGAGCTATATGAGTCGACTTGGATCCTTTTTGCTAGGTTTGTCACCTCCCATGCTCCACTCCCCCCCCCCCCCCCCCCCCCCCCCCCCCAAAAGGATGTTGACAAGATATCTTTAGATAAGGGGTTTCTCTAAAGGTGACTCATAGAGCATTATTTAATATAGGAAAGTATAAATCGCTGGCCCAGATGGTTTTCATCCTCTATTTTTTAGTCGCAGTGGATTGTCCTTGGACCCTCTAAGCATCTGTTGGGACCAAAAATAGGATTTTGGCCGAGAAAGGGAGTTTTGACATCCGAAAAGTTAGTTGCCGAAAGGAATGCATCTGAAAACGCCTAAGTATGGAAAAATGGCATTCCGACGGAGACTTACTAGGATAAATTGTCGAAATAGATGGCGTTGAAACAAAAAAAGTGGGGAATTTCCACAAGTTATTGCAATAGTCAAAATGACTTATTCGATGGATATGCATTCTGGGAATCAAAACTAAAATTAGCAAAGAGAATGTCGTCGGAATGAGGGAACAAGAGCCGTTGAAGACCTAGTGTCGAAAACTTCACAAGACTCTACATCGAAGGAAAACGCCACTCTAGGTCAGTAACGTCAAAGTGGGCCTACCCATGCGAAAACAGGGGAAAGTAGGGGAGTTGGTGGTTACAATCCAGAAGGAGCTCAAAACCACGATCCTAATGGTGGAGTAGTGAGTGTTAGAATTCAGCCGTAGAAAAAAATAAACACATGTGTCAATAGGACAAATGACAGTAGATTAGGACTTAGGAAGTTATTTCTTTTCTATATAAGTACTGCTTATTCTGATATCCAAACAATCGGATACTTTAATCACACTCTTATATATCATCACCTCATAACAGAACTAGAACGGAGTTAGATCAAGTATGTCTTCCCATATTTTTTTTTCCAGCAACTTTAATTTAATGCAATGTTTTTCTTCCTCCTCCTTCATCCTTTCTTTTATGTTTTCAGTGCTTTGAATTTCTGCAAACTTTGTTCTTTCGAGGTTCATATTTCTCTTTGAATTGCCTCAAACTGTATATTTTGAATTCATTTCAATTCAAGCACCACTTTACTTCACTAGCACTTTTAATTTCCTTGCACATTTACGATTTCAAGGTTTTTTAGGTTTCTGCACTTTAAGTTTTATCTTACTTTTAAAGTTCTGTTCTTTTAAATTCATGCATTTTTATACTCTCAAATTTGCTTTCACTTTTCAATTTATGTTTCTGTCAAATTTAACATTTCTCGAGTTTTTAGTTTACATGCTTGTCTAATTACAGTTGTCTCACTATCAAAACTTCGTTTTAACAAAGTCCTCGCAAGATTACCAGCAAAAACGAAGAGTCTGCAGACACCTGGTAAACATTCATTGGTTGGTTGCTTTGTTGAAAACTAAAGAAATCAAATTTCAACATCAATAGCACTGCTTTGTGTTAGATGTTTTTTTCTAATCTGGATATAATCAAGGAGGTCAACCATACTCTTGTCACACTTATTCCCAAGTGTGATGATCTTTCAAAGGTTTCCCAATTTCGCCCGATTGCTCTTTATAATGTTATATACAAAGTTGTTACGAAGATTGTTGCCCAACATCTTAGATGCATCCTTCCTTATTTGTCTCTTACCACCAAAGCAGTTTTATTCCGGGGCGCAGTACTTTTGATAATATTTTAGTATTACAAGAATCTATTCACTCGATGTCGTTACTTCAAGGTAGACGTGGTTAGATGATTCTCAAATTGGACCTTGAGAAAGCTTATGACAGGTTGGAATGGGATTTTTGTTCGGGATACTTTGGTTTCTATAGGAACCTCATCTTAGTTAAATTTAGTTATTTATGCTTGCATATCTTTGGCTGTGATGTAGCTGAATTGGAATGGCTCTATGTTCCCTCCCTTCTCTTCTTCTCATGGCCTTCGTCAAGAGGACCCTATCTCTCCCTACCTGCTTGTCTTTTTTGTTGTGGCTAATGGATCTTGGAAGCCTCATTGCTTTGGTCGCAGTAATGGTGTAAAGTTGTCCCATATGTTCTTTGCGGAAGATATTGTGTTGGTTGTTGAAGCCTCTTATTGTCAGATGGAGGTTATTCAGGGTATTTTGGATGATTTTGGTAGTTTCTCGGGTCAGAAGGTAAATCTCCAAAAATCGCAAGTGTTCTTTTCCCGGAATGTGAATCAAGATATCGTCTCTTCCCTTAGCCAAGACCTGGGTATTTCTATAACCACGGACATGGGTAAGTATCTAGGGGCTCGTATGCTTCACCACGTATGTCCAAGCATTCGTACTCCTTTCTTCTTGACCGCATGAGGAAAATATCAGGATAGAAGGCTTCTACTCTTTCTTTTGCGGATTGCGTAACTCTCGCTCAATCTTCTCTTATGAGCCTACCGGGGTATGTCATGCAAACATCTTCCATCCCTAAGAGTCCTTATCAATTTGATTTATAAAAGAATTATACTGATGGTTCATTAAAATTAAAATCTTATAATATACATTCTAAAACAAATAATATTAGCATAAATATGTTATCATGATACGTAAAAGGTAATTAATTTAAGTCAATAAATCTTATTATTTATAATAAATTATAAAATAAAGTTTAAGTTCCCGAGCTGAGTTGGTATGATTCAGATTCAAATCATAACAACTAGAACTTGATGAAAAACAGTCTAATTTTCTGTCAAAAAATAAAAACAACCTAATTTCTAAAATTTAAACCAATCACAAATAATTTTGGATCGGTCTTGAACTCCCCAAATTACCATAAGAGTAAATCATCAATATGGTCTCTGAAATTGCGAGATAGTATCAATTTGGTCCCTAAATTAAACAAAATAGCAAAAAGGTCCCTGAAATTACAAAACACTATTCAATTTGGTTCATCCGTTAACCCTAGTCTATTAACGTCGTTAATGTGGCTGATGTGGCACGTTAAGTGCATCGGTGGCACCCATGTAAGCTTCCATGTGGCCTCTATGTCATAGAATGCAATTTCAGGGACCAAATTGATACTCTTTTCTCTCTTTCCCTCTCATCCGTCTTCTATGGCTGGTCACCTCCCCTCTGTCTTCTACCTCTTCCATTTCTTCTCCTTCCTCCCTTCCACCTTCAGATCCACCATCGGTGTATTCTCCATCGCCACCACCACCTCCACCAACACCAACACCACCGCCAATATATTCACGTCCTCCGCCTCCACCATCACCTACTTAATCTTTCTCAGCTTTGTTTCCAATCCAACAAGCCACAACTGGGGTAAGAACTACTGTGGGAGGAAACCTAATAGGAGATGCAGCTTTATGCACTGCATATGCCAAAGCAAAGGTACCAACTTTCTCGCTAATCTCATTAATTGAGATTCCTATATGAAAATGTAATCACAAATAATGCGTAAATCCATGGCAATTAATTGTTGTTTTGAATTAGGTTGCAATCTAAATTATGTTTTGTTAAGTTTGCACCTTCAGTAGCAAAGCTTGGACATCAACACCAACGCTAATTAGAGCATAACATAGTGCGAAAGAGATCAATGAATTTGGCGGCGGTAGCAGAGACGGGACACAATACGGTGGTGTTGGAGTTGGTGAAGGTGGTGGCGGTGAAGGTGGTGACATCATAAGAGGTGGTGGAGGTGGTGACATCACAAGAGGAGGCAGTGAGGGTGGCGGCGGTGATGATGGAGGCAGAGGAAGTGAATGTACTAGCGGTGGTGTTGGTGGAGGTGGAGGTGGCGGTGGAGAATACACTGGTGGCGGATCTGAAGGTGGAGGAGAGGAAGGGGAAGAAGGGGAAGAAGGAGGAGAGAGGGGAGGTGGTCAACTAGAGAAGAAGGTTGAGAGGGGAAGGAGTACGATTTGATCCCTGAAAATATCGATTTGGTCCCTGAAATTGTATTCTATGATGTGGAGACCACATTAACACTTACATGGGTACCACGAGGCACTTAACATGCCACGTCAGCCACGTTAACGGTTTTAACAGACCGAAGTTAACGGAGGGACCAAATTGAATAACATTTTGCAATTTAAGAGATCTTTTTGCTATTTCGTTCAATTCAGGGACCAAGTTGATACTAACTCGCAATTTCATGGACCAAATTGACGATTTACTCTTACCATAAATTATCATCCCATTCGGTGAACCAAAATCAAATATATGCACAGTGAAGAGCTATGAACATTCCTTTATTCAGATTAATTTCATTTTTTTTAGGAGAGAATAAAATTTAATTTGGATGCTATTGCTTCAACTGTTAGAGATAGTTGAAGATTGTTAAAGATAGATTTTATAATTGAGTTGGGTTAAAACCCAAATTATAAGATGGACCAGCTTATTACGTCATCGGGGTCGTGACCAAAGCATTAGCTAAACCATGAAAATCTTGATGTCTTAATACTTTTCATATCCTCTAGCCATTGTTTTACTACAATAAATTTATACTAAGAATGAATGTCTAGGTTGTGGCAATTCCACCCGGAAGTAATGGGTAATATGTTGAATGGTAAATCAACAAAAAGATAAAATCCCTTAAACAAACCTTGCTGCATTCAGCAATACTCAAACCAAATGTCACTTTTTATTGTTATTTTTTTATAATTCAAAATATTTCATTCAATAAGTTCAGTTGCAGCATCACTGTACAATATCACCCACCTTCTATACGAAGGGTTGAAAAATACCTACACTATCATCTACTTAAAGCTAGACCACAAAAGTACAAATTGTCTTTAACAAAAACATCCCCAATCTAAGGCCAACCAGCCCCCCTCAAAATTGTACATATAAGAATGTCACCTATAACTCTATAATAAGGCTACAACAAAACCAACTGAAGAACACACATCGATCCTGATTCCTGACAATAGACACATGGTTCCCCAATCTCTCACACAGAGGATTACGCAACGAGAAACAAACTAGACATAGTTGAGTCTGTACCAGCAGCTATAAAGCCACTAAACTTAATTACCGACATTATATCGAATCTTCTCTTATTCATAAAACAGAACAGGAAAGAAAAAAAAAAATCAAATTCCAATAGTAACAGTGGTAAGCAAACACACTGTGGTCGGATTATACCTTGGCCACACGCTCAGATATATGGTGAGAGATAAGAACTGACCTCGAATGGGGCAAAATGAGAGCCTTGCATCGTTGCTGTTCGATATCCATATCAAGTCCATTCACTTTGTCAGTATTGATGATTAATAGGCGCACTGAGTTAGTGGGTGGGTGGGTGTTTTCAAAGCAGCTGGCTTATTTAAGGGTTGTCCTTTTCTAATCTTTCAAAAACGAAAGGCTAATGATATAATCTCTTGAATTTTTTTTTATATATTCTTCTACTTATTTAAAATTAACAGAACTATATATTATATTTATAAAATATTAATTAATTCTAAATTTTTAATTTTTTTTTTTTAAGTGAGTAGAAAATTTTATAAAAACATCTATTAAAAAAATGAGGCTTAATTACATTTTCAGTCCTCCTATTATAGATTATATACGATTTTGAACTCTATAGTTTTTTTGTATACATTTGGTCTCCTATTTTTAAATATTGTTAATTTTATCCTTCCATCTAATATCTATCAATTTTTTTAATCTATATCTATCTATATTAAAATACAATCTATATCTATATTAAAATACAATTCTTTCCCCATTGTAAGGAAAGTTTGGACAGGTGTCACAACCACATTTAATCCTACAACAATTCTACAATAAGTATCTTCTAAAGAGGAAATTTTTCAATAGATTTCAAAGGTTAATGGATGACAACTAATAACATTTCATTATTTTATTTTAAATTTTATTTCAATCTATATTAAAATACAATTCTTTCCCCATTGTAAGGAAAGTTTGGACAGGTGTCACAACCACATTTAATCCTACAACAATTCTACAATAAGTATCTTCTAAAGAGGAAAGTTTTCAATAGATTTCAAAGGTTAATGGATGACAACTAATAACATTTCATTATTTTATTTTAAATTTTATTTCAATTTTTGAATTTCTCTCCATCTCCCTTCCCAAGAGTATAATTAATGATACGTAGAATTCCAATATTCCTTATAGCAAAAAAAAAAATTTATATAATTCAAATATTTTAGTAAATGAAAAGTCATCTAATCATTCCTCCTTTATTTAAAATCTGAAATCTGAAATATTTAATATAAATAAATGGTTTTCAATGCACCCTAATTTCAATTCATTTCTCTCTCTCTCTCTTTCATTTCAAACTCCTTCATCCCATGACTCTTCCCCATCATTTATGTCTTCTCATTTCATTTCTCTCTACCTTTACATGTTGCTCTCTATTCAGGTATTCCTACTACCACAAGACCGTCGTTGATGATAGGAGATTGTCGTCGCTATATGGAGATCGTCTTACGTCTTTTCTGTACATTGTGACCACCCAACCATGTGCGCAATGGTGAGCTTTTGATCTCCTTTTCTCGTTAATTTTTATGAACTTTCTTACATATATTTTCTTGGATTTCATTTTTTTTTATGACACAGAATTGGAAAAGCTTTCTTCTTCGTTTAGTTCGTGGCATAAGGGTATCATTCTCCTTAAAATAATTTATGGGTATGTTTTGTTTATACTTTTGTGTTGAATTTCTTCCTATTTTTATTTTTTCAATTGATTATTTTTATGAAAAATGATATGTTTGGTTTATATTGTTTGTGTTTTTTAGGTTTTGTTTCTTTGTTTTTTCCTTTCTTTCTCCTTCTTCCTTTATTTTCTCCCTTATATTTCTGTCATATTTTTCCTCCATCACCCACATGTAAGGTGTCCATTTTTATCATTTTCAATTTATTCTTCCTCTTTCTCTATTTATATTTTTAATTTAATTTGTCAATCATACTCCTTAACTATATCTTAAAGTGATGCAAGTTTAGGGATTAATACATGAAGACTCCAATAAAGATGATGAAGAAAAACTCATGGGGCGACATCCATCTTCTCGCCATAAACGCAAGCCTACCAATTCATCTTTTGTTCTTTTTTTTCGTTTTTTTTTTTTTTACCTTTTTTAGTATTAGGATTTTTATTTGGTTTTTTCATATTGTTTATTGTTAGTGTATATTTTGCAGCAACTAAATTGTCATGGGCAGAGATATTTAGGATTTATGGGTGAGAGGGTTCAAGACAACATTGACTTTGTTAAGACATTTTTCTAATTTTTTCAAGACATTTTATTAAAAGTTTAATTGTTCATATTAATTGCTCATCTAATTCCAATACAAACTTTGTAGATTCTCATATATAGATTTCTTCTTTCAAAACATGATCAATTATCTTTCACCCCACCCCATGACTCTACCTTTTCATTGTTTTATTTTAAATTTTCAATTTTAATTCAAATTTTATTTGAAATTTCGAATTTTAATTGTTTCCTAGACATATTTAGACATATTTATTATAATTAATGTGTATTTATTAATTTATGTCTTGGAATATGTAAGTATGCCAATTCTCTTTCTTTCCATGTTACTTCCCAAAAGTGTAATTAATGACAATTAGAATTCCAATATTTCTTTTATTTTAATTTCTATTTTGAAATTCAATATATATATATATATAACTCATTCTAGAGTGTTTGAATGGAGGATTTTAATCTTGATAATGTCTTGCCAATGATGCATGACTTTTTTCTAAATTGTATTTTTTTTGGAAAATGTCTTGCCTCATTTTCATTCTTTTTTTTCCCAATTTACTACTCCCTCCAGTCCACAATATAAGAAACAAAAGCCTAAAACACATATACCAAGGAAATGTATTGGAATAAGTAAATTGTAATTAATACTCATATAAAATTTCAAAAGCACCCTTCTAATTTTAATTAATATTCTAATGGCCTATAATTAATGATAATAATTAATAAGAGCAATATTGGAAATTAGTGTTTAATATGTGTGAAAATTAATGCATGTTTATTATATTTTGGACCAAGAAAAAGGACTCATGTTTCTTATATTGTGGACCAGAGGGAGTATATTACTATCATTGCGTGATTCGGAGGAGACTACTTATCAAATTTAACTTTTACTTTGGGAATGATTATGCCTTTTTTTTAGAGAAATAATTGATGAATGATAAATTCATAATTAATATTGATAAGCATTGATAAGTACTTATATTCAATCAATGAATTTCCTGTTTCTATTTGGAAATATTCAATGAATCAATTTTAAATAATAATGATAAATGATAAACAAATTAAATTAGATAATAGTAATAATTTGCTTTATTTTCCAATATTTTCGGTTTTCAAAAAAATTATTTACACCACCGCCCAATTCAGCTTATTCAATGTGATTCTCTACTTCTTGCCTTTTCTTCTTAGTTGTTTCCAAGGCATATTTATTATAATTAAAATATGTATTTATTAATTTATGTCTTGGAATGTGTAAGTGTGTCATTTCTCTTTCTTTCCAAGTTACTTCCCAAGAGTATAATTAATGGCAAGTAGAATTTCAATATTCCTTATTCCAATAATTTTTTTATTTTAATTTTTAATTCTTTCAAAACATGGTTAATTATCTTTCACCCCACCCCATGACTCTTCCTTTTCATTCTTTTATTTTAAATTTTTAATTTTAATTCAAAATTTATTTCAAATTTCGAATTTTAGTTGTTTCCAAGACATATTTATTATAATTAAAATATGTATTTATTAATTTATGTCTTGGAATGTGTAAGTGTGTCATTTCTCTTTCTTTCCATGTTACTTCTTAAGAGTGTAATTAATGACAAGTAGAATTCCAATATTTCTTATTGCAATATTTCTTTTATTTTAATTTTTATTTCGAATTTCGAATTTTTAACTATATATATATATATATATATATATATATATATATATAACTCATTCTGGAGGAATGATTTGATAGCTAATAACAACTCATTCTTTTATTTTAAATTTTAATTAATATAGAAATTATTTGATTTGATGTCATGGTATGTTGGAATTAAATTAGATTTATGATTTTTTTGATGTTGGATTAAATCAATCAAAAATTTTTAAAAGAAATAAATTAAGGAAATCAATGTATTGTAAATAGTCATAATTTGAATTTGAACAATAAAACAATTTGAATTTGAACATTTAATTCAAAAAAATATATTTTAGACATTTAAATACAGGGGTTTCTGTTCTGTGCAGCTTTAAAAATTAGATATTTTAAACAAACAAAAAAAGATTGGTAGTAAGTATAGAAATAAAATAAATTATTTTTGTACTATCTGTTTATTATAGTTTGTGTTATTTTTGTGAAAAGTTATGTTATTTTATAGTATATGTATTTTGGGGAATTTTTAATTAAGGACAATATTTATGTGTTTTGCAAAATTATTCACATTAACTATGAAACGACGCAAGAGTTTTTTATACTCCAATTTATCTTATAGACATATTTTATATTCCATAGTTTATATTTATTTTTAAAAAATTATAAATTGTACTACTCCGGTCACTATTATAAGCAAAAATTAAATAAAACACATATATTAAGGAAGTTAATAAATCTCATTTAATTTTGTTAAAAATTTGGCTTATTACCTAAATTATCCTTCATCTAAAATTTCAATTTTCATCGTTAAAATACATCTGTATTAAATAGATACCACTTTCAATAAGGATGAGAGAGAAGATGACCTTTTATATGTCAAGGAGTATTGGGAAATAATGTCAGCATTAAATTGGAAGATGACCTTTTATATTCAGCATTAAATTGGGAATAATATCAAGGAGTATTAGAAAACATAATTTATATTAAGTGAGGGGTATTTTGGGAATAATAGCATTAAATAGGAGGGAAATACTAAAAATTTGCTTATATTTTAAACCAAAAAACTTAGGGTTTTTTGCTTATAATATTAACCGGAGGGAGTATTTATCTTATACAATGATGTAACCTCCGTGTAGTGTACGGGCAAAAACTCTAATAATAATATAGAGGAGCTACTTCTCTAAATGCTCTAAATGCACATAATCTCTAGATAAAGCTCCTCTTCTTTTGCCTCTTAATTCAATATGATGCAATGATTCTCTCACCTATTTACAAGTTTTGTGTCATTTCTAGAGGAGTAATGATATTTGGACATAAAAATGATGTTCAACATCATATAAAAGTATTATTTCCTACTTACTTATTGTTTTTTCTCTCTCATTATGTATTTCATCACTTTCAAAATACTTATAAGCTCTATAATATCTATATAATGTATCCAAATAATGTATCCAAATATCTTTAGTATTTGAAGAGGCAGTTATAATCCGGATTGTCTATTCAAAACAACTAAAGGGATTATGATGACGAGCGGATCAATTTCCGTGTCAGCATAAGAGTGAAGTCATAAAAAGATAATAAAAAAAACTATATAAAATTAAATTAAATATAATTAAATTATAAAGTTATGTAAATATTTAAAAATTTAAACGTAAATATATGTGATTAAAATTATTGATTTGTTTACTGCACAGGATTGATTAAAAGAGAAACTATTTTCTTTAAAACAAAAATCAATATTACCTTACACAAATTAAAAGAAAGCTTTTTATGCACGGGTGTGGTAAAACAAAAAAACAAAAAACTACACGCAAAATATTGATTTTAACTTTCTGATTATCTATGAAAAAAAAATTATATCAATAATGTTGAAAATAAAAACAAAATAAAGATAATGTGATCAATTCATATGCTATATCTTTAGGAACTAGCTATTTATAACAAATTGTAGACTCCAAGTCTTACGTAGTTCCCTATGAGATAAGATATGATATGATATAAGATAAAATAGTTATCCACTAAATCTATCAGTATATAACAATTCCCCTTGTAAGAATATACACTATGAATATACCTCGTTAAAACCTAGCTAAGAAAAACTTTGTGGGATAAAAACTCAGTGAAGGAAAAAGAGTACACTATTCATAAAACTTACTTCCACTAGTGGAAAATATGCCTATAACGGCTGGATGTAACACCACTTAGTTTAAAACCGATGTTACATAAGAGGCGGTGGCAATATCGTAAATATCTGGTTCATTTAAAATACTTGTAACAGCGGTTGTAAGATAACCGATGTAACAAGTGACTTGTAACAGCGGTTGCGACACAACCACTGTTACAAGTGAGCAATTTTTAAAAGCCTTGGTGGATGGAAAAACTTGTAACTGCGGTTGTTTCACAATCGCTGACAACCGCTGTTATAAGTGACATGTAACAACGGTTGGCCAAGCAACCGACGTTACATGTCTTTATATTAACATATTAAAACTCAAGTCTAGCTATCACTCCCGCGCCCTAACACTCAAGTCTCTCTTGCAACCCCTGTTCCTTCGTCCTTTCGTGCCCTAACACTCACTCACGTCACCGTGAAGCAGCTGCTCAAAGGACCACCGTTGTTCCTTCGTCCTCCCTCACTCACGTCACTTTGTCCTCGACAACGCTTCGTTTCCTGCAAGTGTTTGACCCCTTTCCAGTTGTTGTTTCTTCATCATTCGTAAGCTTCTCTTTCCCTTTCCCTTTTTTATTTTCCTTTACATTCCCCTCTTTTATTTTGTGTTTCTCTCTTTTTATTTTTGGTTTCATCCTCTTAAAGACTAGGGTTTTTGGATTTCATTGTTTTTTGTGGTTTGTTCTGTGCGTTTCTGTTTCTCTTTTTTGATTTTGGATTTCATATAGATACTCTTTTTGCCTTATTCATTGTTTCGGATTTTGGATCATTTGAGTAGGAGGCAAAGGATTTAATGAAGGTGGCCTCCAGTACACTAGTTTGGTGTTTTCTTTGGTGGCATATAAGTTGCTTGATAAACTACATCAACTATTGTATGGTTCACTTGGATTACTTGATAAAATGAATTGTAAACTATTGTTATGGCTGATGTTTTGCTTATCGTTAGAATATTTAAGTGATCAGTTGTCATGCTCATGCCCATGGTTGTTTATTTGCAAAGGTGAATATAGTTTGTTAAGGTTTATATGCTTCCCTATGAAATGTATTGATCATTGATGCAAGGAAATATCATTAGAGTCCATCTTATTTTAGCCCCTTAACTTAATCGTAGTTGTGTGTATATTTACAAAATATAGCTATGGATCATAGTTGGATGGTTAGTAGATGCACAAGTGATGAGTATCAGAAGGGAGTGGAAGAGTTTCTAGAATTTGCTCAAAGAAATCTTCCTGATGGTATTGGAATGTTTTGTTGTCCTTGTGTCAAATGTGTGAATATGAGGAAATGTGAAGTTACGGAAATACGAACTCATCTTATTTGCGAAGGGATTTACAAGAATTATACAAGATGGATATGGCATGGTGATGTCTTGTTAAACCAGCCAAGTGTGTCCCAAAGTGAGGAAGTTGATGTATATATGGAGGACGATCGACTAGAGGACATGATCTATGATATTGGACAAGAGTCTTTTCAGCGAGCACATGTGTAAGATACTTTGTGCAGTGATGCGGAGAAGCCTTTGTATCCGGGGTGCACTACTTATACACGGTTGTTGGCGGTATTAAAATTATTCAGTGTGAAGGCGAGAAATGGGTAGAGTGATAAAAGCTTCACTGGTTTAAAGAATAAATTCTGAAGGATGGTAGTACTGCTTCTGATATATTAAAATGGCTAGCACGTGGGCCTAACTTTAATGTCATATGTTGGAGCGGTTACGACATCAATAAGTTGTCCTTTTATACAAAGTCCCACGATGACAAGAGTACCATGCAAAATAGTGGGGTTATGATCGTGGCTGAGTCCATGCACTTCTCTAGTTCAAAAGATACAAACACCATTGTGGCACTCGACTCTTACTTTGGAGTCATTGAAAAAATTTGGGAGGTCGTTTACACTAAATTTACAGTGGCAGTTTTTAAATGTATGTGGGTTGACAGTAAAAGTGGTGTACAAACCGATGAATTAGGATTTACATTGGTAGACCTTAACAAGGTTGGTCATACAGAAGAGCCTTTCATCATGGCTTCCCAAGCAAAACAAGTGTTTTATATCAATGATCCTTCTAACAAAAGGTGGTCAGTGGTTCTCCAAGGAAAAAGCATGCATAATGGTAGTGACTAAAATCAATATTCAACTCTTGATATACCTGAGACTCCTTCTTTCACATCACGGATGCCTTCTTTCATTGAGGAAAATGTAGTGGACGATGTATTTGCCACTCGTGATGATCATAATGAAGGGATATTGATTTAAACTTGACCATAGTGTAAGTTATTTTTTTTTGTTTTATCCATAATGTAAGTTATGTTTTTTTTAGGTATCCATGTTGATTAATTATATTTTGTTTTTGTTGATGACTTAATTTAATTAATGTTGAATTTATTTGAACTTGTGCAGGCTTTCGACCGCAATCAGTCTAGCATGACTTTGGCAGAATTCACAGACTTGAAGGAGTATAAACTTAGAGCCCGATGCATAGATGTATGTTTTAGGTACTTAGAACATATATTATTAGTTTGTATATGTAATAGATCATGACTTAGTTAGCTTGATCAATTTTGGTTGTGTATATATGATTTCTTGTTGTAAGATATATATATATTGATTCTACCACTTGGCCTGAATTCTAGATGATCTTAGGGTTGTATGCATGCATCTGGGTGATTCTGTGTGTATATATGAATTTTAGTAGGTGCATATGTGTATGCAGTAACTGAAAGCAAACCAAATTAAAAAAAAAATCACTTGTAACATAGGTTGTAGTTAGAACCGCTGTTACAAGTTAACAACAGCCCATGATACAAGTTAACTTGTAACGGCGGTCATATCCAGAATCGTTGTTACAAGTTAACTTGTAACATTGCTTTGATCAGTCAATTCGACTTGTAAAGGCGGTTTTCCATATAACAGATGTTACAGGTTAACTTGTAACAGCGGTTAGAAAACCGACGCTAAAAGTTAAACTTGTAACATCTACTACAATAAAGTTACCTTCGTCAATTTTAACCAATGTTACAAGTGCTTCCGGCACTAGTGTTCCCCCGAAAAATGCATCAATTATGAAATGTCTTTTAATCAACGCATTTCGATGCTACTCATAAGCTTCTTAAAAATTAAAATTGGCAATGTCTTTGAGAATAGATATTGTAACATCCCTGACTGCTTAATGGATTGATGACTGTCCCCCACAATCCAACACGAGTCTTTTCAGCGTGCTTTGTCATCCTCACATGCTTCCTAAGAAAACTTCCCAGGAGGTCACCCATCCTAGAATTGCTCGAAGTCAAGCACACTTAACTTTAGAGTTCTTAAGTGGTGGGCTCCCGAAAATAAGATGCATCTTCTTTTCGGGAGCCCATCACTTAAGAGCTCCAAAGTTAAGGGTGTTTGACTTCGAGCAATTATGGGATGAGTGACCTCCTAGGAAGTTTTCCTAGGAAGTATGTGAGTGAGGACAAAGCACGATGAGATGACCTATATTGGTTTTTGAGGACATTTGTCAATCCATAAAGCATCCAGGGATGTTACAGATATGATGGTCTCACTTTTATGTAGCCATTTTTGTTTTGTGCAATACATGTTGCATCATCTTCATGCAATATCATTGACTTGTCAATATCTTTCACCAATCCATATGCCGCTCTAATGTGTCGCGTAATGTTTCTTAACCAAATCCATTCATGACCTGCTTCATGAATAGGGACGGACCCCATGAATTCTGGCCAGTGGTGGCAAGATCGTATATTATAAATATTTTTATAAATAAATATATAAATAGCTAAATGATAAAATAATAAAATCATCATTATTGTAGCAAAAAATTAGAGATTACAAAAACTATATCATTGTATACCCAAAAAATAGAAGGTATATATTGACCAAAAGACATATCAACTTCTACAAACTAAAATTGCTCTCTACGTATTTTCGTATTTTGTATTTTTTTATAATCTTTTCATTTTCGATACTATAAAAAATATCTCTCATTATGTATGTGACCAGATAATCATTCAAGAATTCATCTGTATTTTTATTTGTCTAGAGAGATAAAGAGACTGAGAGACAAACAAATAAAGAGTATAAAGTTTCTATTTTATTTTTTTTTGTTATTGCGCAAAGATAGGGATCTTTCTTTACTCTGTAGAAGGGAGAAAGAAAATTGTTGTACGGTGTTGCAGGGGTGGCACTTTCTTTCTACCACCTTTTTCTTTAACTATTTTACTCTTTTTTTTGGCAAAGAAATGATATGCAATAGCATCACTATAAAATCTATCATCCCAACTAAGTTGGCATATTAGAAGATTTTGTCTATTTTACTAATTCTAAATAAATTTATAATTTTTTTATAGGAAAATGTTAGTAATTAGTGTGTTATGTTAGTGGGGGAAATTGAACTCATGACCTCCTTATCACTCCAAATCCTATGTCCCTCCCTCCAAACCAACTCATCCACCTTATAATTCAAGTTGTAGTGAAACAATAAAAGTAATATGTAGAGTAGTGTTGTAGGATAATGGGGGCAATATTTTTTAGTGTTATGTAGAGTTGTCTTTGATAAGGAAAAGGTAGACTGGGCTTTTTTCTGCTATTTGTTGAGGTTAAGGTTAGGATTCTGGACCAAAGCATGGAACCAGAATGCACCCTTCTCTCCAGGTGACGTGCTTTTTAACTTAAATGGTGTGAGGCTTTGGAGAGGGAAGAGAGAGAGAAGGCAGTGTGTAGATTGGTGTATTCCTCCAGTTAACAAATTAAAATGGAAAGTTGATGGGTCAGCTCTGGGGAAACCTGGTCCTGCAGGTATTGGTGGTGTTCTTAGAGATAATAAAGGAGAGATTAAAGCTTTGTTTGTTGTCCATGTTGGTATAAGGGATTCGAACGAGACAAAATTTTTAGCCATTATTTATGCTCTTGAAATGTCTTTACAATAAGGGTGGATAAATGATAGGGAGATTATTATTGAATCAGATTCTAAAAATGCACTATCATGGGCTAATAGGAATGAGGAATGCCCTTGGAGCCTTAGATTTCATTGTAATATTCTGATGTTGTTAAATAATGTTTCCTTTGTGTACACAATGAGAGAAGCTAATGAGGTGGCTGACAGCTTAGCTAAACAGGGAGTCAAGACACAAGAATCATTGTTCTTATGGATGTGAAACTCTAATCAGATGATCTCTCTTTCCTAACAATGACGGTATAGTTTATGAGGCATCAAGCATAGGCTTAACTTCCTACTTTGAGATTAAATTTTTTTTAATGCTGGTAATTGAAATATAAAGGATTTTGTCATCTGAGTTTTTTATATATTGTTAGGTTGGTATTGGTCTTTGTTAATGGTGTTTTCAGGACATCATTATGAGGAATCCAGAATGAGAAAACAGGAGCTGTGGAACTGAATGTCTGCATGATAGATAGTCTCATCAAATATGGAAGTCTCAAGGGGCTTGTTTTGCATGAAGGCATGTGATACAAGATCTAAAACAAGAACTCTCCTATTCGAGTGAGGAGCCACTCCTAGAAGGGGAAGGAAGAAAAAAGCCTAAAATTTGGATCGAAATCCGTTTTTCTGCTTATTTTCATTACTGAAGCAATAGTTGTATTTAAAACAATTACATTACGGTTCCTACTATTTCGGATCCTCTGCCACATGGCTAGCGGTCCAGATATGCATAACAAACTAAGATCTAGTATTAGATATCATGTAATGTAAAGAAAAGGAAAATTGCAATTCTTGGTAGGTTCTGGAATGTATTCACCGCTTGACATAGACCTCCAGCCATTTTGGGCTCCTCTTTGTACGCCTGGGCCTGTCTGGAATCTCTTTGTTGGGCCTAGTATGTATGTTCTCTCTTGGGTCACTAGACTTTTCTGTCCATTTCGTATCATTACCTGTTCCTTCGAAGACAACTTTGTCCTCAAGGTTGAAAGTAGGGTAACTTGTCTGAAATTGCACTTCATCTTCCCAAGTGGCTTCAAGAGCAAGGAGACCGTCCCACTGAACCAGAAATTGATGGCAAGTCCCTTGTGGCGTATGCACCAGCCTACTGTTCAATATTCTCGCTGGTTGCAGCTCAACCAGAGTCCCGGTGATAGAGGGTTCCAAAGTGGGGATTTGTTGAGGGGGCGAGCCATGGAAGGGTTTGAGTTTCGAGACATGAAAAACCCGATGGATCTTCGCTTCAGCTGGCAACACGAGTTCATAAGGAAATGAGCCTATTTTTTTTTGTAATCTGGTAGGGACCAAAGTACCTCTTCCCGAGCTTTGGAGATCCGCGGCCCCTCACTGTGTTTTGCCGGTCGGGTTGGAGGCATAACTAGACCCAGTCACCTACTTGGAAGGAGCGATCCAGATGGTGGCTATTGGCAAGAGATCTCATGCGGATCTGTGCAAGTGCTAAGTTGTCTTTCAAAACCCTCATCAACTTGCGCCTGTGATCTAGCGATTCATCCAAGGAGGCCACGGTGGTTGAACCAGTTATGTAAGCCCGGAGTGATGGTGGAGGTCTCCCATAAACAGCCTCAAAGGGGGTCATCCTAATGGCAGATTGGTAGGATGAATTGTACCAGTACTCAGCAAGCGGAAGGAATTGGGTCCATAGTTGGGGAGAGTCACTAACAAAGCATCTAAGATATGTCTCAAGGATGTGGTTGGTGACCTCTGTTTGTCCGTCGGTTTCTGGGTGGTAGGCGCTGCTGAAAGCCAAGGTGGTGCCATGGATTCCGAACAGCTCCCGCCAGAAATTGCTGACAAATAGTTTATCGCGGTCACTAACAATGCTACGGGGCATGCCATGAAGTTTGTAGATCTCAGAGAGGAATATTGGGGCCAAATGTGCAGGAGAGAACTTGGGAGGGAGGGCAATAAAGTGAGCATGTTTAGAAAGGCGATCAACAGTGACCCAGATAACAGATTTGCCCCTTGAGAGTGGAAGATGAGTCACAAAAACCATTGAGATATCCTCCCAGATTTGTTGTGGGATGGGGAGGGGTTGGAGAAGGCCTGAAGGTTTCTGTGTTGAATATTTGTGTTGTTGGCACACTGTGCAAGCACGGATGAACTCTTTAACATCCTTGGCGATATTTGGCCAAGTAAAAACAGCCGTGATGCGGGTAAGGATCCCCTTGTTGCCAGAATGACCACCTTCTGGAGTGGAGTGGAATTCAATGAGCATTTGTTGTCGCAACCCAGTTTCCAGTGGAATAAAAAGGTGACCCTTGGAGTAAAGGAGACCCTGTTGTACTGTTAGAGCAGAGTTTGCCCCTGAAGATTGTTGAAACTTGGCCAACAATGCTATTCCAATAGGGTGGGATGTATAGAATTCCTGTAATTGAGTCAAGATGACAGGTTTGCAGATAGAGACAGCAGTAAACACTGATTCTGGGCCTTCTGGTAAGCGGGATAGAGCATCAGCCACAACGTTGGATCTCCCAGGTGTGTAAATAATTTCGTAGTCAAAGCCTAATAGTTTTGTTAGCCATTTTTGTTGTGCGGGTGTCTGTATGGTTTGAGACAATAGACCTCTTAGGCTTTTCTGATCTGTATAGATTCGAAAGTGGCATCCTAGGAGATAGTGGCGCCATTTCTTTATAGCTGCGGTGATGGCATACATCTCACGCTCATAGGCTAATGCGGCTTGCATTTTAGGACACAACTTTTTACTGAAAAAGGCCAATGGGTGAGATGCTTGGGATCAAACTGATCCAATTGCTGTCCCTGAGGCATCTGTAGTAACATCAAATGAGAGGGTGAAATTGGGGATGCCAAGCACAGGAAGCGACGTCATAGCCCCTTTTAAAGCCTCAAATGCCAGTTGAGCTTGTGGGGACCATAGGAAACTCTGTTTTTTTAGAAGGTCTGTGAGTGGGCTTGCAATTGCAGCATAATTGAGAACAAATTTCCTGTAGTAGCCTGTAAGTGTGATGGGTTGTTTGTTGTAGATAAATTGTATGGAAGGAATGTTATAATCTGAAAGAAATGCCCCAAGGGTTTGTAGCCATTGGACCCCTAGGACTAGGTCTGCCCCGTGAATAGGAAGGATGAAGAATGGTATTTTAAATAGCTGATCCGTGAGGTAGCCTGGCACATCGGCACAGCTGCCGCTGCATTGTATGGAGGCCCCATTGCCTACAACCACGAAAAAGGGATTGATGGCCACAATAGGTAGTTTCAGAAATTCAGCCACACGTGGCTGCATAATATTGTGAGAGCTCCCAGAATCGATGAGAATGGTGACTGTCAGCTCTTGGATTTGGCCTTGGATCCGCAGGGTTTTGGGGGAAGGTGGGCCTAACAGGGCTGCCTTGGATAGTTGAAAGTGTTCATAAGGTGTGGGGTTGGGAATTTCGGTAATAGGTTGTTCTAAGCCAGGGCCAGGGTCAATTGGGTCAGATGCTGAGTTAGATGGATCTTCATGATCAAGATCAGGGTCCTCAGTCATTAGGAGCATGAATTGTTTGTGTTGGCACCTATGGCTTTGGCTCCATTTATCATCACAGTTGTAACATAGGCCTTTTAAGCGCCTTTCATGTAGTTGTTGAGGGGATAGGCGGCGGATAGGTGGTAAGACTGGTTGGTTGGATTGTGGAGAGGGTGTTTGGGTGGGTAGTGAAGAGAGCAAGGGTTGGGGTTGACGGGAATATTTGGGAGTGTACTGTTTGGTGTCCAGGATTTTGGCCTCCAACAGTTTGGACAGGCCAATGGCATGGGAAAGGGAGTGGGGTTTGACAATGGCAAGTTCTCTTTGGATTTCTGTTTTGAGGCAAAAAATGTAGCAGTTTAGAAGCATCTCAGTAGGCATACCAATGACTCGATTGGATAGAGTCTCAAACTGTTTTTGGTATTCCATAACTGATCCCATTTGCCGTAATTTGAAGAGAGTAGCCTGGTGGTTGTCAAATGAGGATGGTCCAAAGCGGAGCTCTAATGCTCTTGTGAAGGTCTCCCAGGTGGAGATCTGATGATTAGCAGCCATCCATTTATACCAACCCAAAGTTTCACCTTGCATGAAAAAAGGGACAAAGTCATGCACTGTGCCGGGGGTATTTGGGTTAAGTCAAAGTATTGGTCAGCTTGGAAAATCCAATCCAAGGGGTTGGAGCCATCAAAGGAAGGAAGGGTGATTTTAGGTGGTTTAGGGGTAGGTGTAGGAGGTGGTATAGGTTGGGATTGGAGCTGGTTACGTATCATTAAAGGTAGCTGTGTGGAGAGGAAATGTTGAAATGATTCCTGTTGAATATTGATGGCTTCAATACTGTCTTGCATTTCTTGGATCTGTGCAGTAAGCTCATTTGTGTGTTTCTCATTTTTTTCAGGTTTGGGAGGCATTGGAGCAAGGCAATGAAAGCACCAATGATGCAAGATCTAAAACAAGAACTCTCCTATTCGAGTGAGGAGCCACTCCTAGAAGGGGAAGGAAGAAAAAAGGCTAAAATTTGGATCGAAATCCGTTTTTTGCTTATTTTCATTATTGAAGCAATAACTGTATTTAAAACAATTACATTACGGTTCCTACTATTTCGGATCCTCTGCCACATGGCTAGCGGTCCAGATACGCATAACAAACTAAGATCTAGTATTAGATATCATGTAATGTAAAGAAAAGGAAAATTGCAATTCTTGGTAGGTTCTGGAATGTATTCACCGCTTGACATAGCCCTCCAGCCATTTTGGCCTCCTCTTTGTACGCCTGGGCCTATCTGGAATCTCTTTGTTGGGCCCAGTATGTATGTTCTCTCTTGGGTCACGAGACTCTTCTGTCCATTTCGTATCAGCATGGAGCTGAAATCTATTATGGTTGCTTGATGCAGTTGGAAAAAGAGGTGTACAGTCCCTGCAGTTCGCTATTGCAATAGAATGAAAATGGGTGGAAGGCTTGGTGTTGGAGAGTCTGATAACTGTGATTTTGATGATGGGTTAGGTGTCTTGATGTCTTTGCTTGTTTTGGTTGATACGCTGTCTTGATGATGGTTTAAGGTTTTTAGTCGAGTTGTATGAGTAGAGGACTTAATGTATGGCTGTTTTGCTGTAATTTTTTTTAGCTTGGGGTGTTGTACTCTGAATTATTTTGTACTTGATTGTCTAGTTTTCCAGCAAATGATAGAGTATGTCCTCTTCAACCCTTCCTAGAAGGTGGGTAGAGTTCTACACTGTGATGCTGAAGCTAGACACTTTTGAATGAATTGCTAATTATCGAAAAAAAAATGTAAAATAAAATTGTAAGGTAATGGGGGCAGCAAAACTTTTTTTTAGCGGGGGCAAAAAAATTATTTAAGAGTTAATAAAAGAAAATAAAAGTTGGTGGGGGCAGATACCCCATGGGACGTAACGTATGTCCATCCCTGTTCAAGAATATAGCCAATATATCTGAATGCTTTGACAATGTAGTCATGATTGTTTTCTTCACAAACCACCATGAGATAATAGTAGTGCCACATGTGAAGACATATCCACGAATATAACAAGAAATATGTTTCACTTAATTCTGATGTCTTTGAGTTTGTGTAGATCAAAATCTTGGTACTAAACTAATCACAAAAGTTATATATAGCATAATGTTATTTTCAAGATACAAAAATACTTTAATGACAATAAAGTATGGTACTTCAGGACCAAGGTTCTTTCTTGGTGTTTTCAAACAAAATATTAACGACAGATGTAGTGACAGAAATTGTGTGTCCATCGGTAAAATCAAATTAAAACATCAGCGACGGCGGGCCTCTCGAAGAACATTTTTTGTCGCTAATTTCGTCAATAAAGTCAAGGAAATGATTTTGCTGGCGGATTTTGCTACGAGAATTTCATCGGCGACATATTTCGTCGCTGAATATGTCACTTGGTAGCAAACCATGAAATAGTGTAAATCAAAACACAATTCGTCGCAGTTTGTGACGGATGTGTTTTTGCTAATTTTAACATTTTTAGTAGTGAGCTATTAGACTTCTAGTAATTTCTCTTTTTGTGTCTAGGGGAGGTTCATGGAAGAGGAGAAAATGAATGAGAAAGGGACGGAGTACATTGCAGGAATTTGAACTTGCGCACTCACAATTCATGTCTCATAACTTGGGCTCTGTTTGGAAAGTCTAATAAGTTCGCTTATAGCTTATTTGACTAGCTTATAAGTTTTTTTTGGACTAAAAGAGGTGTTTAGTAAAAGTTTCTCATTAGTTTTTAACTTTTCTGTAGCTTATAGCTTATATAACTTATTAACTTCTCTCATTTTTACTTTTATTAATTTAATGGAATGCATAATTTACCATGTCTCTCATAAAATAATTTTATATAATTAAACAATCATATAAACATGTCATTTTATTATTATTATTCAATAAAAATATTTAAAAATAAAATTAAAAAATTAGTATTCTAATTATAAATCCTTAATTAGAGTTTAAAAGAGTTTATATAAAAATAATATAAATATATGTCATTTTATGTCATTTTACATTTATTAGCTATTTCAACTACTAATTTTACCAAACGCTTCAACTTAAATTAGCTAACTCCTCAGCTAGCAATTATTAACTATAAGCTTTCAACTAAAAATTAGTTTATCAACTACAAGTCAACTAGTCAGTCATAAGTTAGCTTATCAGCTATTTTTGCCAAACAAATAGGCTCTCTTTGAAAAGTCAAATAAACTAGTTTATAGTTTATTTGACTAACTTATAAGTTTATTTGACCAAAGTAGAGTTGTTTAGTAAACAAGCTTCTCTCATTAGCTTATAGTTTTTGTTCATAAACTATCTTATTTAACTTATAGTATATAACTTTTAACTTATTAACTTTTCTCTCATTTTTAATCTTATTATTTTAAGGAAATTGCTACTTTACCCGAATCCTATACCTTTTATAAAATTAAATTTATATAAAAAATCATATAAACATATCATTTCGTTTATATTTTTTAATAAAAATATAATTACAAAATTTAATATTTTTATAATAAAGCTTTCATTAGAATTTAAAAATAGGCTTAAATAAGTTTTTGGTCCCTGAAAAGTTCCTATTTTTTTTTTGTTTTAGTCCTCTTACTTTTTTTTCATAGGTTTTCATCCCCACTTTTTTCAAAGTTTAGGAATTAGTCCCCGCCGTCAACTCTCCTCCGTTATCTGCTGACGTGGCTAACGGAGGCCACGTCAGCAATGCCACGTCATCCACATGGCGTTAAGTTTGCCACGTCAGCAGGGACTATTTCCAAAAAAATTAAAAATATGGGGACTAAAACCAAAATTTGTAAACTTTGAAGGGACTAAAAATTTATTTTAACAAAAAAACTATTTTCCAATCATTTTTCACACCAAGTCATACAACATGAAACTACCTCGATATCCCCGAATATTCTCTTAAAGCTATTTTAAGAAACTTATACTCAGTTTCCTCGTCTAGCTATACTCAGGACAATTCTGCAAGCTCAAATAGACGAGTTAGTCCTTTAACACAACTTTGCCATACAAATTTAACCTTTTTGTTAACATCAAAACTTAAAAGATTATTTAATCAAAATCACTTTGGTTCCAACAAATTTGAAACCTATGGTTCTAATATATGATTTGTTTATATTTTCTAGCTGAGTTTTGTCATAGTTTAAATTGTCAAATTCCTCATCTGATATGATTTTTAGTACAGGGATACCGAACTAATTTTCTTTTCCTGTACGACTTGCTATGAAATTTGGCAAGAAAATATAAACAAATTCATACATTATGGACCACATGGTTAAAATTGTTAAATTCCTTCATTTTGTATGATATATCTCGTACTGAAGGATACTGACATAATTTCTTTTCTTTTTTTTTTAACTTGCTCCAAAATTTGGCTAGAAAATAGAAAGAAATTATACATTAGGGCCACAAGTTTCAAACTGACAAATCCCTTCATCTAGTATGATTTCTAGTACTTAAGGGTATTAAGGTAATTTCTTATTCCAGTTTGATTGCTCTGAGAATAATTTTTTTGTTAAAATAAGTTTTTAGTCCCTCCAAAGTTCACAAATTTTGGTTTTAGTCCCTGTATTTTCAATTTTTTTTGGAAATAGTCCTGCTGACATGACAAACTTAACGCCACGTGGATGACGTGACATTACTGACGTGGCATTCCGTTAGTCACGTCAGTAGAAAACGGAACCGGTTGACGGTGGGGACTAATTTCTAAATTTTGAAAAAAAATAGAGATGAAAACCTATGAAAAAAATAAGAGGACTAAAACAAAAAAACGAGAATTTTTCAGGGATCAAAAGCTTACTTAAGCCTTAAAAATATATATAACAATCCTATAAACTGGTATTTTTTGTCATTTAATATTTATAAATAAGTCAACAGCTCATTTATCAAATACTGCAAATTCAATCACGTAACATTTCAATTATCATCTATCAGCTATAATTTTAGACGACACTCTTTCTTTTTCGTAGACGGCACCCTGCCCTTTTTTTTTCCCTCGAAGATCACTGCTCCTGTCGTTGTGAATAATTGACAGACACTACATGATCGAATGGACAACCACAACTTTGACACCACCTCACGATGAGGTAGGGTCATCAGCCAGCTAAAAACAAACTCGACCCACTGCATCACAAGATGATGACCACCCACAATCAACCACCTTATGGAGCCACTAACTCTTATAATTTTTTTGCTTAATGTTTTTGTCTGTGTTTTTTTTATCTAGTTCTTTGTTTTGAGAAAAGAACACTCCGTTTATATTTCTAATTTTGTTGCTCGTTATATATATATATATATATATATATATGTGTACAGATTTGGTAAAAATTGGAAAATACGGTGCATTTGAACAAAGACTCAAAAAACTTCTGTCCCTCTCATTTTAGCCGTTAAGAATGTTTTCTATTCGATTTTTAATTTTTTTAAAGTAATCTACCAATATATATATTTTTTTTATAAATACTCTTTTTTGGTTTAATTATTTCGCTAATTTGTGTAAAAGATAACATTACTATTGTTTTTTATGCCATTTTTTGACATTTTTGTGCATGTGACACTTTTTTAATGTTATTAAACTTGGACCAGATCAGTCGATCGGACCGGTTCGACCGGAAACAGGACTCATGGCCGGTCCGGTTAAGGAGTCAGATCAGTCAAAAGTGAGGAGAAGTGCAAGGGAAACCTGCACAGCGAAAGGCAGCCTACGTTCTGGACGTGAGAATCGCGACGATGGATGTGCGTGGAAGTGGGACAAAGAGAGAAGGTGCGACTCACAGTGAAGTGGTTCTCGCTCGCTGTGCTGCTTGCAACTCACAGAGGTGGGGGAGCGAACCAGTGATTGGTGGAAGAAGAACAAGAAACAAAAAAAAAGGTTTAATTACTCTGTAGGTCCCTATACTTTATGGGAATTTTCAAATAGGTCCATATACTTTTAAAATTTGTAATTAGGTCCCTGAACTATTATTTCATTTGTAATTAGTTCCCTATACTAAAAAATTTTGTAATTGGGTCCTCAAACTTTTATAAAGTTTTCAATTGGGTCCCTGAACTAAAAAGGTTTTTAATTAAGTCCCTGAACTTATATAAAATTTTTAATGGGGTTCCTAAATTATAAAATTCGTTAGTGATATGTTGAATTAGACGGAATATAACTGATTTCATCCAAACTGATTATGTAAGAGTAGTTTGGGTGGAAGATGAACCTTGAGATATTGTCACAATAAAATGTAGCAAGATGTAACAACATGGAGTGAGATGTAGTAAGTTGCAAGTGAAGAAACTATTTTGGACGAAATTATTTTAAGGAAGGGATATACAAGGGTAAAACATAAATCGGGGAAGGAATGAACTATTTGTTCAGATGGAGGAAAAGCAATCACAGGTCAAGTTTTGGTTTTTTGACTTAACATTTTGGTCTCCTGCAACCCTAAATACAAATTTTGGGGAACTCCAGGTCACGTTTAACATCAGCAGACTTAAAGGCTTCTTCACGGAACCCTACCCCAGGGACTCCATTGAAAGTTTTATATAAGTTCAGGGACCCAATTAAAAACCTTTTTAGTTCAGGAACCCAATTGAAAACTTTATAAAAGTTCGAGGACCCAGTTACAAATTTTTTTAGTATAGGGACCTAATTATAAATGAAATAATAGTTCAGGGACCTAATTATAAATTTTAAAAGTATAGGGACCTATTTGAAAATTCCCAAAAAGTATAGGGACCTGTATAGTAATTAAACAAAAAAAAAAGTGAAGAGTGGAGAGAACGTAACTGAGAAAGTGGGAAGAAAAGGTCACCTGGCCGCTGATTGCATTTAAGCAAATAGGTTTTACAGTTTTTTGCTTTTTGGGCCATGTATTGTTTACTTGTTTGGCTAATTGTGTTTAAAGCTTGTTACTTTTTGCTTTGGGCCACACCATTTTTACTTGTTGGGCTAGGCAGTTGAGTGATACATTAAAATTTCAATTAAGAAGTTTTACTGAAATCTAAAATACAAGAGTGTGAATTAGAACCTAGGTCCTAAAACTTGATGAACAAGAAGCATGTCAATAAGGCACAACAAGTTACTACTTATTTGACAAATGTTTTATGTTGACCTATATATAAATATTTTAAAAAAAAATTTAATGTATACCGAGTTCACCGGCTCAACCAATGACCCACTGGTTGAACCAGTGACCCATTAACCCAGTGCCCTAACCGAGTAGATCACCGGTTCGATTTTAATAACATTGTTTTTTTTTTTCTAAAAGATATGACATCAGATAATACATATGAAAAAATTAACTAACATAGTTACCACATGTAACAAAACTAACACATCTACTAAGGGTATAAGGTGTCAAGGAGTAGGAGGTCCAAGGAAAAAACTAACATAACATTTAACTTACTAACATTGGCATAACATTGAAATAACATATGACAGCCCTCTGACAAAGAACAATGATACCGAGATGCTACCCGGTTCGTAGTGTAAGAAAAAAAATGTCACCATTTGGGAACTATGCCCTTTATATATAACATGAGAGTAGCGAGTCATTTGTGAGCTGGTTCTTGCTTGCCAAATGAGCCGAGTTTGCAGTGGGCCAAAATGGGCCGAATTTGAGGTCTAACACGACCATGTCGTAACAAAAGTCCCCAAGCTTCAAGTTTCGTGTGTAACGCCCTGTTTTCTCAATTAGCGTATGAGGAAATGACTAAGCATCTTTGAAGGCTTAATCATGTTCTTTAGGTGT
This sequence comes from Echinosophora koreensis, assembly GCA_035048595.1. NCBI lineage: Eukaryota > Viridiplantae > Streptophyta > Magnoliopsida > Fabales > Fabaceae > Echinosophora > Echinosophora koreensis. The sequence goes on from JAPCYP010000144.1 coordinate 515,177, forward strand.
TAGTTAGATTGCATTTCAAGTTTGAGGAGAATCAGAGCTGAAACGGGTCCGGAATGCAAACAAACGCAAACCGAGCGATTAGTTAGTCAATTAATTAATTAATTAATTAATTAATGAGAGTTAGAACATTAAAATTAGGTCGGGCTTGAGTACAGTAAGTTTTTAGGAGTAGCTTAAAATAATTAAGAAAAATATTTCAGCAGTAGGTTATGCAGGAAGATGCGAAAGAAAACACCTGGTTGTGCTGACGGGGCAACACGCAGCAACACGTGGGGATGACACGTGTCACTTTTGAATACTTCTCAATGCATAGAGATGGAGGTGCCACACATTGACACCTAAGCTTCCATTATCACCTAAATTAAACCACCTAACATATCCTAAAATATGACACCTAGCCTATCATGCAAACCTACCTTAACTTAAGCTTATCTAACTTAATTTAATAAAAAAAAAACTAACATCACTTCTTCTACCTAATCACTTGCTGCACGAACCAGAGGAGAAAGTGAAGCAATTTCACTTTCGATTATCGGATTTTCAAACCGATCGCGTAATCGTGTTCACGGCTTCGACATCTTCGAGGTTGTGTCTTTGCATGTTGGTTTCGTCAAGGTAAGTCGGTGTCGATGCCTCCAACATTTATCCTTTTTAAGCTATTTAAATTCATTATACTCTTATTCTTAGTCCCGATATCGTTTTGGATGCGTTTTAGGCTTTTACGAGTTTTTTCTGTCAAATCAATCGAACGGAAAATCGACTGCGGGTTGGAACCAAACCTGATTTCGTGGGACAGCGGCTGTGTTGGTAAGTTTCCTCTTTGATTTCTTGTGTTTAATTCGTCTTGGTTCATCGTTTCAATTCTTGTGTTGGTCGGTTGTTGATTCTGTGATTGTTTGTGTTTCTGGCTGTTTTTGGACCTCGTACGTGTGCTCGTGACAATTTTCGGTCCAACGCACATACCGTAGGTGTCCATATCAGATTTGAGGTTGTTTTTGGAAAGCGTGCCAAGGTTCGTGCCGGTAACGCAGAAGCATTCAGAGCTTTAACAGGAAAGCGCACACATCAGTAAGACGGGGGGAAGTAATTGACATCGTCTGGGAGGCAAGCATGGAAAAATAATTATATATGCATGTGTGTAGGGTTCCCCAGACCCTACTAGGATTGTCGAATAATCGACAATAGCTAAACCCTAATAAAATAATATTTTAATGTTGTCTTGGGTTTAGTGGTTGTATGTTTATCGACTGTAAGCTTAAAACCCTAGGTTAGCAATTTTATACTGGTTGAGGTTGTCCGGAATGTTGGCTACTGTGCTTCTTGGTTGATATATGATATTATATGCCTATATGTGATCTCTAATATATTAAACATGTTGAACAAGATTAGATGGTTATTTTATGTCTGTATATGAGAATTGATGATTGGCTGATTCTCTGATGAATATCTGTCTGTATGAATGACTAGAGGCTAACACCGTGGTAATGCCTTGAAACTGTGGCTTTGAGGTCGGGGATGTATGGGCTTCCGTGTTGAGAATGTGAATGTGTGAGAAGGTTACGGTGTTAACCATAGTGATGGTTGTTGCATTGCATTTTGCCAAAGTGGCGAGACGTATTACTGGGAGTCATACGAGGTTAGTTGTACTCGAGTGTGAGTACGGATTACGAAGGGGCCGGTCTGTGAAGAGACCTTAGGGATGTACGATCTGGACTCGGGAGGCTCACAATGACCATTAGGTAGCTCCTAATGTGTCATGTACCCCGGTATAGCTTGGTTTTCCCGACTTTAACCTGAGTATCCACGTCGCAGGTGGACGTTTCGAGGCGACCCAGATACCTCTAATGGAACTGAGCTCATAGAGGGATGCACTATTATGGGTCACAGCGAGAGGAAGGGTTAACTGGAGAAACTAACTGACGTTCCCTTAGCAGTGAGGCTCGAGAAGGAGAATGTATCTGGGCTGAGACCCAGATGAGAGATATCGGCTGACATGCATAGGAGTGAGACTCCTTAGAGGATTGATCTGAGAGAGAACTTCGAGGATGTACTATGTAGGTGTGCCTCGGAAGATGATTGCTTATTACTTGCTATATATGCTATATGTATACATAATTATTGTTCTATGTGTCCCCATCCCCATTTCCATGACTATGTTCTGTTGCTTATCTCCCTCTTTTCCTCTATATTTCTCTGTATGTATGTTTGTTAGATGAGCAATGCCAGCAGGACGGCGACAGCGGCAGATTTTGGTTACCAGCCGAGGCATTATCTACAAAGGATCCCTCCCAGGATCCCGATACTCGGCGATGTTGAGATCGTTTATCATGACAATCGTTGATGGCAGGTCGACCATTCACAATTCTTCATGACTTATGTCGGCCTGGTGAGCTTCTATATACGGATGGGAGATGGTCCTTACTTTCACTTGGGCGGCCCGTATCGGATCTCGCAAAGGTTACCCTTTTCAGAGATGTGGTTTCCACCTCGTCAAAGAGAGTTCCCTGACGATATGTGGAACATTGTGGACCGCTCATAGGCGAGGAGTCGTGTTGGCATGGTGCAGCGAGGTCGGAGGCAGTGGAGTGTGAAATGAACAGATACAAAACACGAGAAGGGGGGTTGAATTGTATTTTGGTTAACTTTTCGCAAAGACTGAAACTTTAGATAAAAGCAACAAAGATGCGTCTAATATAACAGAAAACTTTTCACTTTTCAAACCAATTAGCACAGTTAATATAAAGCAAACTTAAAAGATCAAATTAGAGAAGGGAGACATAGAGATTTATACTAGTTCACCCCAAACCTTGGGCTACGTCCAGTCCTTGGCTTTGTCAAGTATTAACACTACAATTGATCAGGTTACAGAAGGTATTGTTTGCACACCTAGCCTCCGCAGGCTCAAACAATTATTGTTTGCACACCTAGCCTCTCCAGGCTCAAACAAGTATTCTTTCAGCAAGCCTCTTTAGGCTCTACAAAAGGTAAGAGATTAATGAAGCAGGAGCTTCACAGATTACAACTTTGCAAATCTACCAAATAACACTCGAAGAGTGAATAAGTATTTAAAGTAGGTAAGATCGCAATAAAGACTTTTCAATAAATACAAATGATTTTTAACAGAGAAGTATTCTATGAAGAACTTACGAGAGCTTTGAATGCTTAGAGAGTATTGAATGCTTGAGTAAATGTATTGAGGTATATATATTCAATAACCTTCAAGGTCTTCTATTTATACTTGAAAGAGATAAATCCGTTGAGGAGAGTTTCTTCAGTTGAGTATTCTTTTGTTCTTGATTCATAAATGCAAAAGAGTCGTTCTAGACTTGCATTTAATGTTTATGATCGTTGGTGAGCTTCAAGACAATTTGAACGTATAGGTTGGTATAGCTTTATCAGAGTGCAGTTTGATTCAGAGCAGCGTTTATTGCTTTTTAGACTTGGGTAGCGTGACTTTCCTTATTTGTGCTATGCGGGTCTGCGACAAAGTAAAGTTCACTTTACCTTTTGCAACAAAAGAATCTTCAAACGCGGAATGGTGCTTTGAGCTTTCTGAGGTCGAATTTCTTTATTTAAAGTTATCAGGGAATGTTCTTCTTATTTGAATATAGTTGAACTCTATAATTGATTACTCATTAAAGCATGATTAAGAGCAAGATAATCGATTATACTAATCGATTATTCCTTGATTCAAATTTGAATTTGAAATACTTAACAGCTATAAAATTCATTACTCATTTAAGACCAAATATTAGCTGATTAAGTTTGATTCTTAAAAGCTCATTAATGTGTGTGTGTGACCAATTTTAATCTTGAGAGCATTATTAACCATTTACAATTAATCTAAAACAAGCAATACAATAAATAAAATTCCCTTAACCCATTTGACTGCTTGTTTGACATTTTGCCGTTTTTTGCAATTTAGTCCTTCTGACTTTCCCTTTTGTCATTCATCAAAACTAAGGTACCTGTCAAGGCATATATTCACATTCTCCCCCCTTTTTGATGATGACAAACATCTCAGGAGGGATTTGCTAGAAAGATAGGGTTAGAGCAGTTCAAGCAAATATATCAGAGTTCTAAGTTCTAAGCGCAGTTTGCTCTACTCCCCTCAGTCTATGCATACATTCAAATCCACTCCCCTGAATCATGCATTCAGATAACTCTCCCCCCTTTTGGCATTATCAAAAAGTGGGAAAAGTAAATAAAGCAAGGCATATATTCAGAGTAAATATAGTCAAACAGTATATGCAGGCATCAATGTAATTCAACCATGTGTGCGGAAGAAAGTGCCAGGATAGTAAAAGAAAAATAATCCCCCTTAGCAAGTATATGATAATTTCCCTTAAGCATGCAAATAATTCTCCCCCTTTCTAAAATAATTTTTCAAAATAATATTTCAATTCTCTAAGGCTTTGGAGAGAAGATTGTATAATGATGAAAGATCCTTTTCAAATAATTTTGAAGAGTTAATCATGTAAAAGGTTCTACCATGTATAATCGATTATGTAATCGATTTTGACTCTTCTGAAAACATACCCACTTGCATAATCGATTATGCTAATCGATTAGAGGCATTCTGACTTTTGCCTTTCTGCTCCTCGTCCGAGCATAATCGATCATGTTAATCGATTACTACCTTACTGACTTTTGTTATTTATCTTCTTTTTGCGCATAATCGATTCCTTTAATCGATTTTGGCCTTTCTGACTTCTCATAATCGATTATTACTATCCTATAATCGATTATGGATTGAAAAAACTGTGCTTTCGAACGACCGAATTGAAATTCCAATTTTGGTTCTTGGTCTTCAAGCACTCCTGCAAAACAGAATCATATTTTGGCTTTTGGTACCCAAACCATTTTGGGTCCTTGAATCATTAGTCTTGGGCAATAGGCTCTTTGAAATCCATGCAGTTTTAACATTTATGCCTTTGATTTTCCTAATATTACAAAGAGAGGCCTTGTGACCCTTTCTACCACAGTGAAAGCATTTAACAAATGGACTACTGGACTTGTTGCTTGAAATAAAAAATTTCTTAAAAGATCTTTCATGAAATTTCGGTTGATAGCCCAAACCAGCTTTGTCATACATTCCTTTTTGATTTCCCAAAAGAACATTTAGGTTATCCCTTCCCATTGTGAATTTCGCAAGCGTGTTATATAAGTCTTTAATTTTGATTTTCAAAACGCTGCATTCATCACATTCAGAAACTTCTTTCTTTTTATTTTCACAAGATAAGCATGATGAAGTTTCGTTTAAAACAACTAGTTTTTCTTTAAGTGTTTCCATTTCTTTGTTTAATAAATCTATTTTTAGCTCAAGACTAGAAATGGTTTTCTTTGATGAGGAAATAATTTTTCTAAGATGCGACACCCCATTCCCAAGGGATCACATTTATGTAACGTGTTATAAAACTCTACTTTGATAAAAAAAAAAAAAAAAATTTGCTGGTTTCCTTCGGAAAAAGAAATAAGTTTACTACTTACTTATTTTTGTCAAAAACGTGATAAATTTTTTTTTCTTTTCCTTTACTGTACATACAACTCACACCCAGTAACATAATATACAACTCTATATATCATACATATGCTTCAAAGTTTTATACAAGACCTTTATCCTACCAGGTCACCATCTACCGTCACACCTATATCACAATAACTGAAAACGACATAACTATGTCATAGTGGGAGTCTGAAAAACACTACTAAAAAAGATTGGCTCTTAGTAACCAAATAGTCAGACTATCTAAAAGTCCCACTCTACCTAACAGACTACACCCTACAGCTGGTCATCACCTACAGGAACCCATTAGAGAGTCCTGTGTAAACTCCCCCACCTCCAGGAGGTGTATCAGGAGGGGATGCATCATCTCCCACCCCGACATCTTGGATAACTCCATCATCCTCCGGCACATAGTCCGGATTAGCTATCGGATCCTCCTCGGGATCCTCCTCCATCTCCTGTGGCGCTTCCTCTGGTATCAGGACTATAGGCCCTGGAGGAGACTCTGGGGCAACCTGCTGTAGTGGCTGAACATAAGGAGGCGGCTGATGCTCCAGATCGCCGTGACGTACCAAGTGCTGTAGAATCATCCATATAGGAGGCAGTGAAACTTCTATTGTCTCCCTCGTGTGTATCAGTTGTTGGGGTCCATCAGCTACTGTCCCTAGAAGTGTCCGCATTGGACCTGTGTATGTGGCACTCCGAGCTCCTGGGTTGATCACCCAGGCGTTCCCCCGATCAACATTATCAAACGTGAGGGATCGGACCCCCGAATAATTCAGGTCTACCGCATTCGGGTCCATCTGAACGTATATACATAGATTCCACATACATAGAAAAGAAACAACAAAACAGATATGCAAGGGTGAGTTACCAATATATGAGTTTTACAAAGACAACCCCATGCACGACACACAAAACAACACATACCATATAATTATAGTATACAGAATTATCTAAACCAGTAGAATGATTCAAAGGATATCATATCCGACAGTCATCGTCATTTTATAAAAATGCATGACACTTCAATATCTCGGCTCTATTTTGATACCTAATCTCATGAGATCCCACAACTTTCTGTTTCGTTTTGAGCAGATCAAGCTCGAACATGGCACATTGTAAAAACGAAATAAACCAATGCCCAAGAAAAGAACACATAACACATTGGCAACTCTCCAACGTCCAAGGTTATTGTTCAAATATGTAACTTATTAGCTCACACAGAGTCCCAATAGTCACTGCGAACAACCTATTGCATCACTCAGAACATCAATAGTTATCGCATAAAATTGGACACTCAGTCCAGTAAAATACATTGGTTCACACAGAAACCCAATGTGTCATATGGAACCATAGTCCATACCAGATACATTGATCCACTCAGGACTCAATGATCACAACACATGGCACGTCTGCCAAAAATGCATGAGAAAAACTTTTATTCTCGTTTGTATTCTTTGTCGTAATAATCTTTCCTTGTCGAAGCACAAAGCTAACGACCATGCTTAATTTCTTATTAAGACTTTTAGTGCAAACAAACACAGGACACACAGTCCAAATGTTTTAAACTCAACACAGGACACACAGTCCGAGTGCTCAATCGCAAAGCCCTACACTGATGCACCAGTCTTAGGCTCGCGGATATGGAACTCACATTTTCCACATCAAATTAGGACACACAGTCCACAAAAATCATTGCAGGACCCTCAGTCCAATGACACAGATCCCAGATCTACGTGTCCACAAAACACTAGAACCCCGACGTCTCGGTTTCTAGGTTCGTTTATCCTTTATAAAATAGTTCGCTCAATGAAAAACAAATACGAAACCAAATCTCCGAAAACTTATCCAAGTTTAACGGAATCATTTTTACTGAATAAAACTCTTTACAAAAATTCTTTTCTGTTAAAACGTTGATAAAACGTGAAAAACGTAAAACCGTAAATCACTTCTTTTCTATTTAAAATTATTTATTTCTAAACTTTGTTCTCAAGAAACCTCAACTTGTAAAATCTCAATTAAATAAAATTAATAATTCCAAAATATAAACCTTTTTCTCAAAAAATTTCCATAAAAATCTTTTTATAGTGTAAATAACTGTTCTGCTTCGCGTAATTATTTTGACAGCTAAAATACGTTATTTTCGGAATTTTATCACTTTAAATAACATTTTCTAATAAAATTGAATTTATTTTGGAAAAACTAGAGCCTGTGAAAAATTTCACAGTTTCGCCCTTACTGTCACTTTATTGACGTATTTTCCCCAAAAATATTATTAAAATAATATTTTTCCACTTTTTCTCAAAATTACACAAATTAATCACTCTGATTAATTAATCAGGCTTATTAAGCTTTTATCCTCAATTTAATTTTAAACACTGACTAATGTCAGGTTTCAAAGTCTAACAGTAACAGTCAACAGCAAATAATTTTTTTATCACAGAATAGCATGACAGATATCAATTCATGACATGCATCACAATTATAATATAATATCAGATATATTCACATATCATATAGCTCAATTACTCAAGTAAACAGATAATCAGATAATCAGCAGACAGTCAATTAAAACATTAACAGCAGATAATTTAAAACACAGTAAATTACTACGATCATACAGATGACTCTAACAATTAAGCATGTGGTTATCTTATACTCCTCAGGCTTACTCCCCTTACCTCAAGAGTTGAATCAATGGTTTCAAGTAATCGCCCGATTTTGATCCTATTCGTCTTTGACGACTTAGACTAAACGAACTCGATCGATTCCTTCAAACGAATTGCAACCAAAATAAATCAAATCAAACAACAACACATCTAATTCATGAAGAGTAGGTTTTGGCCTCTTCAAAAAAATTAGATTAGGAAACTTAAAATTGTTCCAACTTAGGGATTTATGATCCTTAAGTATCTTAAGCATGATTAAGAACTTAAACCAAGATCATGAACTAAGAACATGAAATAAAACTCATCCAATTTCAAGAACTAAGTTTCAGTTTTCTCAAGGCAAAAAGGCTAGGGATTATTTGGATTTTCATCAACTCTTGGATTCAATCAACTTACAAAACCTAAAGTTGGATTCAAGAGGTTTTAAGACAACTTTGGAATCAAAAATTCCTTCAACAACAAAAATAGGATTTCGGCCCTTTTGAACAAAACTAAGCTTGGATTAGATTCTTGGTTTTCAAATCACTCACATACAAGAGCCATCAAGGTACTAATGGATTAAATCATGAATCAAAGCTTGAAGTTGAAAAAAATTCAAGAACACCCACTTTAAGAGGGGTTTCGGTTTTGCTCAGAAAATGGGTAAAGAAATTTCTCATGATCATATGCTTCTATATGATGAAAATAGAGATGATTATGAGATCATAGCAATTGGTTTCATGTCAAAAGGATTTTTCTAGAATAAGTTATGGATTTTTGAAGTTTGCTTCATGAACTTTGAAGAAACTCAAGAACATGATGAACATAAGCTTAAATCCATAAAAGTTGTAAAGAGAAAGGCTTAAGATGATGAGATTAAGAGAGATTACCTCTTGTTGATCTATGAACTTGATGGTTAGAGGTATGTTCTTCACAAAATCTCCAAGTTTCAACTATGGTGTTCTTATGAAAGTATGAACTTTGGAGCAAAAGAAGGCATGTAATGGAATGAGAATTTGCCTAAGTATGGCTAAAAGAAGGGTGAGCCGTGAATGGAGGGGCCAAATGGTCCAAAATTTCAATGGCAATTTTGCAATTTCCATGACCAACTAAGGGCAAAATGGTCAATTCCAAGCAAAAATATCCGTTTGTCATAAATGCGCCATTATGGCCATTATGATACGGATAGGATTGTCATTAATGCTAGTCACATCAGTCATCTGAGCTCCGTTGCAGACCCTTTTTAGTTCATCTGACGCGAATTTCCTAGAGATATCTCGACGTATACGCCCGTAGCAAATATAATATTTTAATTTTTTTGCCAGAATTTTTCAAAACTTCATATATCGAAGCAAATATGATAAAAATATTTTTCATCTCGTTCACGACTTAAAATTAGGTCATCTGAGCAGTAAACTTTTACTGTCAGTGAAAACACAGATCGGGCTCCGTCTGAATTTTCAACCCAAAATTTTATCGTAAGCTTATAATATTAAGCATAACATGGAAATGACGTTGGTTTATTCAAAATCATTTTCTAAGAATCGGATAAAAATATAATCATTCATATATTTATTACCGATATTAGAAAGCAGTAAAAATCGGGGTGTTACATAAGACGCATGCTTTCATCATTCAATTCCTCACATGCAATAAGTAATTCATCATATGATAACTCAGTTTCAAGTTCAAGGTCATTTACCTCATTTTCCTCATGATTTGCCATGAGACATAAGTTTGCCTCTTCATTATCTGACTCATCGGATGAATCCATATCATTGTCTTCCCAAGCGATATAGGCCCTCCTTTCTCTTCGGTCCTTTTGTAGCCTTTTATCCGATTTCTCATGCTTTCTTTGGCCTTTAGGACAGTCGGGTTTTATGTGACCCCTTTTGCCGCACTTGTAGCATGTTGGGATGAAAGAGGTCTCTTCTTCCTCATCTTTCTTTTTAGGATTGGAGACTTGTTTTTCTTTGCCTTTTCGCCTTAACAACTTTTTGAATTTGCGGATCATTTGGCTCATCTCCTCCTCGTCTTCATCAAGGCTATCACAATCATCAAAGTCACTCCCTTCATCATTTTCAATCATGCGTGCTTTGAGTGCATGGCCATTCTTTATTTTATTATCATTCTCCTCACTTTCCATGAGGCGATATAATTCAAGCTCGTGTTCCTGCAATTTGCCAAACAAAGTAGCCAAAGACATAGATGATAAATCTCTAGATTCAGATATAGCAGTTACTTTGGGTTGCCAATTTCTACTCAAACATCTAAGCACTTTATTTATCAAATCCTCATTATTAAAAGATTTCCCAAGAGCCCTAAGATGATTTATAATATGGGTAAAACGTTTCTTCATATCTTGTATGCTTTCACCCTGTATCATCCTAAATAACTCATACTCGTGGGTCAATGTGTTCATCCTAGCCCTTTTGACCTCGGTAGTACCTTCATGGGTCAATTGAAGGGTGTCCCACATTTCTTTAGCGGTCTTGCAATTGGAGACCCTATAGAACTCATCGTAGCTTAAAGCTGAAGTGATGATGTTCCTAGCTTTCAAATTGTATTGGACCTTTTTTTTTTTCGCATCGGTCCAAAGATTTTTCGGTTTATCCACTAAAGCACCATTAACTTCATGCTTAGGGACAAATGGACCATTTTCCACAGAATCCCAAATATCAATACCAGAAGCTTCCAAAAAAATTTGCATTCTTTCTTTCCAGTATCCATACCCTTCACCATTGAAAGATGGTGGTCTGTTTACGGAGTTCACCTCGTTACAAAAACGGTTTGAAGTCATGTTACCTCTTGAGACGGTTTCGTCCTTTATATCCAAGAGTTAAGCTCTGATGCCACTTGTTGACAAGTGACTCCAAACACAAGAGGGGGGTGAATTGTGTTTTTCAAAACTTTGGCAAATATAAAAAATTTTTCCTTTGAATATATTATGAAAAACAACTTTATTAAATACGCGTGCAATTAAAAACGTTTTGCAAAAGATAAAGCCGAAATAAAAAGATAAGGGATGAGAAGATGAACACAAGCGAGATATCCTGGTTTGGCCACAAACTACCCAAGTGGCCTACATCCAGTCCCCAAGGCAATACGACCAAGGGTTTTCAATCAACTCTAGTTTTTAACAGGATCAACTAGAACCTTTACAATATAGAGCACTCCTCACAGACCAGGGGTATCACCTCCCCCAGTGAAAGAGTCTCAAGACAATAACCCAAGAGATATCACCTCTCTTGTCAACCACAAGGAATATCACCTCCCTTGTAAACACTTGGAAATCACATCCAAGAAAACACCCCAAGAGATATCACCTCTCTTGAAAACTTGGTGTAGAAAAGAAAGGTTTGAGTCACACGACTCTTACCAACAATATGCACTCTTAATAGTGCTGATTAAACAAATTGAAGAACAATTACAATCACACCTATATGGTGTATAAAGCTCTCAAGTTTAAAGTGATCAAAGTGTAAGAGCAAGAGAGAAAAAGAGAGTTTTTGTTCAAGAGAATAAAACACAGTTCAGAGTAAAATGATTTTCGTGCTTGTGTTTTAGACTAGGTTTCCTTTAAATAGAACCTTGAAAGATTAGGTCAAATTCTCTTTAAAACTCATTTTTGCCGTGCAGTAATCGATTATTTAAATGGCATAATCGATTATTTTGACTCAGTTTGAAAAGTGCCTCTTTGAGACAGTAGCAGCATAATCGATTATACTAATCGATTACGAGTCCACTGACTTTCATATAAAAAGCAATAATCGATTACATAATCAATTACAAGGTTTCTGTTTGAAGCTCGTTGAAAGGCAGTAAGGACATAATCAATTATACATATTACATAATTGATTATTCTAATTCAAATTCAAAACTTAATGGCTTAGCTTTCATTAATTCTCATTAAAACTCATTAAAGCCATTTAAGTTAATAAAAACGTGTTCAGCTATAGATAATCGATTATATAATCGATTATGGCAATTCAAAAAGGCTGATTTGAATTCTTAACAGCTCTATAATTGATTACTCATTAAAGCATGATTAAGACAATCGATTATTCCTTGATTCACATTTGAATTTGAAATAGTTAACAGCTATAAAATTCATTACTCATTTAAGACCAAATATTAGCTGATTAAGTTTGATTCTTTAAAGCTCATTAATGTGTGTGTGTGACCAATTTTAATCTTGAGAGCATTATTAACCATTAACAATTAATCTAAAACAAGCAATACAATAAATAAAATTCCCTTAACCCATTTGACTGCTTGTTTGACATTTTGCCGCTTTTTGCAATTTAGTCCTTCTGACTTCCCCTTTTGTCATTCATCAAAACTAAGGTACCTGTCAAGGCATATATTCACATTCTTTCGCAGCCTCTGAAGCATACATTAATCCTTTTCATCCAAAGTAAAAGATTATATTCATTATATAACTATAGATGATGAATATAATAAGTCAGAATAAAAACAAACATAAATTACAAAATCATGCCTCAGACTTGTTACAACTTTAAAAGCATAAGGGTACGACCCCTTTAAACCACAATCCACATGACGTCTAAGACTCCCTATAGCTCTAAGCAAGAGAGATGGCCCTGAAGGTTCTCACAAGAAACTATAATATAATTCAGTGTGGGGTGGCTATAAAACTCAATGAAGGTCCCCTATACACACATGCATGCAAACATACTAGAATACATCTTAAAATCTCGTATATATCATAACAATAATCATAATATAATAATTACACATACTAAAATGGACCTTCTGTCCTTTAACTTGGTACTTAACTCTTTTTCTTTTTATCTCAAGCCCCGCTTATAAGGGGGAAGTACATTATTTTTTTATAGACAAATGTTATTATGTTAGTTGTTAATTTTTTCTCCTTTGCCAAGGATTGAACCTTGGACCTCCAACACCTTAAACCCTTAGCTCTAATCACTTGAGCTACCGCACCCCTATAAAGGGAAGTACATATCTTATGTACATACATCTCATGGCATATGCTCGTCGAATCTTTGGGTTTCTAAGGAGGTGGTTTCACTAAGTACCTCATATCCCAACAATTTTCATTTCGTACCTTGGAGATATTGGACCCTCCAGCTTTCATCAACACCCCTCCGCAACTCTAGGGTATTTTGTGAGGACTTTAACCCTGACGTTCCACAAAGTAGATTCTATTACTTATCTCATAAGAATCATTTTTGGTCAATTCATTCCACCGAGTAGTTTAGAATTTCTCTTTGTATAACCATTACACATGATAACTTTTTTAAAAGTTATAAATATGTTCGTAATTAATAAATTACACTATGATTTAAAATATTTTGGACAATATTTAAAAATTAAATTAATTGAGGGTTTTAATGCATAAACATGATAGTACATATTTGACACACCCTTAATAATTTAAAAGTGATGAATATTCATGTTTTGATGATGAAAATGTGATATATGTTGAACATGTGATGTTATTTTAAAAATGATGCAAGCAATAGTGAAGTATATATGAGATGTTAAATTATGTATTTGATTATATGGTATATGAATAAAAAAAATTTGTGGGGATATGCTTAATGTTGCTATGTGTATGTTCATGGTGTAACTTTTGGGATGAACTTCTCAAGTGATGATAGTATATAAATGGAATTGTTATAATGTTGCCTACATGTAATTGTGATTGAGAATGTTATGAACTTTATTGAATACCGCTAAGATGGTTATTCAAGATTTGTTATGAAGCACATTGCACGTTTGCTATGATAAGGCATGATATATTGTACTTGGTACTTTGGTATGATGCTTAGACATTGGACAAGACTTGGTGTATCCGGCCAGTCAGCGGATTCGACCGGTATATAAATGTGACCGTCAGAGCAGGGGCCTCTAGTGAAAAACCCCGGAGTTCGGAGGGTAGTTGTGTAGTGACCGAGGTCACTTGCCAGTCAGCGGACTCGATTGGGATATAAATGCGACCGTCAGAGTGAACAACTCCAGGGGGATACACAAGCATCTTGCCCAATGGCAAATAGACTTCATCGCAAGTGAAGATTTGCTATGTAAGGTTGTGTACAATGTATTGTACTGAATGACATATACTTATGGAGATGCTTATATATTGCACTATTTTGCTATTATGTTTTGTTTATCCCTCACTAAGTTCTGGGACTCGTCTCCGCCCTTCTTGGTTTTAGATTTAGGTTTTCCGCAAGTGGAGCCATCTCAGGGAGCCCATGCACTTGTGTAGTGCAGCAGCTGCTGCTGTTTCAATTTATTTTTTTGTAGTTTGGTTTATTGTCGTATGAGAATTTTTCGCTGTTTGGAGTTTTAAACTTCATTCTTGTTGTAAACCCATTTGGGCTTTGTTTTTAAAACTCTTGATGTTGACTCAGTGCCACCTTTGGCTTACTTTTGTTATAATCTTTTGCACTGATAATTACTAATGATATGCAATATATCTTGTTATGATGTGACTTATATGTGCTTGAAAGGCCTTCATAATGGGACAGCAGAGTTTCATTCTGACCGGTCAGGGACGCCTAAGTTAGGTCTGACAAGAGCATGATATGGTGAGGGTGTCAGTCGAATGGGTTGTAGATGCTTCTGCTCAAGTCCCTGTGCCTATCGAGGATGTTGAAACAATGGACCAGGTCCTCGACCACTTCATTCAATGGCCGCAACGACTTGTAAAGCATCTTTCAAGAAAGGTACCCATAATCATTAAATTACTTATGTATTTCTCTATTTACAATTGGAAAACTTAACTATTTTTATTAATGCTTTATCTTTGTTGTTTAGGATATTAACAATGACAAAGTTGGTCCATCGAAAAGGTCGTAGCAGAGAAGACATGGGAAGTCTGTTTCACCCAAGGTATATTCATAATCGGTCAATTATATATATATATATATATATATATATATATATATATATATATATATATATATATATACACATACATATGTCTTTCTCTATTTACAATTGAAATAATTTAATCATGTTTACTAATGCTTCATCTTTGTTGTTTAGGACATTGACAAAGATGGTTAACCTCAATCGTGGTTTTTACATTTGGTTCTAGTGGCTCAGTAAATTGGGACTAAAGACTTAAGTCTGCCTCTGGAACATGATGGCAGCGAGGACGTGGCTGAATTATTTTTTGTAACTTCAAAGGATCTCATGGATGTATGCACTCCTGGTGCTTGGGCATGGTCTTCGGTTCTACAATTATGGTGCACAAAGTACATTTTATTTGTAATTCATTTAACTGATTAATTAGTATCAAACTATTATAATTAACGTTAATTTATTTCAATATGTTAGGCATTTGCATCGCCTCAGTGTCCAAAAGGGCACCCTTGAATCATATGGATACTTAGACCCCAACCTCATAGCGAAGAATTGTTCTAATTCTGCTACAGTCAGGGCATACATCCAGAAGAAGCTTGATGAGAGCAAAAGAGAGTGTTATTTAGAACTGTAACACCCTGTTTTTGGTGTTAAGCCTTTAAGTATGTGTCTGTGCGCTTTATGTGTTAGGTTTGACCTTAGGAGTGTTATAAAGGGCTAAGTGGGACTTTTCAAGTGAGAAATCCCTTCCTGATGCAGGAGTACGGCCGTGCTCATGTATCAGCATGCCCGTGCTCAAGGCACGTGCTTTGTTGCTGTCTGAGCCACAAGCACGGCCGTGCTTAGTGAGAGCACGGCTGTGCTCAACGCACTCGTTGACGCTATTTTTGCCTGACCATGCTTAACGAGCATGACTCCGTGCTTGAGTTAAGCACGACCGTGCTTAGTGGGGAGCACGACCGTGCTCGAGTCTTAATCTATATAAACTGATCAGTCTGCAAGGGTTACGAGTGTAAACCCTCAAATTGGCACATTGGGCAATCTTAGTGTGACAAAAACCTCTTCCCTTTCCCTTTCTTTGAACCCTTCAAAGTTCTTGGTGCTCTAGAGTCCGTTTAGGAGAGAAGTCAGGTTTAAAAGGTAACGGTTTGTCCCTCTTTAAACTTTTTTCCTATTTCTTGGATTTGAGACTAATTGGTTAATCCTTTTGTGTTTGGCCAAGGCTTGGGAAACTCATTGAACCGCTCAAGGGAACGCGTTTAGTTTGCCCGCGTCATCTTGTTGGGAATCTTCATACCAGTTATGGGGAGAAGGGCTAGTTTAAACATGTAGGCTATGGGGCAGCATAAGATGAAGGGTTAACACATGACCCTATTGCTTGCTAATTACTATATATTTATATATGATTAATTGTTTAGTTGACATTATTTATGCCATGAGTAAACGGTTTGGTTAAGATATGATGCTATGAATAACTGTTTGATTTGATATGCTGTTTATGCCATGAATGATTTGGTTGATGATGTTGTTTATATCATGAATGGTTTGGTTGATTGTTGAGATGAACGTTAATGTTAACAAGACGTAAAAGATGTTGAATACAATTAAGGGATAAATTCCCAATTGTTCTTAAGACACGGACCGTAGTAAAAAGTGAGATTATTGTTCAAAGGCTTAGTTAAGACCCTGAGAGTAATTCTTGAGTGTTTAGGGACATTAATAATGAAACTGGAATTAAAGGATTAATTCCCCTTAGTTATAAGACATGTAGGTTAATTGAGAATAATGAAACTGATGTGAATGATTAGTAAAAGCCAATAGTAAAGGCCTTTGAATGCCCTAGGAAACTTAGCAAGAGTTCTTCAACCCTTCTGCCTAGAAACAGTACGTCCACGCTCCAGTGAGCACGATCGTGCTCAACAGTCAGCACAACCATGCTTGACTTAAAAGTCAGCACGCCCGTGCTGGGGGAAGCACGCCTGTGCTTCCCTGTTCAGATTAGAACACAGAAAACAGAATATGGGTATTTCACCCCAATTATTCCCAATGATGTAATAAGACACCAAACAAAGTAAAGGCAAGTTAGGTAACTCAATGAAGATAAATAAATAACAAGCGATAAGATGTTATGACAGTAACGATGTGTAGTGCTTATTGGACAGAGTGTTAAAAGATGATGTTGTACCTCGATAGCCGAGTGACCAGGGGACCTTGATGCTTAATGGTCAAGGTGTTGATCTCTAGTGCTTAATGGCCAGAGTGTTGATTAATGATTAAAGATTAAAAGATTAAAGATGATGTTAACTTAGGTGCTTATTGGCCAAAAACGTTAAACCATAATAAATGGTGTTGATGGAGGTGGTGGACAATGGTTGTTTGTTTGTATGCATGAATTCATGCACGAAGTTGTTAGGGGAGGTACGACAGCTGGGAAGGTCGTCCGAAAGTAGGGCGATCTAGCCGTCCGCGGTGATTCGTCCGAGAAGGGAGTCATGTACACCCGTGGTGGCGCATCCGAGAGTAAGGTGCATCGGCTATCTAAGGGATTCACCCGTGGTTTGGTGGACTGCCAGTGTTGCTTATTGGCCAATGTGGATATGTAACTCCAAATTCGTATGCCCGGTATAGATGGATCCACATGCATTTCGGAGTAGTGAGTCACATTGCATTACTTAGATGTTATAGGTGATGTGCTCTGTGATGTATGACATGGTGATGTATGCCATGTTGCTTTGTTGCATGCTCGTCTTGCTACCTATCATATTGCCGTTATGTTATATATATATATATATATATATATATATATATGGTTCTTACTCCTCGTCTTTGTGTTTGCTTTGCATGTATATATTGGTTATGCAGAGGACGGTGAGCAGCTTGCTGAGGAGTGACTTCGAGGAGCCGCTACTCATAGTCTAGGATTCCTTAGTTTATGTTGTTTATCCGAGATGTTTCGGACTATGGTTGTACCAGCTCTGTACTGTGATATCGGGGTTGGGTTTTGTTGTGTTTATGTTATGTTTTTCCTTTTAAAACATGTTTTATGTTTATTTCCGCGTTTGAGTTTTTGTTACAATGTGGTATCCTTTGCCCATTGGTTTTCATTTTATAATAAATGATGTGCATGTGTTTGTCTTATTTTCAAAATTAAATATTTCCTTCTATGTTATCGCTTTATAAATACATGCAGAGTAGAGGGTGTCACAAGCACCGTACCTCAATGATGATCTTGCCAATTGTTGTTCCTTTGCCCTCGCTAGTGTGTTGTCGTCTTCTTGTGTTCGTTGCATAAACATTCAAGGACATAATTGATACGTAAGCTTTTATTTAATTTGTAATACATTTGCTTAGTGATATCTTTGTATTATTACTCTATTCAACATAAATTACATGAATATTTTTTTTATCATAGAGCTATGCAAGCACATAGTATGATAAATGGTAAAAGTAAGCCCAAGGCAAGTAAAAAAAAGCTTCAATGGATTTACCCCCATGTAAGTGGTTTTTAGAATCCGAGATTCAATTGCAGCTTATAGTTGTTGTTGTTGTTGTTACTAGTGTATGGACCCGTGCCATGCACGGGATATGTTAATTTTGTAGGATTTCATTTTTTAATATATAATTATTGATTTCATGTTTTGTGTTTTAAATTTTTTTATGGGTATTACATACAAAAAATTGTTAAAAATTTATTTTGTCTGGACCGTCAATCACAAAGTATAACAAATATTAAGTTAACAATTAGTAACTACATACTCTTTAGTACACAATTTTAGTATTAAAAATATAATTTAAAAAATAAGACATGTATAAAGAATATATAAAAAAACATAATATTTGAAAATAGACATTAAAGTTTATTGTAAATTTATTTTTGTTTTCAAAGCGAAATTATAAATTAGAACAAACCATTTCTTCTCCCACAACCTTATTACGTACTTCTATGAACATTTAATAGTAAATATGTTTTTTCAAAACAACAACTGTATTTCAAACCAATAAACTATTTCTCAATGTAATTTATTTAAACATTAATACTAAATACGCCCCAATGATCTTTGTAATGATTTGAAGTTTTAGAAAATAATATATATTTATGTATCATATTATTATTTTTGTTCTACCTAAAAAATGTATTTGATTTAGTTATCCTCTTTTCTCGTGCAAGTCAACCATTTTTATAAAATATATTTATCAATCATATTAATTTTTTCTTCTCTCTTTAAAATTTATTTAGTTTATTTCTCCTATTTTCCCCGTGCAAATTAACTATTTCTAGAGAATATATTTATATATCATGTTAATCTTCTTCTCTCTTGAAAATCTACTTTTTTTTCTCTTTGAACGGTGCAATCTCTTCTGTCAATCACTGGCAGAGCTCAACTAGTGAATTCTGTTATTCAAGGAATGATGATTCATAGTTTTTTTTATTTATGCTTGGCCTGTAAGTCTGCTTAAAACAATTGATAAGTGGGCTAGGAATTTCATTTGGTCCGGGGATATTAACACCAAAAAGGTGGTGACTGTGGCTTGGCACAAAGTTTGCAAGCCTACAAGGGATGGAGGGCTGGGAATAAGATCCTTCAGAGAAGTCAATAATGCTGGCATGCTGAAATTGTGCTGGGATCTATTTGCCAAGGATTCTCAGTGGTCTTATCTCTTAAAAGCTCGGGTTCTTAGAAGTAATGCTCCAGTCTCTTATCATATTTCCTCTTCTATTTGGCCAGGTCTTAAACCATATGTTACAACAGTTTTGCAAAACTCCCGCTGGTTGATTGGTAATGGTCTTAGTGTGAATTTCTGGAAAGACAATTGGCTTCCCTATCCTTTGATTGATAGCTTAAATATCCCTGAAGCTGTGCACAATGATTTGATCTCAACAGTGAGCAATTTTATTAGAAATGGTTGCTGGAGTATCCCAGAAGAAATGTTACTCAAAATTCCAAATCTGTCTAAGGATCTCCAGCAGGTTTCCATCCCCAAATTTGAATGTTCTGATATGCTGGTCTAGAGTCATTCAGATTCAGGTTTGCTAACTCTAAAAGAGGCTTTTTTTTATTCCTTAAACAGCCATCTCAGGTTCTGTCTTGGTGCAAGCTCATTTGGCATAAGAATGTTCCTCCTGCCAAGTCTCTTTTAGTTTGGAGAATCATGCACAATAAGATGCCTACAGATGAAAATCTTTGGGAAAGAGGTTGTGTTATTGTCTCTTGGTGCTGTCTTTGTGGCAGAGTAGCGGAATCCACAAATCATATATTTTTTTACTGTCCTTTTGCTGCTAGAGTTTGGAATTGGCTCAGAAATGCTCTTGGGTGCAATATTGACCACTCTTCTATGCAAAGCTTGCTTAATCTTTGTGATAGAAGTTGGTCCTCTCTAGCTAAGGAGGTGGTTCTAGCTAGTGTCTTAAATGTTGTTTGGATTATTTGGAAGTGCAGAAACAAAATGAGATTTGATAACAGACGTATCCCTTTTCAATCTGCTATAAATATATATATGATTATTGCAAATGTTTCTTTATCAGGAAATCTTAGCACTGGTCATATGAATTCTAACATACAGGAATTCAAGCTGTTGAAGTTCTTTGGAGTGTCCTGCAAGCTAGCTAAGGCCCCTATGATAAAGCAGGTTACTTGGCAGCCTCCTATTTGCAACTGGGTGAAATGTAACACAAATGGGGCTGCTAGAGGTGCCCCTAGCCCAACAGCTTGTGGTGGAATTTTTAGAGGCCATAGAGGTTCGGCCCTTGGTTGTTTTTCTACAAACATTGGGGTCAACTTTGCTTTACAAGCCGAACTAATTGGTGCTATGCTTGCCATTGAAATAGCTTTCAAAAATGGTTGGCTAAACCTTTGGCTTGAGTGTGACTCCCAGCTGGTGATTCAAGCTTTCAGCTCTCTAAGTATTGTTCCTTGGAAGCTTAGGATTAGGTGGCAGAACTGCCTTATCTTGACTCAAAATATGAGATTTGTTTATTCACACATTCTTAGGGAAGGCAATAGTTGTGCAGATAAGATTGCCTCCCATGGTCTTTTGATTAATGACTTTTGTTGGTGGAATGCTATTCCCAGTTTTGTTAAGGAGGACTCTTTTAAAAATAGGATCGGGCTCCCCTCCTATAAGTTCAAATAACTTTTCCCATGGGTTTCGGTCTATGTCCCCCCATGTATGTTTACCTTTGTTCTATTTTTTATTTTTGGAATAAATTTGTGGGTGTGCTGCAGATGATTGGTGATTTCTAAGGTGTCAACCTAATTGGGATATCAGTCATCATTGTGATGCCTTTTCACTCCTACTTTATTTGCTTAAAAAAAAAACTTAACAATTGTTAGACAATATATTTATCTATCATATAATTATTTTATTCTCTCTTAAGAATTTATTTGATTTATTTATCCTCTTTTTCCAGTGCAAGTTAACCATTTTTAAAAAATACATTTATCTACCATATTAATTTTCTTCTTCTCTTTTGAAAATCTATTTGATTTATTTCTTCACTTTGCCCGATGGATGTTAACCATTTTTTTAGAAAATATATTTATCTATCATATTATTTTTTTAATTTTCTCTTTAAAATACTTTAGAGAAAATTCTCCCCCTTTCCTTTTGCAAAAAAAATCATTTTTAAAAAATATATTTATCTGCCTTATTATTATTATTCTTCTATCTTGAAAATCTATTTGATTTATTTCTTCTCATTTCTCATTCAAGTTAACCATTATTAGAAAATATATTTATCTATCATGTTGTTTTTCTCTCCTCTCTTGAAAATCTATTTGATTTATAAACCTTCTATTTAATTATAAGATTTTTTGTAATCTATTTGATTTATAAACCTTCTCTTTAAAAAATTATTTGAATTATTATTATTCTTTTCCTCTCCAAGTTAACCATTTTTCAAAATATATTTATCTATCATTTTTACTATTGTCATAGAAATCTATTTGATTTATTTCTCCTCTTTTCCCTGTGTAAGTTAACAATTTTTTAAAAATATCTTATGTATCATATTATTTTCCTTTTTTCTCTTTTAAAAATCTATTTTTTTTTTTCCTTCTCTTTGCTCGCTGTAAGTTGACCATTTATAGAAATTTTTTATCTATTCTATTATTTTTTATTTTCTCTTGAAAATCTATTAGATTTATTTATCCTCTTTTCCCATGCTGGTTAACCATTTTTAGAAAATATATTTATCTATCATATTATTTTTTCTTCTCTCTTAAAAATCTATTTGATTTATTTCTTTTCTTTTTCTATGCAAGTTAACCATTTTTAAGAAATATATTTGAAATCATATTTTTTTTCTTATCTCTTGAAAATCTATTTTATTTATTTATAGTATTTTTTGTGCAAGTTAACCATTTTTAGAAAATATATTTATCTATCATATTATTTTTTTATTCTCTCTTGAAAATCTATTTTATTTGTTTCTCATATTTTCCATTCAAGTTAACCATTTTCAGAAAATATATTTATCTATTATATTATTTTTTCTTCTCTTTTTCAATTCTTTTTGTTTTAATTTTCCTCTTCTCCCCATGCAAGTGAACTATTTTTAGAAAATATATTTGCCCGTCATATCAATATTTTTCTTCTTTTCCCATGTAAGTTAACCAGTTTTAGAACTTATATTCAACTATCTTTTTATTTTTTCTTCTCTCTTAAAATATTTTTGGATTTATTTCTCCATTTTCAACATGTAAGTTAACCATTTTTAGAAAATATATTCATCTATCATAATATTTTTCTTCTTCTCTCATGAAAATCTATTTGATTTATTTCTCTCCTTTTTCCGATGCAAATTGACCATTTTTTAAAATATATTTATCAATAATATTTATTTTTCCTTCTCTCTTGAAAAATTATTTGATTTATTTCTTGTTTTTCTCGTGCAAGTTAACAAATTTTATAAACATATATTTATCTACCATATCAGGTGAAATTTCACCGTTAAAACTTAAACTTTAAAAAAAGATACAATATTAAATTTGGTTCGAGTTCTCTAAATATAGCAATTGATGGTGTTAATTGACACATGATATGGTACAAAACTGATATTTGAATTTAACATATCGCACGCTGTAAATTTAGAATAGATTTGTATTTAATGTGAGTCAGAGTGTAATATAAAAATTAAAATTGACACTAATCACACATTTATTTGCTAAAGGTCATATAGTTTTTTTTTTTTTTTTTAACTGGGCTGAAGGGCATATAGTTTATGATAATTCATATGCGAATAATTCAAAATCTAGAATACTCATTGTAGGTCTTGCTTTTAGAAGGTTTCATGACTCATGGAGAAGGTGTTGATATTATACAACTTTTAATTATCAATTGTGACTCATCGTAAGCAAATCTGATTTTTTTTTTTTTTTAAGAGAACCGTAAGCAAATGTGATTAACAGTTCATTTTTGCATGTTTGCATCATATACCACACACCAAACGTAAATTATTTTCATTGGGGTATATCATATCTTTGTTTTGCCCGGGATATGTTAATTTAAAAATACCTCTTCTAGAGGTGCTAGTCGCACGTTCTGGGTGCAGCAACAGTAAGGGCAGCGCCGTAGTGGATTGGTGTGAAATGACAGTGCTAGATTGGGAGCCATTTTGTAGTGATACTGCTCTGGATTTGAGAGAAAAAATGTAAGCATAAAAAAAAATGTTGTGAGAAAAAACATAAGCATAAACAGAGAGGAATGAGCGGAAATGAATAAAGAAGAAATGTAGAAATGTAGAAATGTTGAGAATAGAGATAAAAGGTGGGAGAGATGGGTTTATTTTTTCTGATTGATTGGAACAATATCACCGATTGTCATTTATTTTAAATTTAAAATCTCAACTTTAATCACATGACTTAAATATTGGAGTCTCTTTGAAATTTGAATTGTTGTTCAAAATAATAAAATGGTCTTTTAAATTTTGATCTTTTAATCAATGCATTATTTATGGTTGAAGTTTGAATTGTTATCAATATAATCAATTCTAATCAATACACTTTTTTGTATGGAGATTGCATTTCAAAATTTGGATATGAGAAATCAAATCCATACCAAAACTTACCATATAAATGCCATATCAAAATATTTGAATTTGAATATTTTTAGACACTTGCTATGCAATTAAATATCCAGATACTACAAACATTCAAGGTACCCAATCAAAGTCGGAATATGATTATAACTTGCATTAATGATAATTCCTTGAATCGCTCTTGCATTGACACGTAAGCCTTGCTGATGTGTCATTGCCCAGAGAATAGAATTTGCCTTGAGGGACATTTTACTTTGTATATATAATAATAGATTATTATTATTATTATTATTATTATTATTATTATTATTATTATTCAAATTGCTTAAGTTGTTGAAGAACATGCTTCCAGAAGGCAATACATTGTCGGATCGTAACTATGAGGCGAAGAAGGTACTGTGTATGATGGGTATGAAGTAAAAAAAGATACACGCATGCCCTAATGATTGCATATTGTATAAGGGTGTTTATGAAGGGTTGCATGACTGCCCCAAGTGTCGGGTATCACGGTACAAAGTGAAGGATGGTGATTCTAGTTATGATGTGATCACAAAGGGTCCTCCTGCGAAGGTGTTGTGGTATCTTCCAATAATTCCAAGGTTCAAGCGATTGTTTGCTAATGTAAATACCGCAAAGAACATTTGATGGCATGCAGATGATAGGAAACGTGATGGAATGCTTCGCTATCCGGCTGATTCTGTGCAATGGGAGAGAATTGATAGTTTGTTTCCGGATTTCAGAATTGAGCCAAGAAACCTTAGGCTTGGACTTGCTATGGATGGAATGAATCCGTATGGTACCTTAAGTAGTATTCATAGTTCATTGCATGTTCTCCTCATAATTTACAACCTACCTCCTTGGTTGTGCGTGAAGCGCAAATACATGATGTTTTCTATGATGATTTACAGCCCAAAACAACCAGGTAATGACTTAGATGTTTATCTAAGTCCCTTGATTGAAGACTTCAAAAAGTTGTGGGTGGAAGGTGTTGATGTAGTTGATGGGTATTCTAATGAGACTTTCAAGATGCGTGCCATATTATTTTGCACCATCAATGACTTTCCAATATACGGTAACTTGTCCGGGTATAGTATTAAGGGGCATAAAGCATGCCCTATATGTGAAGAAGGCACATGCTTCACTCAACTGAAGCATGAGAGGATGATAGTTTACCTTGGCCATCAGAGATTTCTCAAACGTGATCAAGCATATCATAGATTGAAAATATCTTTTAACGGATGCCCGGAGAATGAACCTGCTCCGCCGGCCTTAAATGGAGAACAAGTTTATCAACGGGTGAAGGATATCAATATTATTTTCGGAAAGACCCAAAAGAAGGCTACGGAGAAAAACATATGGAAGAAGAGGTCTATCTTCTTTGATCTTTCATAATAGGGCAAACTTGATGTCAGACATTGTATTGATGTGATGCATGTGGAGAAAAATATGTGTGATAGTGCAATAGGGACGTTTCTCAACATTCAGGGCAAGACAAAGGATGGTGTGAATGCTCGTCTAAATTTGGATGCAATGGGTATATGAGAGCAGTTAACTCCAAAGTTAAAGGATGGTAAGCAGATATATTTGCCTCCAGCATGTCATACTTCAAAAAAATGAGATAATGAGTTTTTGTGAGTGTCTACGGGACGTTAAAGTGCCATAGGGTTACTGTTCAAATGTCAATAAGTTTGTCTCAATGAGCGATCTCATATTAGTTGGCTTAAATTATCATTATTGCCACATCTTGATGCAGTAACTACTACCCGTGGCTATTCGTGATTGTGCTCCTAGAAATGTTAGACATGCCATAACTAGGTTGTGCTTATTCTTCAATGCCATATGTAGCAAAGTCATTGATCCCGGGAAGTTGGATGAGTTGGAAAAAGAGGCTGCCATTATCTTGTGTCAATTGGAGATGTATTTTCCTCCTTTATTTTTTGACATCATGGTTCACTTAATTATTCATCTAGTGAGGGAGATTAGATTGTGTGGCCTTGTTTATTTAAGGTGGATGTACCCAGTTGAGCGATACATGAAGATCTTGAAAGAGTATGTGAAGAATCCACAATGTCCAGAAGCATCCATTGTTCAAAGGTATGTTGCAGAAGAAGCTATTGAGTTTTGTTCAGACCACCTTTCTGAAACGGAACCGATAGGGATTCCTAAGTCTCGTCATGAGGGAAGATGTGCAAATAAGGGTACACGAAGTGAAACTGTTACGGGCAAGGGTCGGGAGGAAGTGCTTCAAGCACATTTGTATATATTGAATAACACTGATGAAATTCAACCTTACTTATGTAAGCACAAAAGGAAAGTCAAGGAAGAAAACCCTCAAATGAACGAAAAGTGGTTGTTGAACAAGCATAACAAGACTTTGTTACAATTTATATTCAAATTCGTTTTCATTTGTAGTCTCATCAGCAAAATGGCGGCTAGGAGTGTTGATATTATGTAATGAAACATATGTTGAACATTCGCGAGTATTACTGATCATTGGGAGGAGGTAATTAATAGAATTTTAATAAGTTAGTTAAACTATGTTTTTTTTACTACTTAATGAGCTAATGTTTCCGTTTATCTTATATTATTTGAACTTGCAGACTTTCGACAATTCAGCTGCACTCTCTACAGAGGACAATCAGGACATAAAGGAGCGTTGGGCAAACTTCTTTCTTGAGTATACTAAAGATTATTTACATTAGATGTGTTTCTTCGAGTGTTCTAGTTTGTACATGTATTGAATAACATAACATGGTTGGATGACTTGTATATATAATATTATAGCTTGTTTGGCAGAGTTGGCTATTATACGAATGAATTTTGTTTTCTTCTTTTATATACATTCTCTCAATTGCATGTGCTTGATGAGATATTTGTATTTAGCTAGTTTAGTAAAGTCTAATAAATATATTATGTTGATTGGTTGCTGTTGAATTATTGGATTTTGTTGTCAAAATTGAGTACTAAATGAAAACAAGGAAGGGAAGAGCAAAAGAAACCGGCATTTTAAAAAAACATCACTTCTAACATTGGTTATGACCATAAATGATGCTAAAAGTACACATTTAACATTGGTTAAGACCATAACTGATGTTAAAAGTGACAATTTTAACATTGGTTTCCTTTACATCTTAACATCGGTTAAAAGTCATGCTTTCAACATCGCCTGTTTCAAGATCACCTACCCAACCGATGTTGAAAATCATTTTCAACCGACGTCAAAAGTCATATCTATAGTAGTGCTTCACTAAATGGATATTATGAGAAGCCTCCTAAATTATTAAATAGCTCATTGGTTATCTTAATTAAATTGCTAAGTGTATGTCAAATTATACACTATCCTATATAAGATTTAATATCATTAATTAGTTACTAGTGAAAATGAAATAAATAGCTACCACTAAAGCTAGTCAGAATTCAGTTAGGAAATATAAAGGCTAAATTAACCTTTTGGTCCCCAAATTGTTATTAAATGTTCAATTTGGTCCCCAAGTTTTTAAAATGTTCATTTTGGTCCCCTAATTCCTTAAACTTGTTTAAATAGGTCCTTCCGTCAAGTTGACTAATGGCGACGTCAAGTTGACCAAGGGACGACAATGAACATTTTAAAAACATGAGGACCAAATTGAATATTTTAAAACAATTTGGGGACCAAATTGAACATCTTAAAATAATTTGGGGGACCAAAATGAACATTTTAAAATAATTTGGGGACCAAAATGAACATTAAAATATTAAACTTAATGCCACGTGTCATTAGGTTTGACGTCGCCGTTAGTCAACTTGACGGAAGGACCTATTTGAACAAGTTTAAGGAATTAGGGGGCTAAAATGAATATTTTAAAAACTTGGGGACCAAATTGAACATTTAATAACAATTTGGGGACCAAAAGTGTAATTTAGCCAAATATAAAAGAGGAAAAATAGAGAAGTTTCTTGAGAATGTGTGTAAAGTGAATATACATGGGTAGGTGTTTTTTTTTTTTGTGGGTTTTTTAGTCTAACCATTTTGTGGGTTTAATTAACACTTCAACGTATATATATTTTATGCTTGTAAAAGACCTGGTTTAGTGAGTTTTGGGCAGACCTGTGCTCTATACATATCCAGAGTAGCCCGTTGAGGATTGGGCCATTTTGAGCAGACCCATTAAAGGCCCAATTTATATCAATTTTGTAAATTGTTAGTCTTCCTTTTTGCAGGTTAAGTTATTCGAGCTTGCCATCAGGCTATATCTTTCATATTTTTATACTTATAGTTTAAAGATGTCAATTTAAATAATTAGTTAAATTAAATTGCATAACTTAAATTAATTATATGGAAATATTTTAAGTTGATTGTTAAAATAAACAATGTTTGCTTTGCAATGTATATTTTATTTTTGCTGTTTGAATTAATTTAAACATTTGGCTCTATTAATACATGCCATTTGGTTAAATAAATTCATATATAATTACATTTAATTTAGAATTACCAATTTTGGTTACGATTAATGATATCTCTCGTTTTTTATACTGGTTTTTAATTTTTTAGCTTTATTAAAAAAAAATAGCATCAGGGGTGTTCATAGATTGGATTTGATTGGTTTTAGCTAATATTTTAGAGTGAATTTCATCATTAAATTTTGTTGAATGCTTGATTTAACCCAAATTAGATTTTGTTTTCCTATTTTAATTACTTTAGAGTCAATGTGTGCATTTAATTGATTTTAATTAGAATTTAATTGATTTTCTCAAGATTTTCTTATTTTTATTTTTAGGAAAGGACAAACAAAAAGGATTGCAATTAAGTTGAAGATTGCCAAGTAAATTGCGACGGCCCACATGATGGATTTGAATCCAAATCAATTTGGATTTGGATTATTATGATTAAAAGATAATTCAGTTGGCATTGAGATAAAAGATTGGATCCAAATCAATTTGGATTTGGATAATAATTGCCTATCACAACAATAAAGGATATGATAAGATTTGACAATTAATTTGGAGATATTAATTTGGCAATTAGTTTGGAAGATTGAAGCCATTAAAGAATATCAATCATGGAATGGAATTGATATTGAAGATAAGAAAAAGATTTGACTTTGACAAAATAATGTAACATGAATGCTATGGACTTGGTCAATGTTTGCTTGGAGACTTAAAGTTGAAATTGGAATTTGAAAGTCCAAGAGGTTGGACCAGCGTGAAGCTTTAGTGAAGGCAAGATCAATATTTGAAAAATCAATTGCCATTAATTGGTTTGGGACCCATGAGAAGTTAATGATTATCAGGAGCATGAATTTAGATTTGGTTTTGGTAAATTGCTAATCCAAAAATCACGTGAAGCAAAATACATATCTTTTAGCAAATTGATTACAATTGAAACTTGGTGATTTGCAAGGAAACCTGGGACCCACACGTCATCAATTTGGATTGAATTAAAATATTGGAGATTCAATTGGCAATATAAAAAGACCAAGGGAGTAGCGTGAAAAGGAGAGCAGAAGAGGGAGGAGCGCCTTACAGCATCGCTGCAACACAGTGAACAGTCCGCGAGAGGAGTCCCATAACCGCTAGTCCAGTACCGCCTAGGCCACACAGTGAAATTTTCAAAGGAGTTTTCTTTTCTTCTTGTTATTTCTTTTATGGCTGAGTAGTTGTTTTGTTTCTAGGATTGGGCAATGCTCTTTGACATTATTATGATGAATATTTGATCTTTCTCTTTTGTTAATGTTTGATTCATTGATTTGATGCTTATTGTGTTTTATACATGTGAATTGATTGATCACCTTTTTGCATGTCTTAGATATTCTAAGGACGAATTTAGCGGTCAACTTAGGTATCGGATCTATAGGAATTGAACTTAGGACTTAAATCACGAGAGTTAGAAGCGGTCCTTCGAGGGTTCATTGGATTGTCACAAACCTTAATGAGTTCAATTTAAATACAATTATCACGAGAGTAGATGTTGGTTTAATTGGGCACGGTTCTTGTATCTCGAGAGGGAACATTAACTAAGTTAGGATGATTCACCTTCAATTGAGTTAGATATTAACAAAGTTATAATCAATTAGGATTCATAATTGGTCATTGCGGTAGTGCCGATCCGGGAAGCTCTCTTCTCATATTTAAAAACCCAAAAATATTTGATTTATTTTATTGTTTCTTTTATTTCCTTGAAATATATTCACACTTATTTCTTAGTCTAAAATAGTTGTTTAATTTGTGAAGTGCTACTTGGTTTCCCAATCCCTGAGTTCGATACTCGGTTTCTCACCATTTTATTATTACTTGCTTCAATCCGGTACACTTGCCAGAGCCTATCAAGTTTTTGGCGCCGTTGCCGGGGATTGACACTGCCAATATCATTAATAACAAAGAAGACAGCTACTTTAGACAATTTTTTTTTCCTATTTTGTATATATTTAATCTTTTCTTTTGAGTTTTGTTTGTGTTAGGTAGATGCCACACATAGACCATTGTTTCTATCTAAACAGGGAATCTCAAATTGATTGGATCGTGCTTGATTGTATTGTTGATAAGCATGTGAAGATATACTCCAAGGAGGAATGGAGATCCTATTTGTCATCCTTACAACCACCACCAGACATTAAGTTAGATCCCGAGGTGCTGGAATCACTTTGGGATATAGATGTTCAATGTTTGATCCAGAGCATAGAGCGTAGCAAGGAGGAATTTAGTGCCATGATTCAAAGGCATAAAATGCGCAAGAAACATTCTCAATTGGTAGCGGAGATGCTAAGTAACAACTTTCAGAGGTTAGAAGAGCGAGCTGGCGAATTTTCTAAATTGCTAGCAGAAAAGCCGCATGAGACTCAAATTGAAGAGAATGTTGTTGCCAATATGTACTTAAATGAAGATGATGTCATAGGGGAAGATGATTTAAGAGGAGAGGATCATGAAGATGAGTGCAAGGAGGAATTATCCCCCATTATTCCTTTGCAAGGGACGATTAAGAAGAATCATGTAGAAAACTCTTCCTTCACCATTCCTATTGAGGACCCTAGAAATCCTGAGTTAGATAAATATGTTGGTTTGCATGCATATGTGGATGTTACAAAGTTAGTGCCTACAATTTGTCTATCACATTACTTAGTAAAAATACCAACTTTGGAGTTCAAGTCATTGCCTGAGAATTGGGAGTTTTCATCAACAGCGGCAAAGGCTCTAAGGTCGCCTCAAAAAGTTATGGTTCATATGTGTGTGAGTCTTGTATTGGTAAGCTTGAAGGGATTTGATTGAATTTAGCATAGATGGATTGCATAAAAAAAAAATTGATTTTTGATGATTTCCCCTAATGATTTGAAAATTGAAAATTGATCCCCATGAAAATTGAAAATTGAACTTTGAGAAATTTTGTTGTGATTGCATGACATATGATAAGTTTGGGGTGAAGGGGTGCATACATCAGGGATTGCATCTCAGTCAAACAATTTGCGAAAAATGTCCAGATGAGGAATTTGAGCGTCCAACATTATTTTTAAATTGTGTGAATCACTTTTAAATTGCACTTTCCCGAATTTGCTTGAATCTCTTCATAGTTTGCATGTTTATATGTTTGCATCAAATGATCTAGGCAATTTTCTTTAAAATAGCTACTTGGCCTAAAAAGAACCATCCCTAATGCATGTTCCCTAGTTAGCCGCATTGAGCCTAATAGCCTATTGTTTCTTGATGACCTTATGTTATAAGCCAAAAATCCAGAAAAATCATGTTAACCCAATCTTAGGATTTAGGAGAGCATGGATGCTTAGCAAGATAAAGGTTGTAGGAAATAAGTTTGGGGGTGGCTACAAGGGTTTGATGTATTATTTTGGGTTGAGAAAAAGAAGGAAAAAAAAAAATAAGGGTTGAAGCCAAAGGCACAAAGAAAAAGAAGAAAAGTACAAAAATGCCAAAAAGGGCAAAATAAAAGGGTGTCAAAGGAAATAGGTTGTAGCCACCCAAAGTGAAAATATGAAAAAAAAAAATAATGAAAAAAAAATGAAAAAGAAATTGGAAAAAGGAATAAAAGTGGAAAGTCAAGGTGTAAAAATGTTCAGGCTCTCTTAATTCCTAAGGACTTAAAACTTAGTACGTTTGTATATCCTACCTTTAACTAGGCCCCATTACAACCTTTAAAAGACCTTTTGATGATGCATACATGTTTTCGTGGGAACTATTTTTTTTAGATGAAAATCAAATTCATGGAAAGTGCTCTTAAAATATGAAATTGAGTGAAAGTTGATATCCCAGACAAACTGAGCGAATGGGTGAAATACTATATGCCTTTGTGAGGAAAGCAATTGTTTGAAATTGTTGATCTCCCTTTTTGCGTGTAACTTGAATCCTTTGCTCAGATTGATGATTGCACTTATGATGAAATTATCTTTGTTTGAAGTAAATGAATTTGGGGATTACTATAATGAAATAGGGGTAAACATTGATTGAAATTGTAATGGAAAATTTTTTTGCATGAACCAAATGTAAGGTTTGATTGAATCCATTGAGCTTGCCAAGTTTTGAGTCTTTTTTATTTTTAGTTTGCTTGAGGACAAGCAAAGTTTAAGTTTGGGGTATTTTGATAATCCGCTGGCTTATCATGTTTTAGCTAATATTTTAGAGTGGATTTCATCAATTAAATTTTGTTGAATGCTTGATTTAACCCAAATTAGATTTTGTTTTCCTATTTTAGTTATTTTAGAGTTAATGTGTGCATTTAATTGATTTTAATTAGAATTTAATTGATTTTCTCAAGATTTTCTTATTTTATTTTTAGGAAAGGACAAATAAAAAGGATTGCAATTAAGTTGAAGATTGCCAAGTAAATTGCGAGGGCCCACATGATGGATTTGAATCCAAATCAATTTGGATTTGGATTATTATGATTAAAAGATAATTCAATTAGCATTGAGATAAAAGATTGGATCCAAATCAATTTGGATTTGGATAATAATTGCCTATCACAACAATGAAGGATATGATAAGATTTGACAATTAATTTGGAGATATTGATTTGGCAATTAGTTTGGAAGATTGAAGCCATTAAAGAATATCAATCATGGAATGGAATTGATATTGAAAATAAGAAAAAGATTTGACTTTGACAAAATAATGTAACATGAATGCTATGGACTTGGTCAATGTTTGCTTGGAGACTTAAAGTTGAAATTGGAATTTGAAAGTCCAAGAGGTTGGACCAGCGTGAAGCTTTAGTGAAGGCAAGATCAATATTTGAAAAATCAATTGCCGTTAATTGGTTTGGGACCCATGAGAAGTTAATGATTACCAGGAGCATGAATTTAGATTTGGTTTTGGCAAATTGCTAATCCAAAAATCACGTGAAGCAAAATATATATCTTTTAGCAAATTGATTACAATTGAAACTTGGTGATTTGCAAGGAAACCTGGGACCCACACGTCTTCAATTTGGATTGAATTAAAATATTGGAGATTCAATTGGCAATATAAAAAGACCAAGGCAGTAGCGTGAAAAGGAGAGGAGAAGAGGGAGGAGCGCCTCACAGCATCGCTGCAACACAGTGAGCAGTCCGCGAGAGGAGTCCCATAACCGCTAGTCCAATACCGCCTAGGCCACATAGTGAAATTTTCAAAGGATTTTTCTTTTCTTCTTGTTATTTCTTTTATGGCTGAGTAGTTGTTTTGTTTCTAGCATTGGGCAATGCCCTTTGACATTATTATGATGAATATTTGATCTTTCCCTTTTGTTAATGTTTGATTCATTGATTTGGTTCTTATTGTGTTTTATCCATACGAATTGATTGATCACCTTTTTGCATGTCTTAGATATTCTAAGGACGAACTTAGCGGTGAACTTAGGTATCGGATCTATAGGAATTGAACTTAGGACTTAAATCACGAGAGTTAGAAGTGGTCCTTCGAGGGTTCATTAGATTGTCACAAACCTTAATGGGTTCAATTTAAATACAATTATCACGAGAGTAGATATTGATTTAATTGGGCAGGGTTTTTGTATCTCGAGAAGGAACATTAACTAAGTTAGGATGATTCACCTTCAATTGAGTTAGATATTAACAAAGTTATAATCAATTAGGATTCATGATTGGTCATTGCGGTAGTCTCGATCATGGAAGCTCTCTTCTCATATTTAAAAACCCAAAAATATTTGATTTATTTTATTGTTTCTTTATTTCCTTGAAATCTATTCACACTTATTTCTTAGTCTAAAATAGTTGTTTAATTTTTGAAGTGCTACTTGGTTTCCCAATCCCTGAGTTTGATACTCGGTTTCTCACCGTTTTATTATTACTTGCTTCGATCCGGTACACTTGCCGGAGCCTATCAACCATTTATGATTTAGGATGATTTTTGATTTTTCTCATCCTTCCACCGCACCAGATCTCCGACTCCCATTTGCCCCCAAACATCACGATGACAGTGTTCAAGGAAGAAAAATACTTTTTTTTTTTTTTTTTGGTACAGTAGGAAAGAAACAACACAACAAAGCTAGCTAAAAGACTGAAATAAAGGCATATCTCTCATGAGCAGAGCACCCATGTCTCCAGGAGGCTGCGGCCAAGGTCTCCAAGGGATGCCCCAAATACCTAATCTCATTTAGGTTTCAAAGATTGGGTTCACTAAATTTTAAAATAAAAATAATAAACAAATACGGTTTAATTACGACCCAAATACGTAACCTCATTTAGCTATAATAAAGAAACAATGATACAAATACAAGGAAATATCAGTATTATACTTAGGTGACCATATATGCTGACTTGTCAAATGAAATCATACTATTGGCTAGCCAAAATAGAGCAAGGTTTACTAGGTGGAATTTTCCCTTGTACTAAAGCCTGGTTACTGGTTAGTGGTCACGAACTACGACAAATAAAGGCAACCCGCATTCCTTGTTGGACCTTCAATTTCAGGGCCTCTACAGCTCCATTTTGGCTTCAAGATTCCTATCTTCCAAAGCACTCCAAATTATCTTGATCAAGGGCCCAAAAACCTAGTACATGCATACCAGAAACTTGGCAAGCAGTCAACTGAAAGTAAAAATTCAGCTTTAAAATTTTTTTTTGAAAGGCCAAAGATGAATAACATTAATTTTATATCCTTTGTTAGGGAATTGTTAGTAATTAGTATGTTATGTTAGTGGGGGGTTGAACTCATGACCTCCTTATCACTCCAAATCCTATGTTCCTCCCCTCAAACCAACCTACTATATCCCTCTTTAATTGATATATATTGTCAATATAAATATTTTATATTGTTAGCAAATCATAAATTGTAATATCATGAAAAATGTTTGACTCTTATCTTAAATGCAAGTCACCTATACCATGATCTGTTATTGGTTTATAACGTAAAAATTTTATATTAACATTGCATAGCAATTTAATTCAGTTTTTTTTTCTCCTAAAAACATTTAAAGATATAAGATTAAGGGGTGATTCCCATCAAAACATCGGATACAAGTCGTTGTCCGAAAAAATGATGTCTTGGTATTCTCTACCAATCAAAAGCTGAGAATGTGCATGAGTATTAATGAATTATAATTTTATTTTATTAAGTAGCAAATTATCATTGGTGAGCGACACAAAATGTAACAGGAAAGTGAGACAGATGATCTTCGTCCAAAAAGGTCATGCATTGTTACACTTAATTATCATTTATTAGCCTCAGCCCTCAAGCCTGAATTAAGTTTAATATACAGCATTGTTACGTAGCACGAAAACATGATATCCAGAAGGAAAAAAAAGCATGCGTGAATGACATGATCAGGACAACTTGGGAACAGTTGCAGAAAGCCAATTTGAAAACAACCTATTACTGTTCCATGGTATAGACGCAAAACAAAAACTATACTACTAATTACTTAATAAGAAGCCCCAAAACAAAAATTATAATACTGATTACTCTGCCTACACTGGTCAAATAAGATCTATTAGCACTGGGTTCTAACTGTTCATACCAGCTCCATAGCCTGAAATTCTGGGACCAATCTTAGAAGTAAGAAGCCCTTGTGCATTATTCTGATTCGTAAGTTAATTTCATCCAACGTGTAGGTCGATGCATTACATTTGACTGATTAATAATCTTAAGCATTATGTATACCATAACAGCTATATTTTGACTTCAAATTAAACTGAGATCCAATCTTTTGCTTGTCTTTTACTTTGTTTAGTTTTTAGCTTCAAACACGGAATTGATTGTCGTGAGATAACTCAGCACGTTCACCTGAGGGCAAGTGGCTTCATCTTTGGACTTCGATACGTGGGTTGTATACCATTCCTTTTTAAAATGGTTGTCAAATCAAACTTATTTGTGTGTTTGATTCCACGAGATAAACTCACCGAAATGATTTTATCTTTTGTCAAACATGATTTTAGTATAAATGAGGTATTTGATTATTATCAGACATAATTGATTTTGCATTCAAAAATGATTTTTGACTAAAAGGTGCAAAAGTTAGCTTTTGCAGTTGAAAAATTTATACCAAATTTGATATCAAACTTGTTTGTTTTCAAAATAAAAATATTCAAACATAAATGACTTCACTTCAAAATCAATTATAACCAAATCAATTTTATAAAGACAATTTTATTCAAAATCATACTTATCAAACATTTGTCCAAATACTGACTTAATGCTTATTTAGCCAATTCGTTCATCCTATTGTTAACTAAATCTAAGTCCTATATTGATCTTTGAACTTTTGAAAAAATTCAAACAGATTGTTCTAACTTTAAAAAGTTGTAATTAGGATGTTAAATTTATAAAAGTTTGTATTAAATTTCTCATTTATATCTTCGTTAGATTTTTTTTAGTTTCCATAATGACTTAGTCACTCATGCATTGGGAATCCCTTAAACTTTATAAAAATATTCAAATAAATCCTCATTTTAAAAAAAAAAATTAAGTAGATTCCTATACTTTTGAAATATATATGAAGAAATCAACTATAATTATATAGTTTAAAAATCTAATTACAAACTTTTAGAAATCAATTTTTTTTTTTTTCAAAAAATTCAGGAAACAGAGTAATTAAACCAAGTTACAAACTTCTCTAAAATTCCATGCACTTAGATCATGATTTACTCACTAAATTCATGTACCTACTAAGGAAAGGAAAAGCCAAATTATCAACCAGTAGAAGAGCTCAAAGAGCAACATCCGAGAATTAATTAATTAAAATTTCATTGTCAACATCCTTTCCATTATTGATTTTGTTGGCTTTTGGTTTCTTGTAAGGTTAAAAAAATGGTGGCCAAGTGGACTTCCCCATCATGGAGTCCCAGAGAGTTGTGTGTTTTCTTTATCCTCTGTGAGACCATCTCCTTTCACACTATCACGGGTATCTTTTCAACAATTGCCATATAATATTAGCCAACTTAATTATCACAGCAACCCTTGTTAATATTCCTTTTCCATGTTTAATCTTAATTAGTATGTTTAATCTTAAAACAGATTCCCCAACACAAACAATTTAGCTAGAAATAGAAGCAACACAGTTGAAAATTTAAACAGAATTCAACATATCACATTCTCAAAACTATATCCTATTATGCTGGGCAGAATTAAGGTACCATCCAAACATAGTTATAATGGGTTAAGTTCAGCAATCACTTAACTAATTGAGATTACTACTCACATGAATCTTTAACAAGTGCATATTTGATTTATGGTTGAGAAGCTACAAACTTACGTTTGAGACAAATTATCTATAGAATTTCTTTGGGGTAGATATACTTTTAGATCCAAAAGTACATTTGCAACGATAAACTAAACGTAGCCTAAACAGAAAACAAAAGAACAGGAAATGTTAGCAAAACAAGCCAAATTCTTATACTAAATAAAGGGATCATCATGCTAGCATCTTACAACACCACAAGCACTACATTAAACTGCTACATGCAACTGTTCTTCGTATCTAATACTAATACCATGGTCCCAAAGGGCACTCTGTTGTTTACAGGAGAACTTGGATTCTCTCTTGTATAACAAACAAGAATCCCCAATCAAAATGATATAATCAAATAATTAACATAAAACTCTACAACATGCTAGAATATCCTCTAGATAACATAATCAGACCACTCAGAAATATGTGAAGTATGGTCCATAGTGAAGCTAGGAATCTTATCCAATTTGATAGGGTTGTCCTTCCCTCCAACCAATTTAGCTGGGTTCCCTACTGCAGTAGTCCTTGGAGGCACTTCCTTAAGCACCACTGAACCAGCACCAATCTTAGCCCCATCACCAATCTTAATATTCCCTAAAATACAAGTTCCTGCACCTATAAGCACCCCATCACCAATCTTAGGGTGCCTATCCCCAGAAACCTTACCAGTACCTCCCAAAGTGACATTATGCAAAATTGACACATTATTCCCAATAACTGCTGTCTCACCCACAACAAGCCCAGTTGCATGATCCAGCAAAATCCCACCTCCAATCTTGGCTCCTGGATGGATATCCACTGCAAAAACTTCAGAAACCCTGTTCTGAATCAACAGTGCCAAAACCTTCCTTCCTTGTAACCACAATTTGTGAGCCACCCTATGAGCTTGACATGCCAAGAAGCCTTTGAAATTCAACAAACAATGCACATAGCTTATGCAAGCTGGGTCTCTCTCCTTAACTGCTCTAAGATCATCCTTCACAGCATCCATGATATCTTGATTATCCATCAAGACCCCAACAAAAAGATCAAAAAGGGTGCTGCTAGGAAGGCTCAAACTGCTCAATTTTATAGAGATGTGATTGGCTAAAGCACTTTCCAATGATTTATGACACAAAATTGAGCTGAAATAGTAGCTAGATAAAATCGGTTCCTTTTCCAAATCTAACCTTGCTTCCTCCTGCATCTTCAGCCACAAATCAACCGCAACCTCAACCTCAACCTCAACCTCATCCTTATCTTCATCCTTATCCACTTCCTCCACAACCGTACGTGTGTGAAACGCATTCTCACGATTCTTGCAAATGGGCACGGAGGTAACACGATCAGAAAAACTGGGTCGGCAGAATTTCACGTAGTTGAAGGAATGATCATCGGGTTGGGGCCTGTTTGGCTTTCGGGAAAGTGGGGTTGAAGCATCAACACAAGTAGCCATGGGAAAATAAGGGTGAATTGCGTGCAAAGGTAGGAACTTTAGATGGAGAAGAAAAATGGGTGTCAATGGCTTTCGTGATGGAGTGAAAGGGGAAGTCTTATATAAGGGGGAAGTAAGGGGGCAACCTAGAACCAGAAATTTCATGGAAAATTGGTGATTTTCCGGGAAAATAATAATTTAATTTAAAAATAGGACTATAGGAGAGGGTTAAGAGAAAATGAAAATAAATAAATAAATAAATAAATAAATAAATAAATAAATAAATAAATAAATAATAAGAAAGTGATTTTATTTGTTTGTGGTTGATGATTGATGAATGAATGTGATTCGTGAAGCGCTGGTCCTGGTCTTAAGGAGGACACACCACAACATCAACATCATTTTATTATTATTATAAACACTGTAAAAGATTATTTGCGTAAAAGTTATGTTATTGGAACATTTAAAAAGTATATGTGATATTGTATGTATTTATTTTTATTTCTCGCTCACTTTATAAAAGGGATACCGTATGGTTTTTGCAATTTGTTGCCGTGTATGTATATTGATTTTTTTTTTTTAACAAAATGTATGTATATTGATTTTAGAATATATAGAAAATAAAATAAAATTAAAAGGTATGAATCGAGTGTGACGAGGATATGCCACTCGAATTTTGGGATTATTCTTTTATTTTATCCACCTTATGGATATGCTGTTTCTTGTGCGGTTATTATTATAAAATAAAAAGATAGGGTGACAGTCTTTTTTACTTTATTATTTTTAAAAGCACTTATAAAGAAATTAAAAAAGAAAATTTTTATATGAAAATTATATATTTAATATATTAATAAATGATGTATTTAATTTTTAATTATAAGAAATAAATCTTTTTTCAATAGAATATATATTTAAGGCTAAATCCCTATTTTGGTCCCTTATCTTTATTTTAGTTTTCATTTTGGTCCTTTATCTTTTTTTTGTTCCGTTTTGGTCCCCTATCTTTCAATCGTTAACTTATTTTGGTCCCTTCCGTCAGTCTGCCGCCATCAGTCGCCGGATCCGCCACTGTCGCTGGAATCTCGTCGGAATCTGGGTTTTAGAGAGAGAAAATCTCGTTTCTCTTCTTCCTTCTTCCTCTTTCTTCCCCTTCCTTCTTCCTCCTTCCTCTCCCCTTCCTTAAATCCCATTGATGTTGTCACTGTTTCGTGGAGGGAGGATGAAGAAGAGGAAGAAGGAAGAAAGAGGAAGATGGAATAAGGAAGGAGAGAGAGAGAGAGAGAGAGAGAGAAATTTTTTCTCTATAATTATAGTATTCCCTTTTGAATATGACACACTTTCCAAAAATAGTCTCCTCTCAATGAGAAATGTGACTATCTACTATCAATCATTTTTATATTTTATTTTTAAATACATCTCTAAATGTACTAATTAATTGTTTTAACTATCAAATATGCTGATAACTTAGTTAAGGTTCATTTGTTTTATATTTTTAAAAAAATTGATTTTAAAAAATTAAGGTTAAAAAAATTAATTTGTGTTTAGTAATTATATTTTAAAAATGAGTTTCGAAGAATTAGTTTTGTTTGGAGTATTTAGTAAAATCACTTTTAAGGTGTAAATATAAAAAATTTTGTGGATCTCACACCTAGGATCATTTCTATTCAATGAAAAAGTTAGGAATTCTTGCTTCCCTTAAAATCAATTCTAACCAACCTAAAATTTACTTTATTGGACGTAAAATTTAAAACAAATATATTCAAAATTTCAAAATCACTTTCACCGGAAGCAAACGTGATTTTGGACAAACCAAAATCTAAATCAAACAACCACTTACTTATTTCTATTTAACTTCCTCCTAATTAATTTTTCATTTCTAGGATAAAATTTCAAATTAATTGTTATCATATTTTATTCAAATTATTAAAAAAATTATTATGTTTTTAAAATTGATTTTTTGGTAACCATGACATAGGTACGAAGTATCCACCACTGTTAGCAGTGACTAATCTTCATCGGGGAACCTGCTAGGCACACAAGATAGGTTCTCCCATTTCAACCAGGTTTTCTCCATACACAAGAGCTAGAACTCGAATCCCTGACCACTTGGTTAAGGTGCCCAAGTCCCTTACTACTTGGACCAACTACCGTTTTTAAAATTGATTCAACTACTGATTATCAGTTTCAATTTGCCTATATTTTATTAAATAGAAACTCTATAAAATTATTAGTTCAATTACAATATTCTAATTTTTTTTTCAAATATATAATGCTTTGTTAACATTCAATTATCATTTATAGTATATAACTATATATTTTTTTGGTTGTTTCCTATCTAACTAATATAACAAGTGTCGAAACTGAAATGGAACAAAATAACACTAGAAAGCGGGGTTGAATAGTGTTTTCACAAATTAGAGTTTTCAAGCACAAAACAAAATTCAGTGCAGATAATACGCTTGGTCACAGACGCCTTTTTAAGCAAACTGAATAGCAGCTATTAATACTCCCCAGTTAGTTACCAAGATAGTTTAAATAAACTGAATATTAAAGTAAAGAGCTAAGGAAAGAAAGTACCCAGAGATTTATCTTGGTTCACCCACAATCTTTGGGCTACATTCAGTTCTTGGCTTCACCAAGATTTAACACTATAACTGATTAATGTTACAGACGAGTATTATTTGCACACCTAGCCTCTCCAAGCTTAACACAAGTATTGTTTTCACACCTAGCCTCTTTAGGCTCAACACAAGTATTCTTGAAACAAGCCTCTTCAGGCTCAGAGAGTTTGAAGGTTGTTTGAAGCACAACTTCGGTATTACAATAGCAATCTAACCAAATAACACTTCCAGGAGTGAATATGAATTTAAGATCTGGTAAGTTGCAAATAAGTTATTCTCTAAATGATTTTGAGCTTGGAGAGAAGATGATGAGAGTGATGAGAGCTTTCAGCTTTTTATATTCATTTTCCTTCAGAGTATGTTGAATGTTGTAGCTTTTCTAGTTGTTCAACTCTTTTCTATATTCTCATCTCTGCTGCTTCAAGTCTTCGACTTCTTCAATTTATACTTGAGCACAAGAGATCCGTTGAGATGTAATCATAGGACCTAGTTCTTTATCCTTTGTATAATAGCCGTTCTGACTTGGTAATAAATGCTAAAGAACTTTGGAAATCCTTTGGTTGACCACAGAGCATAGCAGATACGCTTTCTTTGCTTTGGGCAGTGTTACTTTCCTCATTTGTGCAACACTTAGAAATGCTCAGATAAAGTAGCCTTTCGTTTTATTGCATAAGAGACATTTTTGCAGCATTGCCTTTTTGTCTTTTCTTCTTTCTTTTGATCTCGATAAAAGACAAGAAATAGATTAATATACTCCTTTCGAGTTAATTAATCCTTTCTTTAATCAAACCACTTTCATCTAGAATCCAAGCAATTTCTTCAAAAAGTATTTCCTTCTTTTGAACGTTGCTTCATCCATAAGAGATAAACCGTAGCTTCATAGTGCAATGCTTCACGTCTTTCAAGCCAGAGATATGAGCTTGAACATTCTTCAAGTTCATCGAGTATTTCTGACAACAGTGAATTTCTTGATTCTGATAGAAGGCCAGACACATTTTGATATGATCAGACGCTTCTTGATCTGAGTCTTTAATGAAAATCTAGCTTGTAATCTTGATCCATCTTCTTTCATCTTTCTTCAGAAGATTTGTGTTTTAAATCTTTTGTTGCTTCGAGGAGCATTTGATCAGTGTGTAGCTTTTAGACAACTTCTTGATATTCCTTTTTTCGAAAATAGACATGTGCAAAAGAAATCTTTGAATAGATCATTTTTTGACACAGTCTTCTTACGAACAACTATTTGAGTTGATGATGTGCTATCATCATCTTTCGATCTTGCGGATGCTTGATTAGGAGTGACATTTTGTCTTCTTGCTTCGAATTGCTTATCATTGTCTTGTTTCTTGCTACTTAATATTTTGGAGACAAGGAGTCTGAGATATGATATTGGTCTTAGTTTTAGCTTGAGTCTTTCTTCAGACGCTTTGTTCTTAGTTATGCCTTGAGATCAGACACATATACATATGCTTTGATCTTTTAGTATCATTTAGTTGAATTGTCCTGCTAAGACAATGTTCTCTTTCTGCACAACTAAAGTAGATGATTAGCAATACTCACACAGTTCAATTAAAATCATTTTCTAAATGTTTGGGTTCATCAAAACACACACGGGCTAACCGGAGTATGAGTCAGACACGTGACAGAGTCAAACGTATTGTGACTTAACATTCTCCCTCTTTTTTACGATGACAAACATGTCGTATGATTTTATATTGAACATAAGCAAATATACATAATATAATGAAGATGAGACATCAGCATATTCATTTAAAGCATAATAAAGACATAGATACAATTTTTTGTTTCTTTATTCTTTTTTAGAGCATTTAGAGACCCCCCCTAAACATATGCTATTCTTTAAAAGAATTCTAACTTACTTACATACTTTTGTTCTCTTAAAATTCATATTTTCTTAAAAACATATTTTATTCTTTCTCCCCCTTTTGGCATTATTAAAAAGGTAAGTACTTTGGTACTTAGGGAGGTACTTTGGTACTCTATTTTGAAAAGGATCTTTCTGTTGGAGATAAAAGATCACACATAGAGATATTCGATACCATTGCATTTATTATATCAACAAATAGCAAATGCAAATAACTCAATCAAGAAAGATTCAATCATAGATAATCAAAAAGATTAGAATGGGTCCAAAAAGCTCAATCATAACACAGATTTAGAAAACTTAATAAAAAGACCAAAAAGATATAAGTTTAAATTTGTTGAAGATCATCATAGAGAGACTTGTTTAATCAATTCATCTTCTAAAGAATTTTATAGAGAAGATCCAC
The DNA here is from genome assembly GCA_035048595.1 of Echinosophora koreensis. Classification (NCBI taxonomy): domain Eukaryota; kingdom Viridiplantae; phylum Streptophyta; class Magnoliopsida; order Fabales; family Fabaceae; genus Echinosophora; species Echinosophora koreensis. Next base: position 559,200 of record JAPCYP010000144.1, read on the forward strand.
AACCACTTTCATTTCTTGCCTAACACCACGGAGTTCTGATCTTACTACCGGGTCACACACATTAGATGGATTTGATTCAGTTGCTTGTTCTTCTGCTTGCTCAGAGTGCTCATGAGGGTTTTCAGTGAAAAGAATCAAGTGGGGTAGGTGCTGCTTCAACCATTGTCAGACCTTCATTCATAGCTTCATCATAATTATCATACCATGGTAGAAGGATAGAATTTGCAGATGGTACTGATGCAGACACATCTTCAGAGATAGTAAGGAGTTCTGAGGCATTGTTAGCCAAAACAGATTCGACAAGCTGATCTCTACTTATTGTTTCTCTTTCTTCCACTTTGATCTCTTCATCAACATCCTCAGATGAGTCATCCAAAACAATTACTTCTTCTTGGTCATTCATTTCCTCATCAAATTCCAGAAAGAAATGATCTGATACTGGAACTCTGGATCCATCAAAAGGTTCGGGAGCAAACTTTGGTCCAGAAGCATTAATCAGAGAGGGTACGACAACTGACATACTTGCAGAAGGGGGTTCAACAAACTCGACATTTTCATAGGGACTTAATGAGGGGAGTTCAGAGAGAACATCCGAGACAGTCAAAGACTTTATGTTCATCAGACTCAAATAATTACTTGATACAGAGATACTTTCAACAATAGAACAGAAACAATTATGCAAAAAGCATAACGATATGAATAAATGCAAAAGGGGTAAGGCTTCAGACAAGTCATTCTCAACAATAGGAGTTTGACGCCACAAACTTAACCTGTTAATAATGGAATGAGTAATGACAGAATAAAAAAGACTTTATGTTGACCTAGAGGGTGGAAAGGGTTCCTCTTCATCTTTCTCATAAACAATGAAGTCTTGCAGCCAGTTAATCAAAAATCTTGGCCCAGCACAACAGAAAAAGAATGTGTTTTCTAGAAGTGAAACTCTAGGACTATTAGTGATCTTGAAAGATAGCTTCTATATAAAGGGTAGAGAGGCAGGGGTTTGGAAGGTCCTTCATACCGGAAATGCTGTAAGGCAATAAACTCAATCCTGTCAACATAATCTAGTCTACTCCGCACAAACTCAATGCTGGTTTACCAGTATGAGCTGTTCAAAATGTGTGAACATGAAACCATAGATCAAATGTTTGGTAGGTTTCAAACTAACACAAATGGTTTGAGATCTCTTCGAAAAACATATGAGAACAAAGAGCATGTCAGAAAAATTTTGAGAAGCTTGCCCAAGCAGTAGAGACCCAAGTGTTAGAACCAAAGTGGTTTTGGCTTAAATAATCTCTTAATTTTTTATGTTAACAAAAATGTTAAATTTGTATAGCAAAGTATTGTCAAAGATCTAACTTGTTTGATTGAAGGCTTTCAGGATTTATAAGTTGTGATAAGAAGAGGAAATTTTTCTTACAGTTGCAGTATCGGGTCTATTTCTCAAATTCTAGACGAGTCTTCAAAACAATGGTAAAATTCTGAGTCTATGAAGTTATCGCTAGACGAGGCCTTAAAAAATTGGCTAAAGTAATAAATGCTAGACGAGTATCTAAGTCTAAGAAAAGAGTAGTAGACGAGTAAAAAAAATATTCCAGCAAAAATAGCAAGTCCAAAGACTTGATAATAGACGAGAAGTCATACTAGACACCACGTCAGCAGACGAGCTATTGAGAATAGAAGACTTGGAACTAGACAAGAGTCTTATAGAAGCAGTATCAATAGACGAGCCCGCTTTATTGATAAGATACTTTTGCACGACCAAAGTCCTGCGCGTCTACTAGCTAGTAAAAATGAACCCGTCTACTATAAGCGTATTTATTTCAAATGATTGTATATTGAATTCAAAGGAATATATGTCTCTTTCTCTTACTGCTTCATCTGTTAACTCTTTGTTTCTTGAGATTAGAAACATAGTACCATCGAGAACATAAACTTTTGTACTCTGTCACCTATATTGCTGTAAAGTTTAAACCAAGTACAAAGAAGGAAAGTCAGAAAGCAACCTTCGGTACAATAGGGAAGTGACAGCTCTACTTTGAGCATTCCTCTGATAAACAAGAGCACTTCTCCATGAAGCATATCAAGTTATCAGTCTCAACGGATCCAAGCATTTAATGCCATATTCAAACGGATACAATTTGAAGACCGTTGAAGAAGTTCAAGACAGCAAAGCACTCCATCTATAAATACTGAATGAACCTCAGTGAAGAATAAGAGACTCTATATATCAAAAGTGCCAAAAACTCTGCTGAAATCTATTGAACAAGTTTGCTTGTAATCCTAACTGATCTTCAACTTTCATACTCTCACACTTAGTGAGTTCTTATATCAAATCTGTAAATCTCTTTGTTAGAGTTAGAGCCTGAAGAGGCTTGGTAGATAAAGAATACTTGTAGCTTGAAGAGGTGTTAAATACTTGTAATCTATTTGGAGAATAATGGAGAAAACATTCAGGTAGAAAGGACTGGACGTAGCTCTCGGTTGGAAGAGAGTAAACCAGGATAAATCACTTGTGTGAATCTTCTATCCCTAATCTTTTACAGTATTTATTTATACTAACTGTGGGGACTTGAATCTGAGTTTGTTATCTTCTTAAAAAGGTTTTCTTGTTTGTGTGTTGCTTATATTGTTTTGCTTGCAAAAAGGTTTGAGAAAAGACTGTTTCGAAAAACTGTTAAGAAACACAATTCAACTCCCCTTCTTGTGTTTCCCTGTGTCAACTTCACCAAAGTCACTGCCATTCAAGAGGATAAAAATCTCATTACTCTCACTTTAGAGGAGTTACTTGGATCGCTCAAGGTCCATGAGCTTGAGCTTAATGAAGAAGAGAGTACCACAAAAGGGAAGTATATTGCCTTAAAAGCCAAGAAGGCTAGCTCGTCCAAACCGAACCAATTGATTTTGATTGGTTCGGATTTGTTTTTCTTACAATACCGAACCAAACCAACCCGTGAACACCCCTACCCGAAATTTAGAGCTTTTGCTTGGCGAGCCTGTAGGGATGTGCTCCCTACCCGTATTAATCTTTAATCCAGGGGTATACCCTGCTCTGGCCTTTGTGTTATTTGCAATCAAGAGCTTGAAAGTTCTTGTCATATTCTATTACAATGCACCGCGAGTAAGGATTGTTGGGTTAGCATGGATTTTTGGATAGTTATTGAAGCTAAACTTGACAAGATGTACAATTTTTCTAAGCTTTTCTTTTTGGTTTGTGCCCAGTTAAATCAGCAAAATAGAAACAATGTTGTCATGTTACTTTGGAGTCTCTGGAAAGCTAGAAACCGAAAATTATGGGAGAATGAAACTATGTCTGTCCAGCAGTTTGGTTGTGCAAAAGATGTTCTAAATAACTGGGAGTAGGATAGAAGGAAGAGATCTCCCATGGACTGTAATGGCCCTAGTTGCGACATGGTAAGGTGGACTCCTCGAAATCCCGTCGTTTTAAAATGTAACATAGATGCATCTTTTTTTGAGGGGTTGAGGAGGACGGGTTTCGGTATGTGTGTGTGTGTGACCAATATGGTTCTTTTGTGCAGGAAAAATCGGTATGGGTTGATCAAATTCTTCTAGTTCATGTTGGTGAAGCTATGGGGCTGCTGTTTGCTTTTCAGTGGGTTGCTAAGTTAGGTCACAACAATGTCTTGTTCGAACGTGACAATAAATTGGTTTCAGATGAGTTGAAATCTTCCAGGGAGAATTACACAGAGTTTGGGGTTATTGTGTCAAATTGTAAGAGGCTCATTTCACTATCTACAAACTTTTCAGTAAGGTTTATTAGGATACAAGCCAACGGAGTTGCTCATTCCTTAACTAGGACATCTGTGTTTAATGCTAGTTCCTGTATTTTTTTACATTGCTTCTACTTGTATTGCTGATATCATTATGAATGAAATGTCAGAGTTTGGCTTTTTTTGAAAAGAAAAAAAAACTCTTTAATATATCTACATTATGAGTAGAAGGATGCTTAATTATGCATTAAATAAAACAGTTGTGCTATTTTGACAACCAAAATATGACAACTCAATGGACAACTCCACTGTACAATGGCGTTTTCGTAATTTTGACCACTGTGCAGTGGTATTCATAATTTTGACTTTTTTTTAAAAGATATTTTTCTTTTTAAAAGAAAAACTTTTTTGAGTACTAACATTTTTTGGTTAATTACGTGCAAATATTTGGTTAATCATGTGCAAATATTTGGTTAATTCAGTTCATAATATGGTTAATGGGTCATCCTGAAGCTTACAATCATTTTTCACAATCATGTAAATATTTTGTTAATCACGTGCAAATATTTGGTTAATTCAATTCATTATATGGTTAATGGGTCATCCTGAAGCTTACAATCATTTTCCACAAACATGTAAATATATGGTTAATCACGTGCAAATATTTGGTTAATCCAGTACTGCATTAACCAAATATTTACATGTGATTAACCATATAATGAACTGAATTAACCAAATATTTGCAACTAATTAACCAAAAATGTTAGTACTAAAAAAAACTAAATATTTAAAAAACCGAATATTAAAAAAAAGCTGAATCACTGTTTATATATATGGTTGTCGCGTATAGTGTCTAACTAAGTGTAAAAAAAACATTTCTGAAATAAAACAGGACACTAGAGCGCTTTATCAATCTATCATTGTATATTTATCAATCTAATATACAAAATATAAACTAAACACATCATATATATATATATGGAAAAACACATCATATATCTATTTACCTATCTCTTATAAATATTAAATAACACTGAATAATATCAAAGACGTGGATATGATAAAAATTGGAAAGCAAAGTGACAGAGAACTTATAGAGATTTTTTTATATAAAAGGAAACTAATATAGGGAGAGAAAAACGAAAGAGAGTGGGGAGGGTAATGGAGTGACATTTGCAATGACGAGCCATTTTATAATAATTATTATAAAAGATGAAAAGGAAAGGAAGTTATATAAAAGAGTAGCCGCCGTTCAAATTCAATGATTCCTTGACTCTGTAACTTTGTAATGTAACCCATTACGTCATCTAAATATTCTGCATGTACAGTTGTACCAAAAAAATTATGCCGCTCGAGATTCACACACTAGTAATGTTTTAACAATTGCACCGATCATTAAATCAATAAAGATATTGTAACTAAATATATTTTTAATTTATATAATATGTTCAATAATAAAAAATAAACTAATATACTTAAGATAGGAGAGGTGATTTCTATTTATTTTTGTTATGTCTGATTTAGTACAAAAGAATACTAAAAAGAAGAGTTTAATTGCAATGTACAACTTCAATAACTTCAGTTGGCAAAGGGTGCTAGTTGCCTGGGTCATTGCTCATAGCACACATCAACCAAAAGTAGTCGTCAGGGGACCAGAGGAGCCCAAGATCGTGACAAAGCATGATGGTGCTATAGGGAAAAGAGTACTTTCGGAGATGAATTTTGTGGTTGAAATTCAGGTGGATTTGTTTTAAATTTTGATAGAATTAATTTAGAAGAATTGATTCTAAAAGAATTGATTTTTAAAAAAAACGAGTTTAAAAAAATTGATTTGTATTTGATAATAATATTTTAAAAGTGAGTTTTAGAAGAATTGATTTAATTTGAATGATAAAGTAAAATCACTTTTGATATGTAAATAGAAAGAATTTTGTTGGTCCTGCATCCAGAATCAATTATTCTCAACGGAAAAGCTAAAAATTCTTGCTTCTCCTAAAATCAATTCTACCTAACCCATAATCAATTTTTTCCAATGCAATTTTGTAAACAAACACATTCAAATCTCCAAAATCAATTTGACTTCTACTAGAATCAAGTTTGGGGTGTCCAAAATCTGAAACAAAGGAGCACGATGGTGATACAGAAAGTTGAGATTGCGCCACCCTTTATCCACAAAACAAAAAGATGCTGAAATGGCAAACCGTCTGAAATCGTAGAATATGAATTCAACAAAAATAGATCCAAACAAGTAGACAGCAGTGAAAGTGATGGTCAAAGGTGCTATAGGCCCCACCTTTGTCATTGTTAGAATTCTTTGTTTGGATAGAGTATAACATAAATGACCGTGGCAGAAGTCCAACGACCGACGGCGACATTCTGAAAGTGACTCAAGATGGAACAAAGGAATTTCAAATTCCTAACTTTTAGATAGTATTTCAAATGCCCCAAATTTAGTTAAAACAAATACTCCATTAAATTTTCTCATTTTTAATAATCTCTCACATCTAATATAAATATGCTCTTCTTTTTTTTTATGGAGTATAATTAGAAAACGAACAATAAGACCGCAGTTAATTCTCTAAAAAGCCAGCAAGCAAGCTTTTAGAATTTGGCAATATCCTATCTATATGTCGAAGCATCTTGGACATTGCTCCAAACTTTTAAATAAAGTTTATTAGGAGACATGCCAATCTAGTGACTCACTGCTTAGCAAGGGCATCTATGTTTTTTACTTGCTTTGCTCAAAAAAAATAAATTAGAAAACGAACAAAAGGAGTATTTGCAGACAAGGTTAGGGAAGTGAAATATCTGATAATGATCTACATAGCAAGTTAAAAGTGCTACTCAAACCCAAATTTAATCTCTCACATTTAATAAAATACTCCACTAAGTTTTCTCATTTTTATAATCCCTATCATATAAATATGCTTTTTTTAAAATTTTTCTCTTCGAAAATCGGATTCCTGTTCAACCAACTTGACAAATGACATAGCAGTCACACCCCCATAACATTAAATTGAAAGTACACGACCCCGAGATACATGTTCCCAAAAACACATTCAATTCCTTCAAATTCAAAGCATAATAAAATAATAAGAAGAATGCTAACAATTACTCTTAGGATATTGTTTAAAGAATCAAAAATGGAAATTTTGTATGAAAAATGATGTATTTAGTATATCAAAAAGTGTTAAACTTAGTTTTCCAATACAAATTTTCCTTTTGTGTATTCCTTAACTAATGCCCTAAGGGTACTCGATAGCAAAAACCCTAAAAAAAAAGTAAAATCGTTTAACGAACATCAATAATAAGCCAGGAACCAGACAGGATATCAATAATCGCAAGTGAATACGAATACATAATAAGTGCGTGTTTGGTTTCCCTTTTTTCTTCCATCAAACATGCGTCTATCAAGTAAACGTGGTTCAGTGGCAACAACCCAGATGTTTGGCTTCTCCATGGAAACGCGATTTCGAGGCTCAAAATTGCGTCAACACTGAAGCTGGAAATCCTAGCTTCTGATTATCATCAAAATCGATTTCAGTCTTGATTTTGAGGTCAGTTCTCCCTTTCTCATATTTACCCTTCCCTTTTGTTGGACACCCAATCTTCCAGATTTCACTTCCGGTCATTTATGGGGCATTTGTCTCGTGTCATTTATGGTGCTCACCATTCTTTTCCTTCAATTCATTCCATTGAACAAAAGCATTCCTTCAATTCATTCACTCTCCTTCACCTTCTCAGCTGTTCTCTTTGGTTTGCTGCAGTGAAAAGGCTCCTTTATCCCAAGGTAATTGCATTCCTTCTCCTATCTGCATGTGTGTGTGTGTGTGATCACTCTTCATGAGTAATTGAACAGTAGCAACATATTGGCACATACTCTGTTTGACTTTTCTTCTCATTTCTCTCTCTCGATGGTATGTATGCCCTGTTATTTACACAAATAAAATTTCAAATGATTTGATTACTTGTAATGGTCAGGAATGTTGGGTTTTGTTTTCTATTATTGCATTGTTTTTGGTTGCTTGCTGATCTTTTAGCTTTCTTCTCGGATTGCTTGATAGGAGTTGGGCTCTCGGATTGCTATCATGCTCCTGAACAATAGCAACATATTGGTATATATATGCAATGGAAGGCTTTAGTTCTGTAGCTTCATAGCTACTGATTCACAAGTCGACATAATGAATTTTTTATTAATGAAATTCTGCTTATAAAAGAATGATAACCTAATACAAAGTAGCTGAAATTTGTATGACTATATTTTGCATCTATTGAACAAGGGTTGGCTAGTGCATCTATTGGACAAGTGTTGGCCACACAATGATGTTGTGGCAAGTGCATCTATTGGACAAGTGTTGGTCGAGATTCAGAACTTGAATGAAGTTACAAATGATCCTGATTTGCATACCAAATGTTGTCAATTGATGATGTTCAAGCCGGTGAGGGAGGTGTACTAGGAATTGGACTGCTAGCATGTGCTTTTGTCAAGTTTAACAAATATCAATGGTTGTACTTTTGTAGTTAGATGAACTAGGATGAAAACTGCAATGTTCAGTCACTATTACTGATTAGTGGAATGTTCAGTTACTACTTTTGTGCATTTGTGGTTTCTTTTTAGTGGAATGTTCATTCCCAAATCTTGCTTATTACACCTTCTGCTTCGTTGTTTCTTTATTTCCTTTTAAACTTGCATAATGTGTTTTTGCTGCACTATGAATGGTTTTACCCTCTTGTCTATTATAGTTTCAACACAGTGACATAGTTAAAGAAGTTGCACTGTTTTTAGTCTTCTTTTTTTCTGCTACACAAGTCCTATGTTGCCCAGGATGCTGCACTATTTTTGCTGCACTGTTTTTGCTGTTGCACACAGTTTTTACCCGAGGAGTGGCCTTCATTTCTGATATTGTTGCTGCCCTGTGTCCCTGATAGTCTTGCATCTGTGCCAAACATAGTAGTGTCGTGCCAAATATATACTAAATCAAATGATCATGGTAGTGACGTGCCAACCATCAAATCCCAGATCATAAAACCATGACCTGATTATAAGTTTATTTAGTTATTGTTTTGAATAATCCAGGATTGTATTGTTTGTCTTTTAAGAAACCTGATTTTTTGCTCATGATGATGAACTTATCTTTAAGAAAGCTGATATACTACTCTGAAATAGAAGTTTTTTTGTTTAACTTTGTCATTTGACATTTCCTCTATAAAACATATGCCCAGATAGATATGCATATAAACACACATTAAAATCCCTTTTGGTAATTTCACACCCAAAAGCAATTTTGATCCAAACAATCCAAACAACAGGAATGTATAAAAATCACTTTTTTCATGAAGGCATCCAAACATAAATCACATCACTCTCAACTCACTTTTAACCAAAATCAATTATGTAAAATCAATTATATCCAAAATCACGTTTGTCAAACGTTCATCCAAACACACACTAAGGCTATATCATGGGTATGACCAAAAAATCAGTCAATATTTTTTTCTTCATTTAAAAAAGATATATACCTAGGCCTTGATGAGCCCCATGGATATATATATATATATATATATATATATATATATATATATATATATATATATATATATATATTGGACCTGCAGAAAAGAGTTATGGTATTTTGACACCAAATTTGACACAATGGGGGGACACCCTAATTTTGAGTAGGTTGTTTATCATTTTACTCTTTCTCTCTCTTTATTTCATTGGTTCACAACCTACTCAAAACTAGGGTGTCTCCCATAGTATCAAATTTTAGTGTCAAAATATTATAACTCGCAGAAAAACACATGCATACAACAATACATATGCACAAAAAATATCACAATAAGAACAGCAACATCAGTTGAAGATAATAAAAAAAATGGTAACTTCAATTTAAGATGATATAAAATAAGGGGATTGGGTAACTCAAGTAGTTTGAGCTAAAGGTATAAGGAGTTGGAGGAGTAGGAGGTCCAAGATTCAAACCTTGGCATAAGAGAAAAAATTAACATAACTAACTACTAATATTTGCCTATAAAAAAAAATGATATAAAATAATCTTAAAAATTTCAAATATGTTTGAACAAATGTGTGTATGTGACAGGGACATTCCATGAAGGATCAACAATATATCAAGGCTAGATGGTACCGGAAAGCCTGACAAATGAAATAAATCATTCGGTCCCTTTCTTAGCTAAAAGCAAGAAAAGCATCCATTCTACATAAAACATAACTTTCCAAAGCAATAAAAATAACTTCATAAAAATAATTTACTATAAAAAAACACAATTGTGCTGTGTCAGATCGGAATTACATAACATAGAAATATGAAATATCTACGAAATAACAAGAATAAATTTTTTGAGAACCTGGGAAAGAAGTAGAAGGCGAACAAAAGGAGTATTTGCATTGTTCATAGAAGACAAGGTTAGGGAAGTGAAACTATTAATATAAAGTTGAAAGTGAAACTCACTCAAACTCAATATGGTTAACAAGTAACAACCTGAGAAGAAAACATCATCTTTAGAGCTTGACCTCCACATCAACACCAGCAGGAAGATCAAGTTGCATCAGAGAATCTATTGTTTGAGCTGTAGGATATAGAATATCAATGAGACGCTGATGAGTTCTGATCTCGAAATGGAACCGCGCATCCTTATGTACATGTGGCGATTTAAGAACACAGTAAATTCGCTTCTTCGTTGGTAATGGCACAGGACCCATCGTTTTTGCATTGGTAGTCCTAGCTGCATCCAGTATCTGCTTGCAGGAATCCTCTATCAAGGGCACCCAGTATGATCTAAGCTTGATTCTAATTTTCTGTTTTGGTGCCATCTTAAGAATAGAAACAAGCAAAATTATCAGATGATCTTGTTTTTATGGGAATACACAGAAAATGACAAGCATGTCATGAATAATTATTCTAATTTCTGGTTAGACATAAGAAAAACTAATCAGTGATTAAAATTACTACTCAGTCTCAAATCATTAGGTTGCTTTTGGACCATTTCAATTTTCAACTTTACTGAAAGACAACTTCACAAAGAAACCCATAAAAATAAGACAACAGCCGATGCTGAATCGACAGTGATTAAATACACAAAGTAATATAATTTCCATCTTATGCAATCCCTGCTCATCTATGAAGAACCTGAAAATATCCAACCCAAATGTTACAAGCAACCTATTCTACACCGCTTATCAGGAAAACAGTAGAAAAACTTTAGGTTAAAATAGTAAATAATTTAATCGCTTCATGAAATGTATACCTCAGACTAAAATGGTTTATAAACTATTGAAGACTACTAATCACATCCTTAAAAACAGTGATTAGCATACTTTCTAATGCATTGAACATCCAATTCCACAATGCTCAACTATTAATATTAAACTTTCCAACACACTCCCTCTTATTGGTTGAAATTCATGTGGATCTCACTATTTTAGAAATGGGTCTCACTAATTCATGTGGGTCCCACTTGAATTTTGTAGGACCCACATAAATTCCAACCAATAGGAGAGAGTGTGTAGGAAAGAGTGTGTTGCTAGCATTTTTCTTAATGTTATCAGATTGAAGCATGGCAAAGAAAGAACCACATGTATGTTTAACAATGTTAAATTGTAGTGTATCTTTCTGTCACAAGATATGATGAGAGCTCCATTTACTTTTCATTAAGAACTTTTTTTGGGTAAAGATTACCATCTCCTGAAATCATAATACCTAACCTTGACCACTAACAGTCCAAAACGGATAATTGTACAGAGTGATTTTAATGCTGCCATTACCCATCTCAACAACTACCTATCCAGCAAAAGAAACTTATACAAACTTGTGGAGCACATCCGATATCTGAAAAACTAGAGATGGGAAATAATGTTGAGTCACACTTTTTGGGAAGGAACTTTGATGCCAATTGGATGGCCAACTCAAGCACATCTGAGGACTATGTTTCTATGGAGTTTACCAGGTTTCCGTTTTTGAATTGGATTTCTATTTTAAAAACTGATGTTGTCTGGGCTTCCATACCTAGCAATGTTACTCTGATCTAATTTTTCTTTTCTTGGGCCTTTGGCTCTGTTTTGTAAACCAAAAAGAACTCCAACACTAACAGTCCTTCCAGGCTTCCACCCATTATCAGGATTTTCAGGAGAAGTATGCAATGATAATCTTCAAGCATCATAAAATACTACATGATTATATATAATCATCATCATCACTTTTCCAACATGTAATTTAAATAACCCTTCAAATTTACCCCTGAAACAGGTTTTTCACAAAATTATCAAAACAAAACTGTCAAATACATGCATCACTGGTCAGTTTTAATATTAAGAGCAAATGTCACCTTGTCAAAGAACAATGCCATGCTTAGATGTGGAGGCATATGTCTCAGTGCTGACTAACAATCTAGCATCAATACAACTTATCAAGGATTTAAATTGTGGATTGCATTTCATGATGAGTCCATGATCGCAGACTGCATCGACCAACATTGGCCACAACACGACCACAACCACAACTTAAAACCTTGCAACTTATTTATCCTTTTACCTGAGGTAAGACACAATTTACAGATTGAATTGTTCAATCATTTCCTTATTATAATTCCTTCAATAAATTTTTACTGCATAAAATGCACATTTGGAATTTGAGCCCCCATATGTCAAAGATAAAGTGAAGCTCCATAAGCACCAAAAATAAAATAAAATTGTCAAACAGAAACTGGAAATACGGAATTAACCAACATACCATATCTGCATCAGCACCAATGCTAATTGACGAAGTGCTCGGAGTGTCCAAGTTACCAACCTAAAATACCAACAAATTTCATAAACAAGGATACTAATTGAATTGAACCATGTCACCTGCCTTCTATAACCCCACTTTGTTATTGAGTTCAAAACTTAAGCGAAAACACAGTCCAAGCTTAACCATAATAATGTTAAAAAGCCAGTCTCATTAACATTTGCTATGCTTCCTTACAAACAAGATATCACACTGCATAAAGTTGAACCAATATTGCCATGATTTTCATTCTTCACTTCACTTTGTCTCCATAAAATTAAAATTATGTAAATCCAATTTCCATGGTTTTGAAGATAATAACACGCATACTGAAATCAATACATTTTTGAGATACAATTAATCATTAAATGAGAAAAGTCCTAGCTAGCCATTAACCAACACCGTATATGAACATAAAGGGAAATGAAAGAAAGAAAAAAAAAAATTAATAATAATAACACAGACCTGAAAGTTGGTGGGGTCAGATTCATCATCTAGGGTTTCTGGAGGAGGGTCTGTGGATTCAGGAGAATCCAACACTTCTGGAGCAGCATAAACCCTGACAGAAGATTGCAGAGATTTTGGCCTTGTGAGCCTCAAGGTGTTACCAGAGAGTAAACATAAAGATGGGAACTTTGGCTTGCAACAGAGCGGGGGGGGAGAATTAGAAAGAGAAAGGGGAAGAACAAATGCTGCAGAGAGAGAAGGAACCGCCATTGAAGTGAACTGTGTAGTGAGGAACACGCTGCATAGAATTATCCATAATTTTTTTTTTATTTTTTTGGTTATTTTTTATCTTTCATGTTTATGGTTCCAAAGGCCCATAAGTGCAAATGGGTTTCGATGCTACTCCGAAAACCCAATAGATTCAAGGCCAACATTTCGGCTTTTTGATCAAAATTATTGGAGATAATTCAAATATTAGTTGGTGTTAGTTGTTATAGTTGATTAGTTAGTTGTGATGGTTAGTTGCAATAGCTAAGAGTTAGTTGTTGATTGTTATAGGTGTGATAGCACTATAAATAGAAGTGTTATAGTGTATAAGTGTAAGTGTGCAAAGTGAATAGAAATTTACAGTTTTTGTGATATTTCTTTTTCTCTCTAATTCTTCCTTGTGAGTAGTATGTGTGAGATAGTGATCTTGCACTAACAAAAATGAGATCCTTTTGAAAACTATTTATCAGTTTAGGGTTGTTTTGAAACTATTTATCAATGGGAGTCCTTTTGAATACGTCGCATTTTTTGTGTCTCTGACGGGTCAAAGGTGCCAGTCAGAATGGTGCCACTCTGACTGGCGCCTACAGTTAAAAACAAAAACAAACAAAAACAAAAATAAAAATCTGCTACCCCTGCCCAGCAGCGCCATGTAGGTGCCAGGCGCAGTGGCACACACAGGGGCCCCCATTCCCATCAGAAACAAGCCCCCACCCACCCACATTATTACCCTCCCTTTACCCCAACCAGGGGTAGCAGATTTTTTTTTTTTTTTTACCGTAGGCGCTCTAACTGGCACCTTTGACCTGTCAGACACAAAAAAAAAAAAAAAATTGCCACGCGTCCAAAAGGACCCCACAGTGGTAAATAGTTTCAGAACAACCCTAAACTGGTAAATAGTTTCTAAATGGAACCCATTTTGGTCAAAAAGCCCCAACATTTGTTCATAGAAAAAGAAGGCAAATTTTTATAAAAAAGAAAAAGAAAAAGAAGGCAAACATTTCACGAACATAGACCAATTTATATTTTGCATTCTTACTTTGGAACATTTAAATGAGGGGTGGGCATGGGACAGGTTTTTTGGACCCAACCCAATAAAATTTGATCAGGTTGGTTTTGTGAATTTTGTTGCTAACCCGAATCAAAACCCGATCACATTTGGGTTTGGTCGGGTTGGATCATTGGGTACAACATTTAAAAAAACAAAATAATGTTTCTTATTCAGGACCTAAAGGCCCAATATTGCTGGCCCAAGGACTCAAACCCTAATAATATTTACAAATTGATAAATGCAGGAGGCAGAGGGAGAGGCGTCGTTCCACTCAACTCAATGCATTAGGCAGAGGCGCGTCGTTCCACTCAAACGTAAAGAGTCCAGAGACATTATTCCACTTCCATAAACAGAAGTCATCATTCATCCTCTGTTGCTGCACCCTCGCGAAGTCGCATCGTTCATCCTTTGCTGCTTCACCCTCGCGAAGTCGCGTCGTTCATCAATGCGGATCTCCCTTTCCTATTCTTCACCGCCTTTGCCTTCTCTTCTTCCCTTCCCACCAATCACCATCTTTGCCTCCTCTCCTTCATGTTCTTTGGCTCAATCGATTCAGCTCCGGGTTGATCGGGTTCTAACTTCTCCAACCCGTTACCTGAACCAATCACCTCGGGTTGGCTATTATGAAAACTGAACATACTCGACCACCCGAACCAACTCGGATTTTCCTGTTTGGTTCGGTTCGGGTTGGTCGAGTTCACGGGTCAATCGAACCGGTGACCACCTCTAAATTTAATATTTATTTAATGTGGACCTCCTCAAGGGGGATGTTATTTACACGGACAGTGCAACCAATTTAATCCAAATTGCTATTTCGTAAGTTCTTAAAGAATTAAAGTGATGTGAAACTTAGCATAAAAAAGAAAAAAATATAATTTAAAACATAAACCTTACATTACATTAAGAGAACAATTCTAAAAAATAACCACAACCAAGAATGTCATATTTTTTATAAGTTAGAGAAGAAAGAAAAAAAAAAAGGGAAAAGACTAAGGCCTAAGTCAGACTACACCAAAAGCATCAACTAACAAATTAGAATCTAGCTGTGGGGGACGTATGAGGATCTTCTGTCCCATTTTGGTGTGTCACATCATGTCCCAATCAATAATATATTGTCATATAAGTTAAAATTTAATTTAATATTAAAAAAGTAAAATATATGTTAAGATATTATTGGTTGAGACATGATATGATACACCAAAATGGGACAGGAGATCCTCATCTGTGGGGAACATATAACCCCAGGTGTCAAAAGAATGATCAGAGAAGGTGCCTTTTTTGGCAACCAAATCAGCACAACCATTTCCATTCATTATATTTATGTTGGAAACTTAAATTCCATGGATAATAAGTCATGAATGATCGAATGTTGTTGACTAAAGGGGTAATTGCATTCCAAACTAAGTTGAGGTCATGGTAAATAGCTACAAGTTCAACATTTAAGTTTATTTTAACACCATAGCAACCGAAAAAACCACTAATCCATTGGCCATGCATATCTCTGATTAATTTGCCAAATCTCGCTCTACCTGGATAGCGAAAGGAGCTATCATCGACATTTAGGATCTGTTTGCCTTGTTTCTAATTTTCTATTTTCAATTCTTGTTTTTAAAAATAATTACAAAATTGCCACTTTGTTTTCAATCTGTTTCCTTTTTTAAAAAAATTATATAGGAAACACTGAAAACAATTTTTTTTCTTTCTGTTTTTAGTGTTTCTTGTACAAATATTTGAAAATAGAAAACAAAATAAAAATAATGTGATAATTTTGTATTTATTTTTAAAAATAGGAAATGAAAACAAAAATATGAAAACAAAGTAAAAAGGCACTTGGCAAAAATTCTCTTCTAGATGTGGCACTAGAAAAAATATTAGTACAAATGTGACATGAGTCATGTGTCACTCCGTTTGCCAAATCACTACTTAAGGGACGAAACTTGACGATAGGGACCATATTTGGAAGGACTAAAAGTTTCTTTAAGTACTATACTTTACAAAATCTTCTATGGTATAATGAAATTTTTGGTTCTTACATTTTAGGGTACTTTTGGTTTTAGTTCCTAACATTTTTTTGCGATGGTTTTGGTCCTTGACTATTTAAAACTATTGGTTTAAGCCCCTACTGTCAAAGTCCCATTGTTAAGTGTTGACATGGCAAACGGCGTGCCATGTCACCAATGCAATCTGGACAAAAATTAACATCTGTTATGCCAAATATGCCACATGTATTTTATTTTTTAATTATTATAATTCAAAAATAAAACTAACAAGATAATAAATTATTAAAATTAATATATTAATAAAATTATTAAATATTTATATTTTTAATTTAATTAGTTAAAATTTTTAAATTTTTTAAATCAATTAAGGTTTAAAATTACCCTAAAATTGATTTTGGTTAAAAGTGAGTTGAACATGACGTGATTTATGTTTGGATACATCCATAGAAAAAGTGATTTTGGTCAATTCCTATTGTTTGGATGGTTTGGATCAAAATTGCTTTTGAGTGTGTGATTACCAAAATGGGTCCTAACTTAAAATTGAATTAGAAACTTAAAATTTGATAAAATAGACAACAAAAGTGCTAAATTAGCATATCATTACTAACTATGAAGTATCTAAATAAAAATTATATATTACAGAAACAATAAGCTTTCAATAATATTGCCGCACTATCACCAAACAAAAGTCTATATTACCAAAACAATTTCTTCTAACAATAAAACTATTTCCTCAAAACAATATTAACAATGTATTTACAGACAATTTATCAAACACCTTAAAGGCTTCCCTTCCACCTTCAAAGTGCTAGCTGCTGGAACTATATTTGTTGAAAACAATGAGTTGAGAATGACGAACTTAAGAGAGGAGCCAACAATTTAAAGAGAGATGGTAATAATTTTTATGATAATTAATTAATTAATTAATTAAAGTTCACCAAACCCACATATCTCCTAGGTATTATTTATACTAGAATATCAACAATATTGACCATTATAGAATCTCCCACGCAAACGATTTATCTAACTTTGCACTTTCTTCTTAGCTTTAAATTTGGCGATTTGGGAAGTGGAAACATAGTAACTATGAGAAGGAACATAGTCTGCAAATAAAAGGGGATGCAAGTTGGTGATGCCTTTAGTATATGAAAGTGAGAATAGGAGTTGTTGAGGACAATCAAGGTTAATAAAGGAATAGAATAAAGTGTTCCTACCACCCCTCCAAGAATCGATTTGCCATAGAACGTGAAAGCTCCAACTTCAAGCTTCATGTAGAATCCATTTTGGGCATTAGAATCGATTTACCTTCCTAGAACCCAAACAACATAAAAGCACGTTTGACCACTTTTGACCACACCTAACGTGCGTTGAGGGAGTTTAAAAGCTGATCCAAACACACACGAACTTCTCACCCCCAATTCCTTACCACTTTCTTTTTCTCCTTCACAATATGATAAAACATTAGATAACTGACAAACGTGAGACAGACCCAAAACGTGACAGAGGGGAGGGCTTGCAGAGCAGGAAGGAGGCTGCACGGCGGGTGGCACGATAGACAACGAGCTTAAGAGGCGGTGGCGGTTCATGGTGGAGATCGCGCGGTGGGTTTGAGCATGGCACAATGGCTCTAGTGGGCAGATCTGCGTGGCTCTAGACGACGGGCAGCGCTGCAACGGGACTGGGATCAGCAATGACTTGCAATGGCTCACGGTTGTGACGGCGGGGGAGGATGTTGCTAGGCTCGGGGCGAAATGCATCGTTGGTGGATCTGGACTGAGGTGGGAAGTGCATAATGAAGTGGTGCGCGGCGGAGTTCACAATGGCAGGTAGGGGTGGGAATAGGCCAGACTGCTGGTCGGGGGCTTATGGCCTAGCCTATTTACGGCCTAGCTTAACCTGGCCTATTTAGTAAAAAGGTCAGGTCAAGACTTTTTAAAAAGCTTGTATAGCTAAAGAGACTAAGCCTATTTAACACATACACATACATAAATATATATGTATACTATAATATATTATAATACTTAAATATACTATTTACATTATTTATAACATTTGAAAATAAAGGCTTATTGACCATGTAGTGACCTACTTGTCTATTTATTTTTGAGTGTCTAGTGACCTATTTATTAGCATAGGTCTACCAACTTCTTTATCATTAGAGGCTTAGCCTATTTACAAATGAAAGCCTATGACCTATTTATAGGTAGAGTCATATTTAAAGGTCTTGTTGATAAGTAGGCTTTCTGGCCAAGTCAGGCTCAGGCCTTAAAAATTGGTCTATATCAGGCTAATTGGCTAGGCTCAGGCCTCGAGATTGGAACGCCGACCAGGCCTAGGCTTGTCAGGGCCTAGCTAGGCCTAGCATATTCCCACCCCTAGAGGCACGTGGTTCGCGGGCGTCTGGACGTGGTGATGAACAACTATATAGGGACGCAAGATTCGCGATGGTGGAGGGATGTAGGCTCTGTGGTTGACGGCGATTATGCGGGCTCTAGAAGGTTAATTTTGCCATTGTTATTAATGGAGGTTAGGGAGAGGTCTTTGTAAACTCTGTTCTGATACCTTAATTTTATTAATTTATTATTTTTATTTTTGAATTATAATAATTAAAAATAGAAACATATTTTATTTTATAATGAATAATTTGTAAAGAATAAAATACATGTGGAACCTTACGTGGGGTAACAGAAGTTAATTTTGTCTAGGTGGCATTGCTGACGTGGCACGCTGTTTGCCACATCAGCATTTAATGGTAAAGACTTTGAAGGTAGGGACTTGAACCAATAATTTGAAATAGTCAAGGATCAAAACCATCGCAAAAAAATGTTAGGGACTAAAATTAAAACTACCCTAAAATATAGGGACCAAAAAGTTCATATTTAAACCAGCTTCTATTCATATTTTCCATTAACGAATCCCTCTTTTAACTTTTGCATTTTACAAAATTATCATTGATTAATGAAAGATGTGAATATATAATTATGAATGTATATAATTTAGGGGTGTTCAAATTCAAATCGATTCAAGAAAAAACCGATAATTGAAAAAAAAATATGAAGAATTGAATAAAATTATTTTTATCGAATTTTTTTAGATCATTTTTTTTTTGTGAAAATCGGTAGGTTCAGGTCGATTTTTGTTTTTTTTTAAAACCAAACCAAACTGAACCAAACCGCATATATAAAATTTAATATTTATTTATTCCACTTCTTACAATTTTGCCTTTTTATTTATTGGTTTTTTGTTTTCTTAATATTACTTATTAGTTCGATATGATGCAACTTTCTAAGCTATACTTGTTAGTACATAATGTTTTAATTTTTAGTGTGATATTTATACTTATTTTTTATTATTGTGTTGATAAAAATCGAACAATACCCTCCGATCCAAATCACTTTTAATCAGATTGGATATATTCGGATTTGATATCAAATGATTTTGACTCAAAATCAATCCAAATCAACCCGCAAACACCACTTGAATAATCTCACTCTTTTAAAAAAAATATTTATATGACTATTCTGAAACAAATTTTAATAAAAAAAGGTAAACAAAAAAATTGTTTATTTAAAAAATAATAATCATGCAAATAAACTACCCAATACCTAGAACTATCAATATGAGTTAGAACCCGTGAGCCAACCCAGCCCAACCCGACTCACCGGTAAGTTGGGTTGATAAAAAAAGGCTCACTTTGACTCCGGGTTATTTTGATCTGACTCACTAACCCACGAGTTGACTGGGGGTTCAACCCGTGGTGAGCCGACTTGGCTCGCAAGTTCTCTTTGTTCTTTTTTTTTTTTTTTACCAAATCACCGAGCCCTGCCCACTTTTGTTAATCCGTGGCAAGTAAGCACTAAGGAGGAAGTCCACCAACCAACACAAGGCCAACCCGCCATTCACTTTCTCCTTCGTTATTTCGTACAACACACTTGTTAGCATTCAATTCAATAATTTTTTATTTAAAGTTTTTATTTTATTTTTCAATTTTTATTTATTTCTAATTCTAAGTGAGTTAACCCAGTTAAGCCACCAAACCTTGGTGAGTTAAGTCGGGTTAGCTATTTCTTGACTCACCAAAAAAGTGAACCAATCCGGTCTGACTCACTTTAACCTCAACTCGTGATGAGACAATCCGCGTGAGTCGGGTTGGCTCACTTGAAGTAACAAATACCTCATTCTTTAAGGAAATATACCGTGTATCATTTCTCCAAGAAATAATCATAATCAATCGAATCCAATATATATATATATATATATTTCACAAAAATCTACAGACCCAAATCCATGTTATTCAATTTTTTATTTTTTTACTTTATTTGCGAACCTCCGCTATATTGGTTTTTTTTTTTCTTCCTTTTTTTACGAGAAAAGATCATTGCATTTCATTAATAATCAAAGAGGCAATACATGTAGGATAATAAGACAATAAATGAGGACTAGCATAAGAAACAACCACCCTAACTAAGCTATGAGCAACCATGAGAGTTTTGAAAAAAAGAGGAAAGTAACTGTTTGCAAGAGGAAATAATAGCACCAAACTCAGTAAAATCAGAAAAAATGATTGCATGCTATCCATAACCACCTTGCAGTCTAACTCAAAGATAACTTTCTCAACACGTAGCTCCTTCATCCAGTTAATGGCAAAGTAAAGACTAGCAACTTCCCCTATGTGAACATCAATAATGGGCTTAAACCATTGAGTTTTAGCTCCCAGAAAATTACCATGGTCATCCCTTAGACACATCCCAACTCCCACCTGGTTGCTACCCTAAAAAAAGAAGCATCCACATTGCATTTAACAAAACCTTGCATGGGCTTTATCCACCTGGGACATGCATTGGCCGAAGGATTCACCTGGGGGGAGGATTTTATGCCCCGAGCTTGACGACATTCAAGCAACACTGATTGACCACGAGACACAACACTCGTAGCTGCTTCATCCAGGTTGTCCCAAACCATTGAGTTTCTACTCTTCCATAAAGACCACATCAACATGGCCCACGTGCAGCACTCCTCAACAGAGAGGCAATCAAGCAATTGGAAAACCATTTCAGTGAGGGAACCAACACTTACCAGCCCGCTTGATATTCTATCCCAATACTTAGCCAACCGCCAAACTTCCTCAGACTTCCCACACGAAAAAAAGATGTGCCATGCACTCTCAAAATTGGTACCACACCAAGGGCACAACGCAGAGCAAGAAACACCCCTGGTATTCAGTTTAGTTCTCGTTAGTAAGCAATCCCTTGTTGCCCTCCAGAGGAAAATTTTTCACTTTGGGAGGGATAGCTAGCTCCCATATCTTCATCCAATCACCAATAACTTTCGAGTTTGAAGTCTCCAACAAACGGTCCAAACACAGCCAGTATGTAGATCGGACTGTGTAAGAACCCCTTCTATTCGGTTACTAGAACCTACTATCCTCCCTCACAGCTTCAAGCAAGGGGATTTGGAGGACTTCAGAAGCATGCTCTGGAGCCAACAGAGCTTCAACCAACTCAGCATTCCAAGCCTTCCTATCAACAACCCAAAGATCATAGACTCGCAAATCAAGGCTAGCAGTGTTGTAATTCACTGGGCAAGGAATAGTTACATCCTTAATCCAGTTATCATGCCAAACTCTAATACAAGAGCCATCACCAATTCTCCACCTATGACCTTCCTTCAGGACAATCCTAGCTTCACAAATACTCCTCCAAACATAGCTCGAATTATTGCCAATCGACACTTCCAGGAAATCACAATGTGGATAATATTTAGCTTTGAATAGCTTCGCTACAAGGGAGTGTTGTTGAGACATCAACCTCCAACCTTGCTTACCAAGAAGCGCCACATTAAAAGCATATAAATTCCGGAAACCCATACCACCATCCGGTTTATGCATAGCAAGCTTATCCCAAGAAAGCCACTTGATACCTTTGCCACTATCACCACCACTACCCCACCAAAAAGAGTTCATAAGTTTTTGAATCTCATCCCCTAGAGAAGGAGGAATGAGGAAAACAATCATAAAATAAGTGGAATAGATTGGAGAACCGATTTGATCATAACTTCCTTCCCTGTCTTAGAAAGAGACCGCCACTCCAAGAATTAATCTTTTGCCAAACACGGTCTTTAATGAATTTAAAGAGAGCTTTCTTACTCCTACCAATCATAGACGGGAGTCCCAAATATTTACCGGTACCCAAAGCAATTTGAACATCAAGTAAATTAGCAATAGAGTCACATACCTCGCCACTGACATTTCTACTGTAGAAAACTTCTGATTTCTGAAAATTAATCTCCTGGCCCGAAGCTGCTTCATAAGTGGAAAGAATATTTTTCATACAATTAGCCTCAGTATCCTTAGCTTTAAAGAATAGGAAGCAGTCATCCGCAAATAATAAATGTGAAATAATCGGTGCCGCACTACAAATCTTGACACCATGGATATCCCCTCTACCTTCAGCCTGATTAATAAAAGCAGTCAAACCCTTAGAGCAAAGGATGAACAAATAAGGAGAAAGAGGATCCCCTTGCCTAAGGCCTCTCCCTGGCTGAATAGGACCAACAGGCTCCTGGTTAACAAGCATTGAGTAACTGACAGATTCCACACACAACATAATCCAGTCTACCCATTTATCCACAGAGCCCAAATGCTTCATAACAGCCCGAAGATAACCCCAGTCAACTCGGTGATAGGCTTTACTTATATCTATTTTCAGCGCAACATCACCAACTTTACCCTTGGTCTTGCTCTTCATATAATGAACTATCTCAACAGCCATCATAGCATTATCAAGAATAGACCTACCAAGGACAAAAGCGGATTGAACTAAAGTAACACACTTGTGGAGACCCACCTTCAAACGATTAGCCAGAACCTTAGAAAGAATCTTGTAAATGACATTACACAATGAAATTGGACGTCAATCCTTCATAGATTCCAGAGTGTCTTTCTTGGGAATAAGAGCAATGTTGGTATCATAAGATCACTAGGAAAATAAACCCTCTCCAACCAAAAACAGCAAGCATGAAAAATTTCATCACCACAAAGATCCCAAGATTTTTTTATAGAAAGCCAGATTAAAACCATCAGGACCCAGAGACTTATCAGAGTGCATTTGATTAAGAGCCGAAGAAAATTCCAGCCGAGTAAAAGGCCTAACCAACACATCATTAACTTCAGAAGTAACCCGCGGAGATAGAGCATTCAACACTGGATCATAAATTCCATCCCGAGCTAAGAAAAGATTCTCAAAATACGACCTAGCAATTACCTTAATTTGAGTAGGATCATCTGTAACAATAGCATCATCTCCCTGAACTGGATCCTATTAACCTTTTCTCTGGATGAAGCTGAAGCATGGAAGAAACGAGTATTGAGATCACCATCCTTGAGCCAATATACCTTAGCTCGCTGTCTCCAAAAGCTCTCCTCCTTGACCAAGAGTTTAATCATGCAGTTTTTAATAGCATGGAATTGACTAACACCTCCTTCATCTCTTCTACCTTGTAACGCAACCAGGAGTCTTTTACATTCATCTAACTCAATGTTAAATTCTGACCGAAGCTTCTTGCTCCAGTCCTGAAGATGATTAACGCACATCTTCAATCTAAACAACACGTCCCCATCTATGCCTTGAGCCCAACCACAACTCACCACATCCATAATATCTTCCTTAGTAAGCCAAGCATTTTCAAACCTGAAACGCTTACGGAGGACATGAACAGGTTCAGGATCACGCTGGAGAAGAATGGGGGGTATGATTGGAAATAGGAGCAATCAGATTAAGTAAACGAGCTTGGGGAAATAAATCTAACATGACATTGTTAGCCATGGCCCTGTCAAGTCTCTCCTTAATTGCCCGGACAGTACCTTTACTAGAACTCCAAGTGAAAGGATAGCCTTCCAAAGGGATATCAATCAAACCCGCTGACAAAACTGCATCCCGAAAACCATTCATCAGATAATTAGGATGATCAACCTAACCAATCTTGTTGTCAGATGATAGTAAATCATTAAAATCACCAATAACACACCACGATAAATTGGAAATACTTGCTAGACGCCTAAGAAGAGCCCAAGATTCTCTCCTATGAGTACGCTCTGGGAAGCCATAGAAACCAATAATCCTCCACTTACCTCTATGAGCATCATCCACCAGGACATCAACATGATGAAGAGAGTAACTGGAAATCTCACACTTCAAAGAGTTATGCCAGAAAAAAGCCATACCACCACTACAGCCCTCCTTGTCCACAGCAAAACAACCATCAAAACCAATCCTCCTCCTAACCTCCTCAACTTTATTTGCATTAGCCAAAGTTTCAAACAAAAAAATAAAATCCGGATAAGGTTCTTCACCCTTTTTTTATAGCTATTCGGACTGAAATGCATAACTTTTAAATTTAATACATTGTTAGTATAAGATACTTGGTTCATCAATAAACTTTTATGTAAGTACTTAGTACTGATTGAAGAAACAAATATTTAAACCTAACTTATTTTACCCATATATAAATACATGTCAAAATTTGACTATGGCAATATCTAGTGTTTCCTCCTCTTTCAAATATCAGCTAATTATTAAATAAAATACCAATGAAATTAATTGGTGACAAAGAATAGTTAAATATGCTGTCAAAAAAAAATTAGTTAAATCTAAACAAGACAATGATATTAAATGACATTTTTCATATGTATCAAAATTTAACAAAAAAGAATTGTATACACTACTACACAAAAGGAGAGAGAGACAAGGTTTAAAATTAAATACGTAGAACAACATAGATAAGAAAAGAAATATATTTCATTGATTAAATTCAAGCGTACCATTAAGCTTTTGCTATGTACTACTACAAAACAAAAAAATTTACAGATTCACAATACTTTTTAATGAAATAACAAACAGTAAAAAAAAAGGTATGGTCTATGGCCGCTGTTGGCAGGTGTCCATGTGCTTCTTCTTGGCCTTCTTGCTGCAGACCCATATCCAAGTTATTGCCTCTAACATCACAGCAATTGCGGCTAAGGATATGATTATGCCAACATATATATTTTTCCAATTCTTATGATCATTGAGAATGTCAAAACCCTTGAAGACGTTCAACATGGAGAGGACAATAGTTCCATAACCAACTATATAGTGAAAAATATTCCAAAGCATTCTATACTTGTGATCTTTTTTAGGCCTCAAACACACAGGAATACAAACTTGTGCTGATGCCATACACATTATAGTGATTCCAATGCACCTATGTGGAGCGTGATGAACCCCATAGTGATTTCTCATATACACACCAGTACATAACCAATAATGCCAATAAGATATGCTAGAGATTGACATGCTCGATGCAAGTGAAACCAGGTAGGTCCTAGACCATCAAATACCTTTAAGTAGCGAGCCAATATTACTCTGATAGGCATTAGTATTCCCCATCTTATGGCATTCAAGATTCCATGCACCTGAAAAGAAAAAAGTGTTAACAATACATACTAAAATTCATAGTTTTAAAACTAATAATTGTTGCAATAGAGAGACAAATGTTACACAAGAATATTATTGAAAAGCATAATAAAATAGAAGTGATTAAATGTCAAAAACATAATAAAAATTATTATAATCAAGGTTTCAAATTGAGGACCGCATCACGTGATGCGGCCACAACATGTCGGTTGCGATGGCCACTGCAACCGCATCGGACTGTGATTGCGGTTCGCATTAGCCACAATCTGGTCATATCGAATCGCTACACAATCGTGACCCCAATTTAAAACCTTGATTATAACGATAATAAAAATGAAAAATAAATAAATGGCAAGTCATAAGAATAAGTTATTTTACATTTTTGAGAATTGTTCTTGAGTTTGTTTTTTCACTAATTTTCGAAACCTTGCCAGATGCGAAATCCAACGTCCCAAAAGACTGTAGATTAGGTCCTGATAGAGAGTTCGATTTTAGAGTACCATCATCGGAAACTAAACCTTCTTGCCAAACATGATTCACCAAAGTTGTATTAGCCGGAAGCTGCAAACTAGCAAAGATAATCATGTGGCCATTTGTGTAGGTGGCCGAAACACTATGAACAGGAAAGCTAAGATTTCCCTCTTGTAGCATGGTTCCATAACTTGTAATCGGTGAGGTATATGCTTTAAATGTCCCATCTAATCTTCGAACAGCCACCAGTGCTTGTGAACCCACCATACCCTTTGAGGTGGGGTTGATGGCCCAAGCAACCCAACTAGAATCTTTTGTATTTGCCTTCTTGAATGCAACATCAATTGTGTTTGATGAGCTGTGGTAGTTCCAATGAAGAGAGGAATCAAGCACCGACAAATCCTTGCATGATGCATAGTTAACGTGATTGGGAAAGTTGAATGAATTGCATGGTTGTAGGGTTGCAGGGACAAAGATGGTTGTGAGGAGTGATAGTAACAATAAAATATTAAGAATGGAAGCCATATTCAGAGAGAAGAAAAATAGAGCAGTGTTGAATCATATTTAGAACCTTATGAATGATTCTATATATAATGGGAATAATGGTTTCTCTGGTGCAATGATATATAGTTATCCTTAATTTCCTGTTTTATGCGTTCATTTAAATTCTAGGATGCAATCAACCCTTATATCAAATCAGAATAATAACGCGTAAAATCTTATCAGTTGGGTTTTATTCCCTTAGTCATGCGATTTCTTGATAAAGAATATAGGGGAGGGGAATCCATTTTTAACTTCTAAAAGACCGCATTTTCCCATTAAAAAGGCTTTTTAATATTCTACTTAAGATAAAAGGCTATTAGTATGCTAATGCATCACAATAGAGAGAGGAATCCCAATTAGGTTGGCACCCCAAACTCTAACAATCATCTGCAACATGTAATATTAAACTCAAAATAACTGTTATCTCCCCATAAAAGTAGTTTACCTACAAGTAGGGGTGTAAAGGAGCTGAATTATTTGTGAACTATTCGTGTTTGACTCGTTAAATGTTTGATCAAGCTCGTTTCTTTATTTAAATGAGTCAAGCTCAAACTTGAGATTGAGCTCGATTATTTAAATGAGCCAAGCCCAAGTCTTACAGGCTCAACATTAAACGACTCGTGAATAACTCGTATAGATTTTGTGGCCTTTAAGATGTTGCGGTGGTTTTTTGTTGGGTGAGGTTGCTCTGCTAGCATTGGACTAGATATCTCAATAAATAGATGGTAGTCATTTTTTTTTTGGACTCATACTTTTGTAATGGTTAAGCTTGAACTGTATATTTGGACTCATGCTTTTGTAATGTTCAAGCTTAAATTGTATTTGGCAACGACATGTTTTTAGGAAGTTTTGGTTATGCTTTTGAAGTTTCTTTTTTATAATAGTTAAGAAATCTTGAATTTCACATACCATATGTTAAGTACGTATCTTTATTTTTATAGATTATCATACAATACTAAAATCTTTATCAAGTACTTAATTGATAAAATTAAAAAGTAATGAAAGAAAAAATTTTCATAAATGTAAAAATAATTTAATTATAAATGAGCTAAACAAACCAAGCTCAAGCTTTATTATTTTTATACATGTCAAGCTCAAGCTTTTAGTTAGGCTCGTTTAAATAAATAAGTCGAGCTCAGGCTTTACTATGGTTTCACAAGCCAAGCTCAAGCTTCAAGTGCTTGGCTCGACTAGACTCGTTTACACCCCTATCTACAAGTAGCATTAGGATAGACTTGAAGCTTCCTCTTATATACACTACACTTATTTTACAAGATATTGGCCTCGACTTGGTTATTCGTTTACATAGGCTTTTTTTAATGCTCCCTTTAAACTTTTTTTGTGAAAATATATTAGAAGGAATAGATTGGTCGTACTGGAAGAATACATTTATATTATTAGTCTTTTTAATTGGAAAATTTATATTATTAATTAAGGCATATTTATAACTGATCATTTCTACATATGACTCTTTCATTTAATTTATTTGAGCCTACTTCGCCGATTATCATCTCAACATTTTAAGATGCCGCTGACGCTTACAAGAAAGGAGATCATGTCTCTACAAAGGAAAACTCAGGAAAGGCAATAGAGGAATTATATGCTGCTAGAGAGTTGAATTCACTACAAGAACAATGCTAGTTAGCGACGACATATTTGCGATGGCCAGTAAGCCATCGTGTAACATCCCTGGCTGCTCTACGGATTGACGACTATCCCCACAGACCAACACGGGTCTTTTCAGTGTGCTTTGTCCTCACTCACACTTTCTGGGAAAACTTCCCAGGAGGTCACCCATCCCAGAATTGCTCTAAGCCAAGCACGCTTAACTGTGGAGTTCTAAAATGATGGGCTTCCGAAAAGATGATTCATCTTGTTAGTATAGGTAGTACCAATCAATTCCTTTTAAACTATCCTTAACTGTACAGTCTCATACCTGTACAGTCTCGGAATTCCTCAAATATGTAGTCCCATACCTACACAGTCTGAGGATCCCTCTCATTCTAGTGTGTTATCGGTTCATTCACGTGTCCCTCCGCCTGAAGCCTTGTCAGGAGCCGCTCCTTGTCCGTGCTCTCTTTGCATCGGCGACCACTCCCCGCCCTCTTCAGCACCCAGGTGTCACATTTCAGAAAATTTTGATTTTTTGACGGGTAAAGCGGTCGGAAACAAACACTCAGAGTACTGTCCAACTTTTCCGACAGCCAAACTGTCACAAACAAAAAAATTAAATAGCGACGACCACATCAGTCACAAGTTTTCCCACCTTTTTACACGAAACTATGGCGTCACGTTTTCGATGGTTATTTGCGACGAGCTGGCGGTCGGTAATCTTAATATTCATTTGAGACGGTAAGACCCGTTGGTAAACCAAATTAAGCGCCAGCTTGTCATTTTGTTTTGCGACGGCAACACCCGTCGCTGACTAGCCATCCAATTTTGCGACGACTTAAACCGTCAGAAAGTTCTATAAGTAGTGAACTGTTTCACCTCCTCCCTCACGTTCACAATCGCACAAAATTTATTCCTCCCCTATTTCTCTGCTCTTCGCGCGCCGCCTCTCAAACAAGAACCGCCTCCACCGTTGTCTCACCCACATCCCACCGCCACCGCACCTCCTTCCCACCGTCGCCATCCGAATCCAGTCCCTCTCCACCACCGCTCAAGCAGGAACACGGTATAGTACCTCACTCCCCTTCCTTTTCGTTTATGTTCTGGCGGCAGCCACCGCCACCGCACGGTGGTCCCTCATCCACCGCTCACATATGCTCCCTCTTCTCTCTGTGTTCTGCCTCCCCTCACCACTACGAACACCACCACCTCTGCATCTCCGACCACCATTTGAGGCTCCTCCGGTCACCGGTAATCTCTTTTCCTATTTTTTTTTTTTATTTTTCAGTTTGTATTAATTTCGTTTTTCAATCTCTCACGCTCTGTTTTCTCTCTTTTCAGTGTTGCAAGAACGTGACTCACTTTACCTTCGATTCACCTATTATTGTTAGCATCTCTGCATGCAGGTCTTTGATTTTATTGTTTTTCTGTTTTTTTAATATGCATTGTGATGTTTTCTGGTTTGTTAATTCTGTGTTGTTGAGCTAGCATTGAGTTGCTCCAATATCAACTGTTTTAATTTTGTTTTTGTTAATTTGTATATATGTTGTTAATTTGGTTACAATACTGGCATGACTGTGAGTTTCGTTTATTTGGTTGGCTGCATGTTGGACTACGTTGTTATGCTTGCTTTTGTTTGGGCAAGGCATGCATGTTGTAGTACTATTAGAAGATTTGTATGAGATTTGGGTATGATTATTAAGTCTAATTTTTTTGTATGATTTACATTTTTATATGATTAAGCACTAAGCATTTCATAAGATTTAATGGAAAGACCAAAAAAAATACAGATATAAGTATTTAATTGGTTCATATGACTTTAATTTTAAATAAGTATAACTAAGTTTAATATATAGTTTAAAAAAGTTAACTAAATATAATAAATTGATTTAATAATTATAATAAAGTACTACAGACGGTTGACAATAGGAGATTTGGTGGCTAGAACACGACAACTTACGGGTGGATGTGCGAACGACTCATACGACGTGATAGGATTATTATAAAAGAAAATTAAGTGAAAAAAATTCACAATAATGAAATCTCGAACAGGAGTCATGACATGTGTTCAAGTCTCATAAGACTTAATATAAATATTAATTTAGACTAAATAAAATTTTAAAATAAAAAACTAAATAAGGTATGAATTAGTAGTAACAAATATATAGATAAATAAATAAATAGTTTAAATAATTAAAGTTTAATTAAAGAAACAATTATATATAAAAATAATTGAAAAAAATAAATATTATCACTCAATATGTTCTTCATAATTAAATATAAAGAATGTGATATTTTTCATAGCACTTTTAGAGGTGTTGAGTTTCATAATACGTGAAAAAAAGAAAAAACTTAAGACTTCCGAAATATAGAAAATCGTGCAATATTTCTGATACTATTTATAGTATATTGCTTGCATATATAATTGTAAACTGATTTTGAGTGTTGATCATCATTTGTGTTTTTTTATTCATTATTTGTATTCTTTTTTTTGTTGTTGTTGTTTTATGTTTCTTTCAAGTATGTAGGGATATTACATTGACTACAGCATTAAAGTGTTATTTTGTAGATGAGTTATATAGTTGAGAAAAACTTTAGTTACCGTTTGAGGTACAATATTTTAGAGTACGTGTACTCCTGCAAGTCACCGAGCTCTTGGTATTGAACCTCGAATTGTCCAAGTGGGACAGGTTGAGAAAAAACTTTTTCTTTACTAGTATAATAGTTATTCATTAATTCTTATGTGATATATCTGATGAAAATTCGGTCTGACGTATTACCATTTGTTCTCTGGGTACATACTTGACTGTAGTATCTCACCCCGGTCAAGTCATGTACTTGGAGACCAATAGGAAATGCTGCCGAAATTTCGTCATATATGAGACATGAGAAGTGAGGAGTAACTATTATACGAGTGTTGAAAATGTTTTTTCTCGAATGGGATAGGGCCATATCAATGAAAGAAAGGGAGCAGTTCTGTGAGGTGAGGCATTCATGTGTCGTTGTATTAGATGTATCCGAGATTGCCCAGAATAGTTTTTCAATATAGTTATCTTTTTTGGATCATGTAGAGGATAAAGTTTGTTACTTCGAATCATCGTTGGATGTATGATAGGGTATATCCGGACAGAAGGGGATTGAAACAATCCTTTTTAGATGGTGTTGAAGAATTTATTACCAAGCAAGGTCAGTAAAATAATTATAATAATGGGGGGCGATTAGATGTCCTTGTGTGAAGTGCGGTTGTACAAAGATTAAGAGTGCAGACGATGTGAGGCTCGACTTGTATAAAGTTGGGTTTAGAGCTAATTACTGGATTTGGACAAATCATGGAGAAGAACCGCCACAATTTGATTTTGGTATTGATGAGAATTGCACTGGTGGGTCAAGCAGTGGTGCAGAAACAGGATATGGAGATCATTTTGTTTCCATTCAAGAGATGGTGTGTGACGCTCTCATGATGTCTGGGTTGTTTGAGTCAAATAATACAGAAGAGCCTCCGAATGCAGAAGGCCACATTTTTATTGATATGGTTCCTTCCGTCGAATAAGGCAGCAGAGGCCGTCCCGTGTGCCGTTACGTCTCAGTATCATCGGGCCTGGAAAAATTGGAGTCAACTTGAGACACAGGATCGTGATTGATTCTTTTCAACTTTTAAGGTATTTTGTAAATTTAAATTTAGTTCCATTATTAAGTTAGTTTTAATGTTTCTTTAATTTATTATTATCATAACATATTATATTCTCCTAATTGACAGGAGAAGGTTGCTTGGAGAGTAGAGCATAATGACGCGGTGGAGACAATTTTTCATCATAAGACAGGCAAATGCCTCTCCGATTTGTTTAGGAGATATCGTGGAAAGGGCACACGTCCACCTTGGTGTTTCCCCTCCCTTTGGGAGGAGCTATGTGCTTACTGGGCTGCACCTGAATTCAAAAATATATGCCAAGGCAAAGCTCAACAGGGCCTCGGAGAAGGGTGGGAGCCTGCACACTGGCGGCTGCATCAATCAGCAGGAGCATGCTAAACGCCTTGTAACTTAAAATATCATTTTTTTGTGAATTCATTTACATATGTCTTTATAGTTAGAATGTGAAACATTATTTGTCATTATTAGTTATAACACGTTTTTTTGGTGCAAGCTAAAAAGCTTGGCCATAGCGTCAAGCTGAATGAGTTGCATGCCCGGACCCATACTAGTAAGGGTACCAGCGAGTTTATAGATGAGCGCTCTAGACGCACTCAGGTGATTTACAAGTCTCTTTATTGGTAATTGTTTTTATTTTATATTAAAGAATTATGGTAATATCGTGTGATGATGTGTGTTATTATTAATAATGGAGGAGTATGAGGCTAAGTTATCTCAGGTTCGGTCTCAGGTAGCCTCATCTTCCCCTACCACCACACTTGACCCATAGGCGGAAGCCCGAGTGGAGTTGCAGACATAGGTCGAGGTTGCTGGCTGCACGAAGAAGGGTCGCATATACGGTATGGGAGACCTCGCCAACAACTATCGATGCGGGTGCTCCAGCATCTTCACTGAGCAGAGTCGAGCATCGTCAGGTAGAGCCCGCCAATCTTAGGAGTCTGCGGAGATAGTCGAGATTCGGCAGAGAATGGCAGCTCAGGAGGAGAGGCATCAACAGCTGTTGACACAGATGACCGAGCGTGAGCGTCGGATTATGCAGGAAGTGCAGATGATGACAGCTACACAGAGAGAGCTCTTGATGCATTGAGGAACCACTATGACTCAGCTACAGTCGCAGCAGGACCAGCACCTTCACAGTACCCCTCAATCGCAGTCGTTGTCGTCCCAACCGCCGTTGTCCCAGCCTGAGGGTCATCAGCATACCGGGGATGAGGATCCTTCGAGGATTTGTTGCAGGGTTATAGAGAGGATTATTAGTTTTTTTAGGATTAGATTTCATTTTGTATGATGTACATACTTTTTGTCAAAACATTTTACTTTTAGTTATGAATTTTATTTATCGTTTTAAATTATTATTCATTTATTATTTAAAACTATTATTGATTTATCATACTATAAATTAAATTATAATTAAGAAATAAATAAATAAAGTTTATAATTAATTATGAATTTTATATTAAATATTTAATAATTAATTAAATATTAAATAATTAATTATTTTATTAAAAATAATTTAATTAAATATTTTAATTAATAAAATATTATATATGTCGGTAACGGTTTATGTTTTGTGATGGGCTTAATTTGCGACGACTTTACCTGTCGGAAACAAAATGTTTTTTAGGCCGTCGGTAATTGCGATGACCATTTAAAAAACCCGTCGGAAACAGTTTGTGACAAGTGTATTAGCTACGGATCCAGAGTCGTCGAAAACCATCAATTTGCGATGGATTTAAGCCGTTTCCGACGACTTTTGGCCGTCGGTAAGTACAATTTTTCTTGTAGTGATTCAAAGGCTGCTGTAGAAATCTTTAAGATCAAGAATCGTAAAAACAATATCTGGAGGATGTATTTACATGGTCTCCATGCAAAAGAAGCTATTCAAGCTTTGCAAGAGCGCTTGAATAATTTAGAGGTGAAGCAATAAAATGAGATTGTTCAACCAAATCTTGGAAAATCATTCAAGTTGAAAACATTAGAAGTCATAACAGGTTTAAATTGTTTAGCACTGTCCATTTGTGTTATGGATCCATGGCACACTTCACTAGTTTATTACTTTTTGGAAAAACTAATTGACTCCTTTTAATAATAAAGAATATTCATGCATGTGGTATATGACTGATTATCTATTATTATAGGTGTTGGAAAACATAGCAAAGGGACACCTGTTCTTCCCATGACTATAAGTAATTTCCTTTGTGAAAATAGGTAAAGTATAATACATGAAGTACATAGATATATAGCAAAAATGAGAATACAATTTATGCTGCTTAATTTCTTATTGTTCTATTTGTTGATTTTTTGTCTTTTTTTTTAGTTACCGTTTTGATGAAAAGAGACCAGGAGCACTCAAAGTGTGGCCTAAATTGCATTGAGAAGACATGAAATTTTCAGGTTAGTAAAAGTTGTTATTACTCAATTATATGTATACTATAATTACTTCATGCTTAGCTTATTTGGATTCATTTATGCTTAATTGAGATGATTTGATTTGATTATGTTTTATGGTATTGAACTTAATGGGCCTCAGTGTTTTTTTTTTTTTTTTTATAAACAAAGAAGTATGTTGATTTTAGTATTAGGGATGCTCAACCCTTATACAAGAAAGCTTATCAAAAAAAAAAAAAACCCTTACCACCAACAGCAGATTAGAAAATTGCTGCTGCAAAGAGGCATTCCAGCCACCAAACCGAGGCTGCAGTGAGCTTAACTAGTATGTATCAGCAACATTCATATGAAATACATAACAACCTCGCCAAATCAGAAGCAGGACGAAAAGATTGCAGTATCATCACTCATAAATGTATATAAAAAAAATGTATCGAAGAATGTAACAAAAAAATTTGTATATATTAATTATTAATTAATAAACAAAAAGAGAGAAAAGGTTGAAATTTAAATACATGGAACAATATATATAGGAAAAGAATATATTTTCATTAAAAAGAACATTTGAGAGTACGATAAAGCTTTTGCAACTATTATGTACCCAAAAAAGAAAACTTTTGCAACTACTACAAAAAAAAAAAAAAATCAATTTTACAATACTTAAATGACACAACAACAAAAAATGTTCATTAAAAAAAAAATGACACAATAAAAAAAATTAAAATGTAACTATGACCTATAGCTGCTGTTGGCAGGTGTCACCATGCTCCTTCTTGGCCTTCTTGTTGCAGACCCATATCCAAGTTATCGCCTCTAACATCACAGCAATTGCGGCCAAGGATATAATTATGCCAACATATGTATTTTTCCAGTTTTTATGAGCGCTGAGGATGCCAAAACCCTTGAAGACGTTCAAAATTGAAAGGACAATATATAGTCCCATAACCGACTATATAGTGAAAAATATTCCAAAGCATTCTGTGCTTATGATCTTTTTTAGGCCTCAAACACACAGCAACACAAACTTGTGCTGATACCATACACATGAGAGTGATTCCAATGCATCTATGTGGAGTGTGATGAACCCCATAATGATTTCCCATATACACACCAGTACCAAAGCCAACAATGCCAATAAGATATGCTAGAGATTGACATGCTCGATGCAAGTGAAACCAGGTTGCTCCCAAACCATCAAATACCTTCAAATAGCGAGCCAATATTACTCCGATAGGCATTAGTATTCCCCAACTTATGGCATTCAAGATTCCATGCACCTGAAAAGAGTTAACAATGCATACTAAAATTCACAGTTTTAAAACTAATATATAAATATATAATTGTTGCAATAGAGAGACAAATGTTAAATGAGAATATTATTGAAAAGCATAATATAATAGAAGGGATCAAATGTTAAAAACATAATACAAAATGTTAAAGTATAACGATCACAATGTTTTAAATAAAGGTTCACCATCGCAATTGGGGTTGCAACATTTTGGTTTTGGTAGCATCGACCGTATTATCTTGCAATTCCGCAATTTAAAGTCTTGAATGATAATAAAAAAGAACAATAAATAAATTGCAAGTCATAAGAATGAGATATTTTACATTTACGAGAATAGTTCTTGACTTCGTTTTTTCACCGGTTTTTGAAACCTTGCCAGATGCGAAATCCAACGTCCCAAAAGATTGTAGATTAGGTCCCAATAGAGAGTGCGATTTTATAGTACCATCAGAAACTAAACCTTCTTGCCAAACATGATTCACC
Organism: Echinosophora koreensis; assembly: GCA_035048595.1. Classification (NCBI taxonomy): domain Eukaryota; kingdom Viridiplantae; phylum Streptophyta; class Magnoliopsida; order Fabales; family Fabaceae; genus Echinosophora; species Echinosophora koreensis. Next base: position 595,361 of record JAPCYP010000144.1, read on the forward strand.
AAAGTTGTATTAGCTGGAAGCTGCAAACTAGCAAAGATAATCATGTGGCCATTTGTGTAGGTGGCCGAAACACTATGAACAGGAAAGCTAAGATTTCCCTCTTGTAGCATGGTTCCATAACTTGTAATCAGTGAGGTATATGCTTTAAATGTCCCATCTGATCTTCGAACAGCCACCAGTGCTTGTGAACCCACCATACCCTTTGAGGTGGGGTTGATGGCCCAAGCAACCCAACTAGAATCTTTTGTATTTGCCTTCTTGAATGCAACATCAATTGTGTTTGATGAGCTGTGGTAGTTCCAATGAAGAGAGGAATCAAGCACCGACAAATCCTTGCATGATGCATAGTTAACGTGATTGGGAAAGTTGAATGAATTGCGTGGCTGTGGGGTGGCAGGGACAAAGATCGTTGTGAAGAGTGCTACTAACAATAAAATATTAAGAACGGAAGCCATATTCATATAAAAGAAAATATAGAGCGGTGTTGAATGATATCTAGAACCCTGGCTATGAATGCTTCTATATATAATGGGAATAATAATAGGATGGTTATTGGTTTTCGCTTTTCATCCAATATTTATGATTTGATAGTTATCCTTTTTTTTTTTCACAGGTGCAATGATATATAGTTATCTTTAATTTCATGTTTTATTCGTTGATCTAAATTTTAGGTTGCAATCTATCCTTATATCAAATTAGAATAATAACGCGCAAAATCTTATCAGTTAGAAAATAACTAGTATTCAGTTTTATATATAAAAAAAAAAAAAACTTAGAAGGAATAACACAGCCGGTACATTAACTGGTTTCTTACTCTGATGCACAGCAAAAATAAAAACTAAAAAGTTATAACGATCCCAGTAATGTTGCATTAGAATATTATATCTATAAAATGCTGGCATGTGACATTTTTTTTTTTTCCTTTCTGAAAACTGACATGTGACAAGTTGAAATGCTAGAATGCATGCTTATATGATTTAAATTATATCCTTTTCATAAAAAATATATTTTTGAAATTGTTGCTATTATTAGAGATTCCAATTATAGTTGATAATAAATATATCTAAAAATTTAATTTTGAGTTAATTTTATGTGACCGATTAATATAATTATCATCACTTAATTTTGATGGATGATTTGTTATAAGGTTAAGATATCATAAAAAAAAAAGTCGATCTTGAGCACTTACCCCGACTTATTTTTTTTTTATAAAATATGAATTTAATTAATCTAATCGTTGAATTCCATGATATTATCATAATCATAATGTATGTCAAATTTTAGTTAAATTAAATATTTAAACGGGTATATTGAATTGACATTTTAAAAGACTATTTTTTTTTTTTGCTAAGATTTTAAAAGACTATTTTGGCAAAAAAAGTCTTGTGGATTTTAAATTAATGACTATATGTAGGAATGTAATGACTTATAAGATTTTTTTTGAAGACTTTTATAATCAAGATTTTATAGTTTGGATTTTAATATATTTATATCATAAGAATTTATAAGATTTAGAAGGATTATATGGATTATATTTATAATATTTGAAAGGAACACATGATGGAAAAATAAAATCAGAACTTATAAATCAGATTCTAGTTCTGACGTGGAAAAAAAAACACAAACTCTAATTACTACATTAGAGAGCGAAATCAATTTTATAGTGGAGAAGACAACATATTCACAGAGTTATTTTATTTTCATAGTTTAGGTTGCAATCTTTATCTACCCTTATATCAAATCAGAATTATAACGAGCAAAATCTTATCAGTTGGACAATAACTAGTATTCAGTTTTATATATCCAAATTGACGATCGAGTTGATAATTAAATTATCATTAATCATTCTATTTTATCTATTGATTTAAATTTTAAACTGTAATTTACTCATATATTAAGGGGTTACAAGGTTGGTTTGATGGTTGAGATGAGGTGGTTAAAGAGTGGAGTGATAAGGAGGTTGAAGGTTCAAATTAATAAACACTAAACTAAATTGAAAAATCTCATACGAATGTTTAAATTATATTTTTTTTTCTTTTTTCTTATAATTATAAATTTATATATATCTTGGTACTTGAGTTTTGTAGGTAGTTTCACGCATTACATGTTCACGAAAAGGAAAAGAGGACATTATCCTGCATGGAGCCACTCCTAGGATTGGTTAATTAGTTGACTATTAATTTTATTTAATAGATGTTAAATAGTTATTATCAAAAAATTTAATAATAGAGTCAAGGTGAATATAAGCTGGCAGCCCCCTCCTCCAAGTTTCTTCAAAGTAAATGTAGATGATGCTCATAACAACCTTTCTGGGATATCTGCATGTGGTGGGATTGTTAGAGATGATAAAGGGAACTTTGTTTCAGGATTTTCATGCAATCTGGGGCCTTGCTCTCCCTTGATTGCTGAATTTCATGCCTTGCTCCATGGTCTCAAAGTTGCTAAAAATCTAGCTCTGGGTAGAGTAGTATTTGAAACAGATTCAACCACTATGGTTAATCTAATTGCTATAGGCTCATCCATCATTCCGCAAATTCAATCTCTGATAGTAGAGATCAATGCCCTGCTTCAGTCTAGTTCATGGCAGACTTTGGTGCAACATACATTTGGGGAATCAAACAAATGTGCTGACTACTTGGCCAAATGTGGGTTTGATGCTTCTATGCATGTCCAGTTAGTTAATAGTATCAGCCCTGTGTTGGCTTTTCATTTTCAACGACTGTAAAGGGTTCTCAACCCCAAGATTGGTTTTGAATTAATATAATAAGTAGCCTCTTCTATAAAAAAAAAAAAAAACATTTAAATAATAAATGTTTAATAATGTAATGCAGGTAGAAATTCCAATAAAAAAAGTTAGTTGTTTAGGTACAGTAAAAACACACTTTTTCCCCAATCTAAACATTATGTAAAAAAAACTTTTTTTCGTAAAGAATATTTCAGCCATTGGTCTCCGTTTTCTCTCAAAGAATATATAATTTTTTTTTAATTTCAAGTTTAAATTCTCTTTTTATTTTTGCTGAAAAAGTGTACCTTTTAATTTAAATAGTCATTCATTTTAATTCAAATTCAAATTTATTGCATTTCATTGGATAATTACTAATATTAATATAAAGAGTATATTTCCTCTCTTTTTATCATTTTTTTTTTATTTCTAATTTTTCTATAATAATTAAATGATGATGAAGGAAATAGTTATTTCAAATAATCACATAGCAACTCTGCGATCATCATTTAAAACATTTGGAGGGGAGGATACGGGAGGGATTTTTTTAAAACTTTTGTGTTAAAGATTTTGAAAAGAAAGAGAGAGAAAAGGAAAAGAGAGATTTAGAGGAGAAAATACCTTTTTCACCTGTTTGGTGGAGCAGAAAAAATAAAGAGAGAGAATAAAAATAGCATGAGGCCCACTAATTTATTTTCTCTTCATACTTGGGAAGAAAATGGAACAAAATGTGTCTTTTATGTGTTTACCCTTTTCCCACCAACAAATCAGACTCCCACATAACTGCCTCCGTGCCAAGCAGCAGTAGCATATAACGCGTGTGTGTTTTTTGTTGGGGTTGGGGGTGTGCCATGGGGATTGAGGGATAACGTTTGTGTTTTTTTTTTTTTAATAATTCATCAAAAATTATATTTAATTTATAAACAAATAATGTATAATCATTGATATTTATTATAAAATAGGTTTATATTTATAAATATATCCATAGAAATATATTTTATTAATATTTATTATAAAATTTAATTATATTTATAATATATTCATTTTTTCTCCTATTTCTCTTACACCAAATAACTAATCTACTCTATTTCTTACTATTTTCTCTCTTCTCATACTCTTTCTCACCTCTTTCTCTCTTCTCATTTTCTTCTCACCACCAAACAAAGCCTAAAAGTGAGTTTTGGCTCCCTCTAATAATGGGGGATTTGAAGGGGAGGGGAGAGATTTTAAAACATTTCACATGTCTTGACTAAAATATCCTCACTTATCAATTTTAAAATAAATAATTATAAGGTTTAAAAGTAAATTTACTTTAAAATCCCTCTCCTCCCCTCCTCAACCAAACATGAAAGTGTTATTCCCCCCTCCCCTCCCCTCCACTCAAACCAAATACAGTATCTAATTAATATCCCTCCCCTCACTTCCCCTCCCTCCCCTCCATTAAAATCCCTCATCTCTCCTCCTTTTTAAAAATATATTATAATTATATATAAATGATTTTTCATATTTTTTAAAAAAATTAACAGTAGTGAAAAAAGTCTGGCCAACATTAATGGAGGAGCCATGATTAAAATTTGACTAAAATTTTTGGTCCTTTATCTTATTTTCTAAATTAATTTTGGTACCTTATGTTTAAAAAGATTCATTATGGTTCCTTAAGTTTGAGATATTATCCAAATTAGTTATTTCTGTCAGACAGCCATTTACCTCTCTCCTATCTAGCCATTAAGTGATAATGTGTGCAGCTGAGATGACATTTCTGTGACAACATGTGATGGGGCCATATGGCAGCGTTTGATGGTGCGACATGGCAGAAATAAATCGAAGCCAAAAAATAAGATAAGGGAGGAAAACAAATTAAATAAAAAAATACAGGACCAAATCGAAATCTTAGCCCTTCTTCCCCGATAAGTCTACT